>ML675603.1:31665351-31801002 GCA_007922155.1 Mesoclemmys tuberculata
CTTTCTGCTTCTGTAGAAGGGGCTACTGCTATGATGTCAAAAACTGGCTAAGCACTTCCAACAATCTTTGGTTCCAGTACTTAGTCAGTGACTTGCTGCAGTTTAGTGGTTAAAAACTTGGTCAGCAAACATGTACTATTCAAATTTTTTTTTGTTTAATTTATTTTTAATAGGTTATAGTAAGGTTAGGCTTTAATACGTGTTCTTCGAGTGCTTGCTCATATCTATTCCAGGTAGGTGTGTGCGTGCCACGTGCACAGTCGCTGGAAGGTTTTTTCCCCCCAGTTGGTAGCCGTAGGGTTGGCTCCGAAGCCCCCTGGAGCCATGCCTTCATGGCATCCTATATAAGGCTGTGGTGTCCGTCCGTCTGTCGTGTGTGTGTCTCTCTCTCTCTTTCTCTCTCCTCCCCCCCTCCCTCCCTCCCTCCCTCCCCCTCTTCTTACTGCCTGTGTTGCCTCTTGCTCTGCAAGGATCCTTCCTTCCAGTGTTAGCCAACTCTGTTCCTGTAAATAGTTAGAATAGTGTTAATCATTAGGTAAGTAATTAAAATTAGAATAGAGTAGTTACCTTAGGTAGTTCCCCTTAAGGGATCATTCCGTCCCCTCCAGGGGCTGGGGCATGCATCGGTCTCCTGGATTCAAGCCCTGTGGGGCTTGTAAAAATCCCATGCCCAAGAGAGACCCGCATACCACATGTCTTAACTGTCTTGGTGAGACACACCAGAGGGACCGCTGCAAAATTTGCAGAGGCTTTCATCCCCAAATGAAGGACAGAAGCCAAATGTTAAAGTTCCTCCTCACAAAGCCAGCTTTCCGTCCATATCAGAGAGTGTCAGTGTCCATTCGGGATCCGATGCTGAGGAAGGACTCTAGCTCACAAGACCCTCAGCACCGCAAGTGATCAAGCACCAAAGGTCACGGTGAGCTCACAGCACGGCTCTGACTCCCCTGTCCCTAAGAAGAAACAGAGGAAGACAGACTGGTTGCTCGCCCACGTCTAGACCGTTGGGGTGTAAGAGTGCTGGTGGAGTGCGACCTGTGCTGGGCCAATAAGGCACCACTCTTGTGATCACGGCACTTTTGACTCCAGCCTTGGAGAGGGGTATGTGGAGTCCGGTGCCGACCAGAGGGTTGGAGGAGGACGACTTACAGTTACCATGCACCCTAGATACTTTCATAGTGGCCTGGGAGCTCATCGAAAGCACCTGGCCACTGCTGCAAACCTGTGAAAGGCCATCAGAGGTAGAAGACCCAGTACTGAGGAAGTGGGAGATACCATCAAAAGGAAAGCTGACGATGATATCCCACCAGCCATCGCCCCGGCACCATTTCTGGCACCAATGGGCAACTGCACCACCTTGGTACACTAGGAGTGAACATTCTGCATCCAACTCTGAGGCAGAGTCCTATACCTTGCAGAGGAGTCAGTGCCAGGACAGAGGGTGGTACTGAAGCCAGAAGATGGCTCACCCCTTCTCCATGCTTTGGCTGGTCCCAACTCAGTGGCCCTTTTGGTCCCCGTGGGCCTTTCATCAAGCCCAGAGGCCCCAGTTAGGACGGTCTGTGTCTCTGGTGTCAGGGAGCAGGTACTGCCAAACCTAGTAGGAGACCCTTTTATCACCTGAAGCTGACACTGATAAGAGAGTATGACCTCGAACCTGGACATGGTACCGAATACAGTATCAGTACCGAGCTAGATGCTGCAGGCATCAACTCAGAACTAGAACACCGTACCATGAGATCCTCTGAGCGCAGAGGGACAGGAAACGTCCCGATAAGGGAATTATCTTCCTCATCACTCAACGAGGCAGTTGCCGGCTCCTCTCCGGTACCGGCAGTGGAAGACAATAAGGCCCACCAGGAACTTCTCCGTAGAATTGCCCAAAACCTGGGGATCCAGACTTGGGGCAAGTCTCCGAAGAGGGTGCTCCTGATGACAGATATTCTGTCTCCATCAGGACCAGCAAGGGTTTTGTCCCTGATAAAGATAATTGACAAGAACAAAAATGCACTGTGGCAAACCCATGCCTTGATTTCCACTACCTCCAAGAAGGTGGAGCAGAAATAATTTGTACCCTCAAAAAACTGGGTACCTTTATACTCCCTCCTCCCCCCGGGTCTTTGGTTGTTGTGGCCTTGAACGAAAGGGAGAAACCAGGGAGCCAAGGTCCTACACCAAAACCCTAGGAGGCAAAGAAGGTGGACCTTTTTGGCAGAAAAGTATATTCTCCTGCGGGCCTGCAACTCTGAGTAGCAAAATAGTAGGAAATGTTAAGTAGATATTCATTTAACACCGAGGGGTCTATGATGAAATTTGCAGACTCCCTTCCAGCTGACTCCAGAAAAGAATTCTTGGCCCTGGTAGGAGAGGGTAAAGCAACAGAGAAGACTTCACTGCAAGGGGGACTGGATGCTGCCAATGCAGCAACTGGTACTATAGCCTTGTGAGGTAGCAATGTGTCACAGCTTGTGGCTACAGGCCTCGGACCTCCCCCTTGAGGTCCCACAGACCATGCAGGACCTCCCTTTCAAGGGTCAGTTCTTATTTTCAGATCAGACTGACTGACTCAAAACTTCATAATCTTAGACTCCAGGGCCACCCTGGGTCTACATACACCAGCACCCCAGAGTAGGCACTTTAGGGCTCTCATGCTTCCATGTTTCTACTAGCCCCAGCAAAGACAGGATTTTGATAGTAGGAGAGGCAAGAACAATAGAAGGAAGCCTTATCAGACTTCATCCAGCCATGGTGGTGGCCCAATGAAACAATACCCTGGGCCGAAACATAACTTTTGAGGGTGTGCTTGGGGATAGTGTACCAACCCAACCTTGGATCCTCTATCCCTATTATTTTCAAACCAGTTATCTCACTTCTACCATGTGTAGGCCCAGATTACGGCAGACTGCTGGGTACTACACATGGTAGAACTGGAATACTCTATCCAATTCAGCTCTCTCCCACCCTCATGTTCCCTCCCCTCCCCCCCTTTCTTATCCCTCTTCAGGACACCACTCACAAGCAACTTCTGATTCAAGAAGTGCAGTAGCTCCTAAGAGTGGGAGTGGTGGAAGAAGTTCCTTTGGAGCTAAAGGGAAAGGGCTTCTACTCACAGTACTTCCTAATCCCAAAAGCCAACGGTGCACTCAAAGCAATCCTAGACCCGAGAATCCTCAACAGATACCAGAAGAAGTTGAGGTTCCAAATGGTCTCCCTGGCATCCGTCATCCCCTTTCTGGATCCAAGAGATGGGTACGCTGCCCTCAATCTGAAAGATGCATATTTCCATTTGTCGATCATGTAAAGACACCAGGAGATTCCTCTGCTTCGTGATCCACTGATCGTATTACCAGCATATGGTACTGCTGTTCGGTCTCTTGACAGCCTCCAGAGTCTTCACAATGTGCACGGCAGTGGTGGCTGCGTTCCTCAGAAGTTGGAAAATACAGGTCTATTCCCATACTTAGATGATTGGGTTGATCATAGGTCGCTCCAAACAACAAGTGGAATTAGATATAGAATTAATAAAACTGACATTTGCCAGACTAGGCCTCCTGATCTCTGTCGGGAGTCCCATTCTCAGCCCTGTCTCCCACCCTGATCCTAGTGACCGATGTTTCGGACTCAGGTTGGGGAACTCATCTAGGCCACCTCAGGACCCAAGGTCTGTGGTCACAACATTTTTCTACCTATATCAATGTGAGATAGCTAAGAGAAATACAACTCATCTGTCAAGCTTTCGGTGCTCATCTGAAAGGCAAATGTGTCCCAGTAAGAACAGGCAACACAACACTGATGTTCTGTATAAACAGATGCCAGGGTGGTGCTCGTTCCTCACTCCAGTATCAGGAAACCCTCAACCTCTGGCACTTCCCAAGTCCCAATTCAGGACATCTGTAGGGCAGCAACGTGGTCATCCATCCACATCTTTGTGGCGCACTGCATCATTACTCATCAGGCCAGAGAGGATGCAGCAGTTGGTAGAGCAGTACTGCAATCAGTAACCCATTGAACTCCGACCCCGCTTCCTAAGGAGTCACCTAGTTGGAATCAACATGAGCAAGCACTCGAAGAAAAGATTACTGACCTCCTATAACTGTTTTTTGAGATGTGTTGCTCATGTCCATTTCAAGACCCACCCTCTTACCCCTCTGTCAGAATCTATCGGCAAGAAGAAACTGAAGAGGTGGAGGGTCGGTAGAGCCCTGTATAGGATGCCATGAAGGCACGGCTCCAGAGCCAACCCTATGGATACCACTGGGGAAAAAACCTTCCAGCAACTGTGCACGTGGTGCTCACACACCTAATTGGAATTTATATGAGCAACACATCTTGAAGACCAACAGTTACAGAAGGTCAGTAACTGTCTTTTTAAAAATAAATTTGAAATTATGAGAAGATTTAATAAAATCTGACTTTCTAGAAAATTTGATAATTTTTATTTACCTTTCACCATAGTATCCAAGTATTCAGTGTAATAAATCTGTCCATTGCTCATTATCCTTACTGATAAATCCATTTCCATACCTTAGTCATTCCTCCTCTTGCTTGCTTGTAACCTTTGCCTTTCCAGCTCTTCCCCTTCTCACCTATCCCTCACTTCCTTTCTGTCTCAAACATCACAGCTGAATACTTGTTTCCTTCCTCCTTACTGTTGTAATTTAGCTCCTTTTTCTTGAATTCTTTAATTGTCATCCTGTCTCTTTCTTCATATTTAAGCATACTGTCTCCACTTCAAGCCCCAGTAATACAATCCCAGGTCACATCTGATCTCATTTTTTCCTACTCCCCACATCTGTTACCTACCCATCTTTTATGATCTCATCCTTTGGACCAGTTCATCATTGCTGGGGACCTTCTGTAGGTTTTGTCTGCTCACAATATTGTTGTACTGCTTTAATTACACTGGACAACAAATTTTTTCAAAAGTGTTGCTTCCTCAGAAGTTTTTTTTGATTATACTAGACTGCTTGAAGCCGAACACAAATATAATTTCAGACTGCTTGTATCATGTAGGAATTTGGAGAAACAAGAAATTGACTTTAATTGAATGTAATGCGTTTAATCGCATAACGGTGCTGACGCTTTGCAATAGTTCAACTGAGCTAAAAAATTTTTGTTTGTACTCAGTGTCTGAGGCTTTTCGTTTGTGTCCAACAATAATCGGACAGCATTGATGGATTCCAGTTGCCCTGATATTGTTTTTCCATGATCACAGTGTCTTGGTGAAACCTTTCACCATGCTCGTCACTGACTGCACCAAGATTTGCAGGGAAGAAGTCTAAATGCGAATGCAGAAAATGAATCTTTAGTGACATGTTGCACTTCATGGTTTTGTATGCTTGAAGCATGTTGTCAACCGGCTGCACGTAGTCTGGTGCTCCGTAGTTGCCAAGAAAATTTTCAACAACATCCTTGAATGCCTTCCCTGCGATTTTCTCTGGTGTACATTCAGTACCTGGATGGGTCTCAGTCCTTTGATTTACAGTTGATCCAGAGGTAGGTGAAGGCTGAAGACAAAATGGATGTGGTGCAGCTGCCTTTTATGTCCCTTTGCCATGTGCTTGTGGAAATTTACAGAAATAAGATGGAGTCCAGGGTCTCATGAATAAGTCCTGGTGACTCATCAGGTATATCCCTGGCTTCTCCCCCAGGCCCATTTTACCTGTGAGTTTCCTTAATGGGCCATTAAGCAGGCTACTGAGGCTAGTGCTGCAGCCATCCTGTCTGGGGTGTCGCCTAAAACCAGTACAAGTTGAAATACAGATACGTCAACCATATCCATAACTTTCAATACAAATCTGACACATGCACATACACAATATCATCATACTTAGCAAATTATAACCTTTCTAATGGTACTGATATGGCCTATCTCATATGAATTATTGTAATTTTGACATTGATGTTAAATCACATTATATATAAATGGTCCCCCTAATCCAGCCAGCATCACAACCAGCAAAAAATCAAGTTCTCCAGTTTTACTTTGAATGCTTTGTGAAAATAAAAGGGAACCTCATTAATTTAAGAAAAATAAACCCTACCTCTGCCCATCTGAGAAACTGCAGGCAGGCTGGCCTGATAATCCTCACAAGCCAACAGCAAACACAGTAGAACAGCCCTTTTCCGACTTAACCTCATTGCCCTCTGCTCTATCATACATCTTGTTTGGTGCCTCCAAAATTCCCTAGAAAGCTAGGAAAGTGCACTGTGAAATTCCTTTGTCTTCATTGTGCTGCATATCTATATTTTCCTGGACAAGACTACAAGTCAGTATAGCTATTTTTTATACTGAACTCTCTGGCCACCATTGTCCTAGTTCACTGGCTCCAGGCTGGAGTGCTAAGGCATCAGACCACTTACTGGCTCCTAGACTTAACCCTCTACTTTAGCAAAACAATTTTTAGCTGAACTAAATGTTTGTGCTCTGATTGTCAGTTCCATATTTTTAGCATTGCAAAATGAGCCTGATCCAAACCTATTGAAGTCAATGGCAGTTTTACCAATTGCTGATGGCCAGTAAGAACCCCTCAAAAGCAACAATTTTTTTTAAAAAAAAATTATAAAAAGTTAACTATTTTCTGAGTTTATTAGCACACCTATGAGAAAGAGACATGAGTGTTTCATTTGGTTTTTTTAAATAGCTCGATTACCTTAGTTAGAAAAATCTGAGTGTGTGTTAGAGGCAGTTTATTTTTATTTAAATTGGGTTTTTTTGCAGACTGCAGTATTGGAAAACCACCATATGAAGTGACTTGTTATCCAATTTCAATATTATTAGTGTTTGGTTTGTACTCTGTGCCTGAGAAGACTTGAAAATGTGCCTTAGCAGTCTTTACAGGATTTAGTAGAAGTAGTATGGTTGGTTGGACTTTTTCTCCTGTCTAGTGTATGGTACCTCTGAGACCTAATATTTGTTGACAAATTTTTCATCTTTAATGTTTTTAAAAATAAAATAGATGCTGATACGTTTTGGGTTTGAATATGGAAAAGAGTTCTTGGAGCTGAGGGAAAGTGTTATCACTTGGTAAATATGATACCCAAAACCAATGACCCTGTCCTGTGGGGTGCTGAGTGCCCTTCACTCTCATTTAAGTCTATGAGAAAGGGTGCTAAGCTTTTTTACCAATATGTCCTCAGCACATTAAATGAGTTAATGAAACTGTAGGCAAACTGAAGTCTTTTCCTGTTGTGAAGAGAAGCTAGAGAATTGAAAAATGAGAGCTTTGATATGTATTGTTGACTATGCAGTGAATCAGGAAATACAAACAAAGCCAAAGAAAACCAGCAACTAGTGAGCCTTTGGAGCTACCAGAATCTTTGTGCTATCATGCACCATGATTAAATGGGGCAAAAAAGGAAAGCTCTTATTGCAGACGTGTAAATACCTGTAAATGATGGAAGTATCTGAGAGGAAACAAGTTAGGGACACAGTAAGGCAGCTTAGTTCTAAAAGAATGTAAAAACACTTTGCAAGGCCCATTGCCATACTAATGGAAATATTTTCAAGAAATTGATTATGAATATAGTTTAATTGGCAGTAAACACTTTCCTGGCAGTATTTGCACACTGCAACACCGAGTAGTGCATGCACCTGAAAATGAAACTGACTGGAAACTAGTTTTAAAAATAAACACTAGCTTGTATACACTGGTGAAAAGCAAAAGCGTAAATTAAAAAAAAATGAGAAGTGCATTTGGATTTTGTAAGGCTTTATTTTTGGTTTACAGTCATCCTCTGGTTTTGTAATTGTAGTAAGGTAATTTTATAGAAGCATTTACCTTTTCTTTAAAACACACTTTTCTGTGTTTGAGCAAGGACTGCAACATCAACCTCCTTAGGTGTGCTATGGTGCCTGGTATGGAAGTTTACAAGCCCTTTCACATGATACTGGTTAAAAGTCCATGTCTTGGCAATATGTTAAGGTAGAAAACACTAATGTACTGACAGTTTTGAGTGTTGTACAGTGGTGATTGCTGTGATATTTTCACAATATCATGTAGACTAGCATATCCAGAACTAGTTTTTTATCTATGATCCTGCTCTGTTTAAACTGTTAACAAGGTGTCTCCCAGGTTAGATGAACTTTGACATCCATATTTAGTTCTGTGCCATTAATCAGGTGACCTGATTGGAACCTAAAACAATGTAATTACTACGTATTCTAGTGAAACTTAACCTTTACCTTTGGTGAAGTAAATATTTGTTTGAAATGTGTTAATATAAAATGGCAAGTAAACTGAAGAGTGCAAAGATATAAACAACCCTTCCAGCCATGTTGCTCAATAAGACTTCTCTAATCAGTTCTCTGAATCAACTACAGTGCCTATTTTTCATATATACAAGTACAATTATACTGTTAGTATAAAGAGAACACTTTAAAAAGTTCTAGAGGGGTAGCCGTGTTAGTCTGTATACAGCAAAAACAAGAGTCTGCATTTGTTAGTCTTTAAAGTGCTTCAGGACTCTCGTTTTTACTTTAAAAAGTGAAATCTTTAAAACACTATCAACTGAGTAATTGCCATTATTTTGTTGTTCTACTGTACCAGCTATGCAAATATTGCCTTGCCTTTGTTACACTGAAATGTCAAGGTGAAAGGACCCAATGCTCATTAGTTGTATTTTTTTTTCAAGGTGGATGTAGCAGAATATCCTAACAAACTGAAAGCTTAATTATCACTTACAGTGGACTTACTAGTGCTACTAAATCCACCTGTCATGGCATCAGTAGTTATAACTTCTGCTTTTTATTCCTTTGAATTTTTCTGTGGGGATATGGACTAACCCAATTTGCTGATCTCAAAGCCAGAGGAGAGACCTCAGTTCAATGGATTCTGGTTCAGATTCTCCAAAGGAAATAGTTGAGTTAACTAAGATAAACCTCTACTCTTAAATGAAAAGTTGAATAAAATAATTTACTACATAGTTAGTCTGTAGAGATCTCTTATGCCTTTCAGAACATAGTCTTCAGCACTGTCTTCTGTCTTTGGCAGTCTCCTGCTGCAATCTTAGCTTCTTCCCATGTCATTTTCATAGCTTTCAGTTCTGCTTTTATTGTGCATTTCCCCTTTCTATATTTCCCTTAGTCTACTCATCACCTTTTGCCCTAGGGTTTCCACGCTGTCTATCTTGTTTCTGTTTTTCCTATATGTATGCCCTAGCCATACCCATTTTTGTTCTATAATTTAATTTCCTGTTGGTTTCCGTTCTGTCTTCCTCCAGAGTATTTTTTTTTAATTTTTTTTTTTGGGCCGTCTGGTACCGAGGATTTGTCTGAGGCTGATGATAAGCTCTTAAAGTCTCCAAGCTTCAGCACCATGTACTAAGACTGACTTTACAGTGGTATTAAATATTCAAAGTTTAGTTTGGAAGGCAAAGTTTCTGTTTCTCCAGATCAGTTTTAGCATTACAAAGGCAAGTTTGACTTTCATTATTCTACTTTAATGTCTTTGTCTGTTCCATTTGTTGTACTTACAGTGTTGCCAAGTATTGTGAAATATCGGACCTCTGTGTCGGTCACAGAAAATGTTACTGGCGTTTCTTATTGTGTTGATTCTCTTTTTGTTTGTTTGTTTGTTTGTTTTCTCAGTGATGATTTTCAGCCCTATTTATTTGTTAACTATTTAAGAACATGGTCTGACCCAGCATGGTCATTCTTAATGGTCCATCTAGCTCAGTATCCTATCTTCCAAAAGTGACTGGTGCCAAGTGCTTCAGAGGCAACAGAACAAGGGAGTTTATGACCAATCCATCCCGTCATCCAGTCCTAGATTCTAGCAGTCAAAGGTTTAAGGACACCCCGAGCATGGGGTTGCATCCCTGACCAATTTGGCTGATAGCTATGGAAGGACCTATCCTCCATGAATTTTCCTCATTTTTTTTTAACTCAGTTATAATTTTGGCCTTCACAACACCTGGCAATGGGTTCCCCAGATTGACTGTTCTTTGTGCAAACAAGTATTTCCTTATGTTAATTTTAAGCCTGCTGACTATTAATTTCATTGGGTGACCCCTGGTTCACATGTTATATGAAGGAGTAAATAACGCTTTCTTATTCATTTTCTTCACACCATTCATAATTTTATAGACCTCTGTCATATTCTCCGCTCAGTTGTCTGTTGTCTAAGCTGAACAGTCCCAGGCTTTTTAATTTCTCCTTATGTGGAAGCTGTTCATCCCCCAAATCACTGTTGTTTTCCTTTTCTATACTTTTTCCTTTTTTAATATATTTTTTGACATGGGGATGACCACAATTGCATACAGTATTCAAGGTGTTGGTGTCCCATGGCTTTGTATAGCGGCATTGTTATTTTCTGTCTTATCTGTCACTTTCCTAATGGTTCCTAACAATCTGTTAGCTTTTTTGATTATTTGCTCAATGTGCAGCAGCATTTTCAGAGAGCTATCTTCTGGAGGTTGGCAATACTGCATGTGGGACCCAGACTTTGAATGCAGTTACAGACTAGTGACCATCCACAGGGGGACTCTGCCAGGTCTGCAATATAAAAGAGGAGTTAACTCCTGATTTGCACTGGGATAGGAGAATCAGGTTGCTGAATACCTACATGCATCTACAAGTATAATTAAGAGCCTATTCCAAATTCCATTAAAATGTGTATTATGAGCCCCTGCATTCCACCACTTATGTACCAAGCTCAGGTAAATTTTGTTTTAAGGATAATTTTAAATAAAAGCAGTAATACATCTACTTATGTGGTGTTCTTAACTTAATACAGCCAATAATGCAAACATAGGAGATAGGAAGGGAAGTGTAAATCCAATAGAGGAAGTACAGACTATCTTTGCTGTCTCCACCACACCCTTCCTCTCACGGGGGAAAAAGCAAACGTGCTAATACTCTGCACTGATGTAAATATTGCACGTAAGTTTGTGTTTGCATGTGAACTACAAAATTACACAGAAATTGTAACTTCATATGTGCACACAATAGACTTTGCTTCATTTTCCTGCAATAAGACAGTTATTCTGGAACAGATTTGTTTTAAAATAGATATACAGATACTGTATATTTAATATACCATTTAGATACTGTACTTTAATATCAGATAAGTTGGACATCTTGAGTGTCTAGTAAAACATTAATATAAGAATCTCAGATAGAAAATGTACAAACAATATGCACAAAACTGTGCTCGTTCTGCCAAAAATCTTAGCTAAATGAAAGTCAAAAGAGCACTCTATTCAGCACTGCAAAAACAAACTGAAAATTGTGGTTTCTTTTAGTTACTTGCTACATTTCATTTCCTGGCATCTTATTTTTCTGTGACCACTTCCACCATGGCTTCCATTTTGTGTGCCTTTTCTTGATAAGTGAACACAGTTCACAGGCACAGTTGCAAAAGTTGTAGAAAATATTTTCTTGCAATATAGTTTTCAAATCTGTAAAATTTAAGAGCAAATCAACTGGGACATATCTCTTCAGGCACACCAAAGCAAGGAAATTATTTTCCGGTACTGCAGGAATCTAAAAAGAGAACATGCCCTTTAACATGCACTACATACAATACCTAGGTCTTGTCTACATTTCAAATACCTCAGTGTAGACACGCCAAAGGAAAGGGTTTTCCTATTGGCTTATGTAATTCACCACCCTAAGAAGTGGTAGCTAGGTTGACAGAAGAATTCTTTTGTTGACCTAGCTCTGTTTACATTGAGGGGTTAGGATGGCTTAACTACATTGCCCTGTGGTGTGGATTTTTCATGCCCCCCCCAAGTAACCTAGGTGGTTGACTCTACTTTTTAGGGTAGACCAGGCCCATGTTACAACAGTATAGGCTAAAGTTACAATGCAAATGGGGCAGGCAGCCAGTCATAGGGCTCAAATTTGCAAGAGGGCTGGAGCTTCTCATGTCATCAGCAGACTGGCTCCAGTCCCAGCTGAAATGCTGTCAGTAACCCCCCCCAAAAAAAGAAAAGTTGGCAACACTGCATATGCTTCCAAGCCAGCTGGAGTGGGTGGCATCCCAGTCACTCTTTCTAGCTCTGAGCCTCGAAAGCACATTCCTGTGTGCAGACCTCTTATCTGGCACTGTTCTTGGTATGTGGGACTCAGCAATCCAACTTCTGTAGGCCCTGCAACCAGTGATAAGATCTCCTAAGCTTCCGCAGTCACTTACTCGTGCTCCCTGAGAGTTCCACTTTCATGGTTTATAGTTTATTTCCTAGGGGACTATGGGGCAGGTAAAGTAAGACTCAGCACAGGTGTTTCTAATACCACAGTAATTTACTTTCAAAGCCTGAACATTTGTAACTCTTTTATGTGAAGTTGACAAAATCTTCTCTGATCTGATCTTCTCTGATCTGAGCCTGTGCTCACCCCTTCTTGTGAGTAGTTAGGCCCAGTCAGTGTTTCAAGCAGGTAGGCCCCTCTGCCTTCTACAATCTTCCTTAGCAGGCGATGACAGCTGTTGAGAAGGTGGGACTGAAACAGATCCTGCTATTAAATAAGGTTTTTGTCCCATCATCTGACAAATTGATCAGCTTCAGAATTTCCATCAGGTGGTTAGCTGGAAATCCTGGCCTCTCTGGGGTCCAAACTGGCAAAGCCAGTTTCCTTCAGCCTGGCTCCCCCTGCCCCAGAACCATTGTTCCTGGGGGTGGATCTCTTCTGAATGGGAGAGCGTTATAGTTGATGACTAAAGTTAAGATTTTGTCAGTTATATTTAATAAAAGTCATGGACAACACACACAAATTCACAGAAGCCATGACCTGTCTGTGACTTCTACTAAAAGTAATGGGGTGGAGGGACTGACCACATGCCCAAGGGGGAGGAGGAGAGCCCTAGCCCCTCTATGGGAGGAGGAAGAGGGTGCAGCGATCGTGGCGAGCAGCTCAGAGTTCCCTGCTGAAAGCTGCAGCTCCCAGCTCTGGGGTCCCCAGTGGTGGCTTGGGGCTCTGGCATCCACCCTGGCTGCAGCTGACGTCTCTGGGATCCACTGCTGAGGCTGGTGGCTGCAGGGCAACTCTGCAGCCCAAGGCAGGTCAGGGTTGCAGGGGCCCATGGTGGCGGCTGGGGGCTACAGGGGTTGACAGGACTCTAGAGTGCCCCACCGTAGCTTGTGGCTCCGGGGCTGTCTGTGGTGGCTGATGGCTCCAGGGTCCCTGTTGCACACAGCCCACTCTGACAGACAGCAGTGGGGTCGCCGCCAGTGATGGCTTAGAACTGGGGGGTTCCTGCCACCAAGTCTGTGTCATCCATGGCTGCTGCTCAGAGCCGGGGATCCTGCCAGTGGCTGAGAGCTGCCCCTCTCCCCAAAGCTCCGGGACCCTTGCCGCCTGTGTCGGCTGGGAGCTCCAGGTCCCTGTAGCCCCTAGAAGCTGTCAGCTTCCATCCTGTGACCTGAAGAGGATAATTTTATGGAGATCTCTAGAAATCACTGATCTGTGACTTCCATGACCTCTGTGACAAAATCTATCTTACTGATGACTCTTGCGTTTAAACCATTCAGGTAGGTGTCAGAGATTGGAATAAGATGCCCTTGCTTTGTCCTTGGCATCTTTTGCAGGTTACATTCTTAACTTAACGTGGTAACCTCCACTGAAAGTTGCAGTTTGATACTGGCATATATCAATCCATGATATCCTGATTTTACTGTGAGCCTCGTTAAGGTTTAAGGCTTTTCATTACATTTTTAGTTCTACCTTAATATCATGACATTTTGCTTTTATTCAAAATTGTTGCCATCTTCCATTACAGTCACTGGGCCTGAAACCACAGGCTGCTCTCAACAAGACTAATTTTTGCAGGTGAAAATTAAACTGTCCCTAGTAAAGATGTCTGCTGCCTCCTCTTTTTTTATAGCAGGACTGAAGCCAGGTTGCCCAGAGGGAACATGGTTGCCTTATAGGCACTGTATGAAGGCCTGACATGGGGGAGAAGAACATGAAGATGTGAGAAATTAACCTGTAGGGGCAGTAGGGACAAGGAAAGTGTAGAAACAGCACAGAAAACCGAGAATGTAGGTAGCAGGAGAATGCTGCATAGCAGAGAACGTGAAGGGTGATATAGGAGATGGAAGAGAAGCAAATATGAGAAGCAAGTGAATATAAGTGACAAGTCAGGGACAAGAGACTGTAGGATAACTTACCTTTTTCATTGCTTGTTAGGCAGCTTCACACATCTTGGGGGATAGGAGAGTAAGGCCTGGTCTATACTTACTTTGGCGATTCAGCTGCAGTCGATAGTAAATACGCAAGTGACGTAAATCACTTGCTTATCTCCCGTCAACTTTGCAGCGTTTCCTCTGTGCAGCGTCCATACTGCGCTGTGTTGAAGGGAACAGCGTTCCCTTCGACGCAGCGCTACTCCACTTATGGGGTGGTTTTCCTGTGTTGCTTCCTGGATCGACTGAGCGTGTCTATACAGACCGCTCAGTCGATCCAGAGCAATCGTTGTGACGGCAGCGAATTTGCCACTGTCAGTGTAGACCCAGCCTGAATGTTAGTCCCTTCAGAATAATGAGCAGGGAGAACTGCGTTTTCATGTGTGTTTAAAGTTGAGTTTTGAACGTGAGAATGCAAGCTGGAGATCAGTGGCTTCTCTGAATAGGTGAAATACTAAGAAGGGAGATGTCACAGTCCTGCTAAAGTTCCATCTGTTGGACACTCATAAGGCTGCTGGATCTGGATCTAACACACTAGACCCATGAACTTTAAGGTTCCTTGAGTGAGTATGCTCCAACTACTCTTTCAGTGACTTCTCAAGCACACTTTCGGGGCACGAACTCTATTTACCTCCTCATAAAAGTGGGACCTTACAATCCAGTTGTCCTAAACCCACAGGACCTGTGCTGACCCTCTTCTTTCCCGAAGATGCACCCTGGTTGCTTCAGCCCGCCCTTTCCCAGAGCTCCCAGTGTTGTGAGCGTTATGGTTTACAGTTTGCCTGTCCAGAGACATGTGACACCTGAAGTGTGTAACACAGAGATTTTGCAAAAGTTCCAAAACCAATTACTCTTTACAGTAGTCAGCACCAGAGAGAGAGAGATCCAGACAAAACAGATCACTTACATGCCATCCCTGCCTCTCTTTGGATTGTTTTTTGGATCAGTGTCTAAATCCAAGATCTTTCCTTCCCTCCTGCACATGGCTTCTCCTCCAGAAGGTTGAGTCTTTTGTCTCTTCTCCTTCTCTCTCTAAAGTGATCAGCGAGAGACTTTCTTTTACAGCCTCCAGTCCCTTTTATTAAGTGACACACTGATCACCCTTATCGGATACTCAGAATTCCTCTCTAGGTGATCCATTGGCTAGTTACCACCCCTTCACTTGAAAAATTTGTTTGTGCATGGTGGTAGCCATCTTTGTCCAACGGTGCTCCATTTGAAATGATGATCATCAGGGTTTATTGATCTTCCATTGTTGGCCCTGTGCCAGGTACAAGAATGTCTCCTGTGTTTTATCTCACTGGTGACAAAAGATCGCAGAGAACGCAAACAAGTCCACATTCAAAATGGAGTTTGCAGTCTGACACAGATAGTCCTTAATATCAAACAGAATTCATAAGATGTACATAAAACAGATTCCCTGAATTTACACAAGCCAAAATGGTGACTTAAAATCTTGATTTGAGGCCTGAGTTTTTTTAATGTTTGGGGTTGGCGATACTGGACTTAAGTGGAGTCTCAGCACTTAGAGGAGGATAAGGACCATAGCTCCTTATCTGGAGACTAAAGGTTCAGGAGGGAAACCAGCCCTGTGCTCATGCTGCTCTGTGGCAGCTACATTACAAAAGGGCCACTTGCCTCTCTTGGGGTACACTTCTGGTGCAGATGCCTCTCCAGTAGGTGTAGAGCCAGCTATGCTGATTATTTGTGGTTCTCACAGAAGTCTCCACCACAAAGAATATGCTGGGACATGGCCAATGTATTCCTGTGCCCCGACTATTCCCCAGCTTCTACAAGGCCTGTTGGGGCCATGGCAGCTAACATGCAAGTTAGTTCAATCATCTGACTGTCCAAGCCAACACTGGAGGCTAAACCAGCACCCAGTTGTCCCAGGCTGAGTGCACACTGCCACCTCCTCTGTCCCTGCACCAAATTCCTGTACTGGTACAGGAATAAATCCAGCCCTGCTCTTTGATACAGTACCTGCAGTAGCAGACTTACTTTTCCTAATCTGTATAGTGCTCTTCACTACATTTAAAGGTCAGATAGAGCACAGGACACCCAGCCCAGTCTGTGCACTCATCTTTATCAGCATCTTGTTTGCTCAAGAGGTTTATATTTTTCATTTCATTTTATCACCTTCATTTGACACCTTACTGGACTCCTTTCCAATCTTTTAAAATGAGGTAATTCTCTGGTTCGTTAATCTCTATTGGCATCTCAAAGAACTTGCTGTCTGCATGCAAGAACCAGTTGTGGAACATCTATTATTCCTACTTTCAGACATGGATAGAGAGTGTCCTACTAGAGGGACACACCGGGGGGGCTGTTCGAATCAGGGAGGCTTTGAGACACCATTTTGACAATGAGTACCAGTAATGTGTCTTCCTATAAAGCACTTTGCTATGCTTTGTTAACTTGCCGCCTTGCATGGGAATTTTGATGATTGCTTGCTGACTGTGATTTGTAGTCTGCAAATGTTCCATTGCCACTCTGCATTAAAATTCACTCCTGGCTCTCCTTCCTCTCCTGCCTATTATTTTATAATTTTCATTTACAGTTTCTCTCCACGCTCTGTGTTCTTGTTTTTCATCATCTGAGGATTGGAGTACCTCTCAAAATATGTAATGCTTGTTCTTCCTTGGTTGCTTCCATATCTGTAAAGCCCTGAAAATCTGCAGATGTCTGCTTTATATCCACTGATAACTTTTTTTGCAGGTGGTGGATGGAATACGGATCTGTGGTGGGGAAGCAGCTGTCTGCAGCTCATATACTTTGAAGCTCCTTCCCTGCCTTTGAGATGAGAGTGGGGGCTGGCTGTCAGTCAGCTGTTCGGTGGGGCTTCTTTGTGGGTTGTTAGTCAGCTGTTCCGTGAGGCTGCCCTGTGGGCTGGCAGGGGAGCCCAGCCAAAGAGCTGATTGGTGGCAAGTAGGGAAGCACCAGAGCCACAGATTGACTTCCTTGCCTTCTGGTATGCCTGCCTCAGCGTCTTTATCTTTGCATGCCACAGATGTATGTCTTGTTTGTAGCCCTTATCCATCATACCATGAAAAATCTGACCATAGGTATCAAATTTCCTATGGCTGGAGCGGAACTGGGACAGCACAGATTACTCTCCCCACAAAGCCAGCAGATCCAACAACTCTGGAGCTCTGAGCAGGAGAGTATTTGCTGCTTGGAGCTGCCATGGTCATCTGGGAAGATGCGATTTGATCTCTCCATGCTGAGAGAAAGCGGAATTTCAAAAATTCCTGGTCTTTTAAAGGGGTAGGGCTGGATGCCTATGTACATGGTTGCAGGGCAATGGAGTTTGAAGTGCTAACCAGGGTGGTCAGGATGGGCATTGTAGGACCCCTCTTGGAGGCTGTTTACAGCGACATAACCAAGCGCAGTGTCTACACTGACACTTTGTCAATCTAACTTTGCCATAAAATGCTCTAGGCTCCGTCAAGATGCTTTTATTTTGTTGTCAAAGCAGGATAATTCTGTCAGCAGAAGGAGCATTGTAGTATGTACACCTCCACTGTTTTGTAGATGTTGACTTTTGTCGTCAAAACTCTCATGTAGACAAGGTCTAAATCTATAAGGTTCACAATTCATTTACTTGAGGTTAGACTGTCAAACCTACTACCAATAACAGTGGAAGTGTGATCTTCCACTAGGAAGGTTGTATGCATGTCTTGTTCATTTACTAATATTCATTGACAGATTAAGTCCAAAATGAAGGTTGAAGCTTCATTTGCAAATAAATATTTCTCAGACTAAGAGCTCCAGATCAACAAACAGAATGCAATTTCTTTAATCCAAATATATCCATCTTAATATTTATAAAATAAGACAATTCTCCAAAAGCAAAGTTATTCATAACCAAAAGAACATCTACAACTCCCGCAAACCACACATAGCACAGCTTTTAAAAGTGCTTAATGTTTGGTATTCTCTGCAATAGATATCTAGTAATATATGAGAAGTACACGTCCTGTGGGCCAGGCTGACATTCCCCTGGAATTTCTTGTGATACTTTATATTGATATCAGAGTTTTAATAATTTATGACCCTCATCTTTCAAATCCCATTTTCTCTTCCTTTCTAGTTTAGAGACAGGCTGATCTAGTGTTTCTTGTGAAACTATCTTGCTGAACTTTCAAAATTGTGACTGAGCAGCACTCAAAATGACCAGTTAAGAGCATCTGAATTATTGGCTGATTATGTTAGATCTGAAAGACCACCGGGGAGCAGTTTTGCAGTAAAACATTTGAGGATTTTTTGCATCTTCCCTAAGTGGAGTATTTCTGGCCTTGTGGTTGTAAGATTATGCAAGCCTGCTAAAAGCAAAGTCAAACATCAAAAGGCATAATAAAGAGATGCCAGATGTATTGCAGTGTGTGAAACGGCCAACTTTAACTGTAAAATAATTAAAGCAAACAAAAGAAACACAGAATATTATTAGAACATAAATGTAAACATTTGGATTGTACTATCTTTTTATTTCTTTTTTTAATAAATCTAAAATTAAGGTTAATGCCTAAGAGCAAACACTGTTAATGTGAGAGAGGAACCACCTACCACACATCTAATGGGCTGCTGTGAGAATTTTGTACCTAGGCTCCTCCTCCTTTTAAAAATCATCACATGCAATATATGTAAAGGCAACTATTTGGGGGTTAAAGACGAAAGCTGAATTGGCTTGGGGAACAAATCTGTTTTCTTCACCAAAGTCTCTCTAAAGCTACAAAAGCAATAACTAGACTTCATTACTGTCCAACTTGTAATGAGTGCAGTGGTGTCAATTATGTGGTTATCACCAGAGCAATGTACTGACTCCATTATTAGGCAGTTTAAAATTAACTCTGACATCACCTCTTGTGCCAGAAACTATTCTGAATGCAATATTTGACTGAACCAGTTATTATAGTGCAACAAAAAAAGTCATATAATTGATAAGGTAAGTTGAATAACAGCAAATCAGCATCTTGAATCACTATTCTTTCTTCAAACAGAAGACTCTCACTTAATAGCTGTCATCTTTGAACCAAAAAAAATTGAGAATAATTACAAGGGAAAAAAAACTAGTGAAGTATAAATGTGGATGTTTGCCAGTGTTCACATAAATGGGTACAAACAGTTGACTGTTTGCAATCAGAGTAGCTTCGCTCTTATTTACACTGTCACCCAGAAAACAGAAACTGCTTTTAAAAATAGTCAGGTGTAGTTCATTGAACATTTTCACATACAGCTGCCCATTTGGTTCATTTCTAAATTATTTTAATTAGGCCTAGGTCATGCAAGTGGCTAATAATGGCATATAGAGCCTTTTATCTACTACTTCAGAACCAGGCCCAACTCAGGGATTTCTATCTTCTGCATTGTGGCATATGTGAAATGCGTTGAACAGTTCAATTTCTACTAAACAGAAGTGATCATAATAAATAGCATTAGAGTTTATGCTAATTACATAGTCTACCCCCTACAAAGAGTTAAAAATTAAATTATTTCATAGGGTTTGGGTTTATGAACAAAGAAATTACTAACATAATAAAAACATTCAGCTCAATCTAGGGTAAGTAACTGTTGCTAGATTTTCCTATCTCAGGATTGCTCGTTCCTCATCTAGGATTTTCTCTAGAGAGGCAGTTCCACTTCCATTATGGGAGTGAGTGTGGGGGTGGGATGGGGTGGGGCGTGGTAGTAACAATACACCTGTCTAAGACTGTCTACACTTAAAATGCTACAGCAGCACAGCTGCAGTGTAGCATCTGTGCACACTGTAGCACTTCAGTGTAGACCTTCACTGTTAGGGTGACCAGATAACAAGTGTGAAAAATCAGGACTTAGTAGGGGGTAATAGGTGCCTATATAGATCAAGCCCCCCCCGATATCAGGACTTTCCCTATAAAATTGGGACATCTGGTCACCCTACTCACTATAGCAATGGGTCATCCTAACTTTTCAGTGTAGATTGGGCCTTAGTGAGTCATCAGAATTCACTTACCTTTTTCCCATGATTATCAACACATGCTAACATCACATTTCAGGTGACCACTGCCAGCTTGCTGTAAACAATTTATTAGAAATCTCAGCAAAGAAGCCACAGAATGAACAGGCACTTGGGTGTGACTTCTCCAGAGCAATGTTAGGGCATGCTTACCTGGTGGTGCATGGAAGGTTCCATTGCTATTAACCATGAGTATCTAGTCTGTGGATAAATGGAACATGGCTGGGGATGCAGTTTGTCCCAATTCACATTTTAATTGGCCAGTTGGGCCTTTTTCACAATGTCAAAATGCAGTTGTGCAGGACTAGGATCTCTTGCTTAAATTTAAAAACCTTTGCACAAAATCCCAGTGTCTGTGAATTAGCTGGGGGGAATTTTTAAGGCAAGGAAGGTAAGGGAAGCTGAGGATGAGAGGGATGAAAAGAAGCAGTTTGAGAAGGAGGGAAGGGAAGTGAGGGGTTGAAGGAGGAAAAGTGGTAATAGTTCAACTGAGTGATCTTCAAAATGCCAGGCTGCTGTTTCAGAGTTTGTGGCCCTTTGAGCCACTTTCAACTAATTTTTGGGGGTTTAAAAACTAAACTAAACTAGGAACTGTTTTTGATATTCCTTTGAAAGGGTAGCTGGATTTCCGGGTCAGGAGCCAACTGGGGAAGGCAAAAAGAGTAGTGGTACTGTTTCAGTATCCATCCACACAACATTTCTTATTTGCCTAGGATGCCAAAATGAAACACTGCCCCCAGGGGACTGTGCAGATATGCTCAAAATATGATGAGGCACGTGCAGTTGTGCTCCTAAGCTTTTGCTCTTTTGTGGCTGGAAAAAATAAGTAGTCATGGTATCTATCATACACCTTTCTCTTGTGGCACCATAATGAGCCATCATTCACAGCAGATTGGCAGATCTTCATATTATGGTTATCCTTGTCTTTTCTTACATGTTTTGATCAGTGGTGAAATAATTAACAATTTTTATCATTGGGCATGAATGGGGCTGTTCATATCTAACAGCTCTTGTTTCAAACTCCCTACAGCCTTAGGCAGATATTACTGTATTAGTTATGCTCAGGTCACTTTTAAAAAGTGTTGCTTGCAATCATAATGGCTAAAGAATAGTACTTAATAAAAAATAAATAAATAAAAATTTGAGAATCTGGAGAGCCCAGTGTCAGAGGGAGAAATACCAGTATGCTATATTCCTGTGAAACTCCCAATTCAAGTCAAGTTTCTGGTAGGTTGGGTGAACCTTGAAAAGAAAAATATATTAACAAATATATTCAACATAGAAGAGAAAAGAGTGCATATGATCTCTCTCTGATCCTGAATTCACTGTAACAAATGTTGTGTGCATGTCACCTTTTGAATTATAGATGCTAGTCCGTTAAAGAGGCTTTCAAGACCTGATGACAATTGTGACTGAAGAAAAAATCATCATGCACTGAATGAAAATGTTTGTTAATTTTATTTCTATCTGAACTGATTACTTGAAATTTAAAAGCTGCTATTCCTCGATTCTGTTATTCTAGAAGATTGGTGTTACAGTTAACAAAAATGTACTTGATTATTGCTTTGAAATAGGGAGGATCGGTGAGACCTTAAATAAAAACTGTACAAAATGTTGATTGACAAGACTGGTACTATAGCAACAATGTATTGCAAGTAAACCACAAAATTATCTGCGAATAGCCCATGTGAATCACAAGTTGCAACTTCAGAAGTGAATCAGTTTAAAAGATTTTTTTATGCTGTAGTGGGCCAGATGACTGCCTTATACACTTCCAAACGAGGACAACCCACTGTAGTTTAGCAGAGGATGCAGCAATCCTACAAAATGTGCCATTTCCACTAAGTTTTCTAGGTGGAGAAATTCTAGTAATTCTTAAGAATGGCTTATGCTCCATAAAATGAAACTTCTATAAAAAATTTCCTTGGTGTAGCTGGTCCTTTCTGTCTTGTGAATTATATAAATTCATCAACTGATAGAATGGGTTTGTTGCAGTTGCCACAGCAGGAGTATATAAACCCTGATCTTGCAACTAGCTTTAGTTGGGGAGACCCACAATCCCCACAGTCTGCCCTTCTAGAGCCAGTTTAAGACAAGGGCCTAAAGTAGTGAAATAATTATGAAAGATGAACATTACTATTTTGAAATCTAATGGCCTAAGAAACAGACGATTACATTCACTTTTTGACTGACAGTCTTCAATGTTCAGATGATCCTGAAGAAAATTAATATTGTAATTACAGCATCATATTCTGTTTTGTTCTCTGAGCTGGTTTTATAAGGAAGTTTGTGTCCATACGAGAGTTTTTCTGACAGCATGTGACTCTGTGTTACTTGTTTTCTTGGATGATAAAAGGTCAGAATGTACCATACTGCCATGGCAGATTATAACTACTTTAGCTATAAGAATTTACCCTTCTAAACTGATGAATTTAAGTGCTTTATATTTGCTTTTAAAGCACTTTTGACATTCTTGTATTTGTTAGTGATTCTTCCGAATTGTTTACATTTTTTTTGTGGAACCAAATAATTTTGTGAGCCAAATAAAATGTTGATCTAGGCATATTTTTAGAGAGATGCAAATTGGATTTAAAATAGCATCAAGGTCCTGATTGTAAATAAAACCACAAACCACTGAGCAGTAGGAAGGAATTCACCTGTTGAAAAGGAAAAAGAGAAAACTCTAGGCAGGTCAGTGTTCACATCTGGTGCTTTTGTGAAACTGATGAGTATTTTGGGCAATATATTTCTGTGGTGGGGAACCAGATAATTTTTGGTTTAGGGTATTTGATTTGAAGGAAACTATTTTGAGAAATTTCTTCTTCAGAGACTCAAATCAACTTAAATGACTGAGTAGCTCTGCAGTGATGGGGAGGAAGTAAAACAAAAACTGGACAAGCATGGCCTTTTTACGCTTCAAAGTGCTGTGTGAGAGAGTTACTGATACCATGTTCTTCCAAAGTCAGGGATGACTGGCACAGACCTTAACAAAGGGCTGTGCCCAATCTTCCCTCCCGAAAGGCAATCTGCAGCCCCCGTTCCGGTGGCAGTTGGTGGCGAGCACGGAGCAGCTCTGGTCCGGATGCCAACGCCTGGTTTACAATGATAAAGATTCCTTGTGTAGCCACTAGTCTTCACTGAAATTTGATTCTAAATGGTCAAATCAAGACCAGAGAATAAATTATAGAGAAACAGCTACAGTAGAAGCTTTAGTGGACAATTTAATTATCATTGATTGAATATATTCCATTCTTCCCAGATTTCATAAAAGATGATTAAAAAACAAATAATGGATCATAAAATTCTTAGATCTACATCTAAAGCCATCTATGGCTAATCCCTTAAAATAATAGACGACAGGGATTTGTGGTCTGCTGAAAGGACTGGAATGGAGCATTTCATATTGATTGTTTTGAGGAATGGTTTTCATCCCCACTAAAACTGAATGGTAAATAAGATCCAGTTTTTGTAGTGCAATAGTCTGGAAACTCATACAGAAAATGAAATTGCTGTGACAAGAACATATGGGAATACTGTTTTTTCCAACTTGTACAGTAGGTACTAGATAATAATGTCTGTGGGGAAGCAGACTCTGAAAACTACACCTGTTAGCGATCTTCCCAAGTAAAAAGAACAAGCTGTTGCCAATTAAGGCCCTGACTTTGCAAACCCTTTTTATGAGAAGCGTAGTCTACTCACATAAGGAGTCCCACTTAAAGTCAGTGGAACTACTTGTATGAGAAAAGACTCCTCCCTAGAGTCAAGGTTTGCACAATTGAGCCCTAAATGTGCATTGCAAGTAAAAAGTGATGGCTGTATTGTTGCTATCCCTGGTTAAGTGAGGGTAACTTTTCAAAGTAAAACTTACTTTTTCATTTATGAAACATCAGTATGTGGGTTTTTTACAAAGGGTTCTAAAGTCAGACTTAGATGATGAAGACACTGTGAGCTAAGAGCTTCTAGAACAGCTGGAAAAGCACTAACTACATAGTTTTTGGTTTTTATTTAAAAAAAAAAATCCAATTCCCCTTTGGACTTTAATAGCATTGGCTATTTCTGCTACTAAGTGGCAGTATGTCCCAGGGGTGGTATGAGCTGTACAGCTTTGTTCTCTTTTCTTCTCATTCCAACCCTCTGCTGTTGATCCAAGAAGAATTCGATTGTTTAATCATTTGTAATGTCAGATGTAATTTTGCCCATGTGTCACCATGCTCCAGGGGGACTACCAGGTTTAGGACAAACCACTGAGAAATGGGGCAGATGCACCCCAAACTGGTGGTTATTCTTCTATAAGAAATATCAACCCAGCAACAAAAGTAACCTTCTGTCTCACCATCTTGGTTAAGAAGTAGTCAGAAAAGCAGTCTCCTTAGTTATCCCAGCTCTTGTTTCATCACCCAGACACTAGACTTTCTGATAAGTGGTTATTTAAAATCAGTTTAATCAAACAAAGGGCTCTTACACTCCCAAGAGATCAGCCATACAGCCAAGCCAATCTATAACTCAGATCTTACCCAATAATCATGCTACTGCCAGTCCTTTAGTATCTAATATCTAAAGATTTATTCATAGGGGAAAAGAAAGAAGAGAGAAAATGATCAAAGAATCACATATGTGCAGTCATTGCAAAATTCTTGGATCAGTTTGTGGCATTGGTGAGATAAAACTGCTAATTTGCAAAAAGTCTCTGGAAATTACCCAGACAATTTGGGGGTCATCAGTCCTTGTTTAAAGTTTATTTGTTAGAAACACAGTCCAGAGAAATGAAGCAGAAGATGATGAAGACAAGATGGAGATGGTGCAGGTGCCTTATATAACTTGTCCCATGGGAATGGATGCTTTCAGTCTCAGTTAAAGTTTGGAAAATTACAGGCCCAAAATGGAGTCTGGGTTCACAGGAGCAATTCACATTTCCTTGGATGTTTTGTTGAGCCATAGGAGCAACCATTGTCCATGTTTCCGCTGAAACATTCACATGGAGGCCCATTGGGTGGGGACAGGCGTCTTCCATGGTCTGCTGTGCAAGCTAAGTGTCCTTAAATGGGCCATTAACTTGCATAGTCCATTCATAATGTAGTAGATTTTACCTGGTGGGTGTTGTTCAGGAATGCAGCATATATGCAAGATTCCAGTACATAGTCAATATCTATACCATCAGATACAAAATCTGTATTTCAGATACAAAATGATATATGCATATCAACAGGGTAATCATTCTTAGCAAATCATAACTTTGCATTGACACCTTACATGACATGCTTTGCATAAGTTTTATTGCAATTGTATAACAGTGGGAGCAACAATGTTATATGTATTTATATTTCAATCATACAACATCACACCATGTTCTTACACAGTTGCCCTAAGTTTATTTGCATATTTATTTAATAGCTTGTATTGGAAAGGGCATGATCAATGCTGCTGTACTGTTTCTACACCATCCTCTCTTCTGCATTCTCTTCTCTTCCGCCATCCTTCTGCTGCTAGACTATAAAGAGTCAATGTTGGGTGCTGGGCCTGAGACAGAGGTAAATCAGCCAATTGTAACACTCCACCTCTTCTCCCTCACCCCTGACATAACTTATTATGTATTATTCATGGACACAATCCCCCTTTCATTTCTATTACACAATAGACTCTTCATTTGTTCAGTTGTTTCCCTTCCATACAACAATTTTGTAGAATATCACCTATTTTTTTTATTTAAGTATCCAGTATTTGATCCACATTGTTTTAATGGTATGAAACTGCTACAGAAAAAAATGATTTTGTATTACCTTCCTCTCATCCAAATTAATCAGAGATCCATAATATTTTAGTTATTCTCTCTCACAAACTTTGTTAAAAACATGCTGGTATAGCTGGCAGGAAGCATGGGGGTCAGCAGAACTGAGGGAATGACTTCCCTCCACTTTTCCACCTTACACGGTTAAACCTTCCAAAGCCCCTGATAAAGCTAAAGAGAAACACAGTTGTGATGGGCTGTTCTTCCTGCAGCAATATTCCTACAAGGGTCAGGCCTAGAATATGTTCTTCGGTATGGAAGGTGGGTTTTATGTTAGTGAAACAATGTGAGCATTTTCTGGTCATGAAATAACCAACAGCATTTTCACATTTTGTTGTTTCATGTTTGGAAACTCCAGAAAAGGCAAAATCAGAGCTCTTGTTTTGTGCATGAAACAATTGATGCTGTTCTAATCTAATAGATGAAGAGATATTTAGACTCCATCACTTCCCTTACAGTCTGTTCATTACTCAAAGATGTCCATTCCCCAAGTAGTGGTTTATACAATGTATACTGTACATTTCAGTATGTCTTTGAACACTGAGGAAGTTCCAGAAGATTGCAAGAAAACTAATGTGCCCATATTTTAAAAGGATAAATGTGATGACTGGGTAATTATAGGCTTGTCAGTCTGATATTGATCCTGGGCAAGATAATGGATCAACTGATATGCGATCCATATAATAAAGAATGAAAGGAGAGTAATATAATTAATTAAAATAAACATGGATTTCTGGAAAATAGATCCTGTCAAATAAACTTGATATATTTTTTTTAATGAGATTGATAAATTGATTGATAAAGGTAACAGTGTTGATGGAATAGACTTTTCTGTAAGGCCTTTGACTTGGTACCAGATGACATTTTGATTATAAAAATATAAAATGAACATGACACACATGAAGTGGCTTAAAAGTTAGCTAACTGATAGGCTTCAAAATGTAATCATAATGGGGAATAATAAATGAGTGGGTGTGTTTCTAGTAGGGGGTCCTGCAGAGATTGCTTCTTGGGCCTATGTTATTTAACCTTTTTATTAATGACCTGGAAGAAAACATAAAATCATCACTGATAGAATTTGCAGATAACCCAAAGATTAGGGAAACGGTAAAAAATGAAAGGAGAAAGGGTCTCTGATACAGAGCAGTCTGGATTGCTTGATAAGCTGGGCTCAAGCAAACTGTGTTTTAATATGTCTAAAAACAAAGTCTTACATCTAGGAACAAAGAAGGTAGGCCATACTTAGGATGGGGAACTCTCTCCTGGGAAACAGTGACTCTGAAAGAGATTTGGGGGTCATGGTGGATAATCAGCTGAACTTTAGGTTCCAGTACAATGCTGTGACCAAAAAGGCTGATGCAATCCTGAGATTCCCCTGTTTATGCATCCCAAATAGGACCAGAGGGGTTATTTTACCTCTGTATTTGGCACTGTTGAGACTGCTGCTGGAATCCTGTGTCTGGTGTGGGGTGTTCATAATTCAAGAAGGATGTTGATAAATTGGCAGGGGTTCAGAGAAGAGCCATAAGAATGTTTAATGGATTAGAAAACATGCCTGACAGTGATAAACTAAATAGATGGAACCCCTTGAGTCTAACAAAGAGAAGGCAAAGGAATGACTTGATTACAATCTGTAAGTATCTACACGTGGAACAGATATTTAACAATGGGCTCTTCACTCCGCAGAGGAAAGTATAACAAAATCCAATGGCTGATAGTTGAAGCTATGCAAATTCAGAGTAAAAATAAGGTGTAAATTTTTAACAATGAGTATTAAACCATTGGGATCTCTCTCACTGACCATTTTAAAATGAGGATTGGATGATTTTCTAAAAAAAAATGTGCTCTAGGAATAATTTTTGGGGAAGTTCTATGGCCTGGTTGCCTGTGTATATGGGAGGTCAGACTAGATGATCACAATGGTCCCTTCTGGCCTTGGAATCTATGAAACGTTACTTGTGCTATTCCAACTGTACTTCCAGCCCAATCAATTGTATTGCATCAACTGTACTTTTCATGTGTTTTGAGAAAGAAGGGCAACTCAAGCCTCGGAGGGAAATTGCCTTTGTGTAATGAGGTTTGTTGCTTAGTTATAGCACTAGGGGTGGAGTTTCATTATCCAGATAGTTGGTAGGAGAAAGACAAAGCAGGGAAAATGTTGTTGCAGTTCATGAAATAGGGGAAATTAATTCCTACGTGTGTTTTTTAAAAGGTGTGTTTAAACAAGCCAGTCACCTCCTTTATGGCCCCCTTGTGGACTGCAGTCAGCTGTAGGCAGCCTGCCTCAGTTTTCACTCTTGTAGTGTTCAAATAAAATATCAGGTTTTTCTTGGTGAAAAATCTCTCTCCTTAAGGGCTGGGTTTATTAATACAAAATAAACTTCAGATAAAACTCAGAATCCCAAAAAAGTCTATCCATGAATCCATCCAAAACAAAGATGTCTCTTCTTCCTCTCAGACCTCCCTCCCTCTGTGGTCTCAGGGTCTTCCCTTTAGGAGCCTTTCCTCATTTTCTGTAATACATTGTACACTATTTTTACATAGTGCTATACTTCCCTAGCTTCCCCCTTTACTGCAGCCCCCTGCTGCCCTTTATAGGGAATTATTTGATCTTCCGTTATATGTGCCTTATTCTGTAATTAGGGCTGGTTAGCCCCAATCCTCCAGACCTTAAGGGGTGAGCCACTCTGTTACAGTGTGAAATAAGCTCTTCAGAGTTTTCTTCTTTTTTAAATTGGAATGTAGCTTGTCAGAATTTATTGGATGAAATAGGGTCAGTTGATATAAAGAACTCTTTTAAAAAAAAATTTTCCATTACTTATCCCAGCAGTGTTTCAACTTTTTCTGGTTGATGGACATGGACATAAAATCTTTTTGGCATGATGCATCTCTGTTTGTTTTGGTAGATGCATTGTCTTTTGTAAGGCTAAGTTTGAAACCTTTGGGAAAATAAATGATATGATATTTGTCATAGAATTTTCAGTTGTGTACATGTATAGGTAGTATTCTGTAGTTCTTTAATTCCCTGTAGAGGCCCTGAGAAAATCAGCAATGAGGGAGTATTGCCTTTAACAGTTGTGTACAATGTACTCTCTCCCACAGTCCCTCGGAATGACAAATGGGGATTTGAGTTTTCTCGCAGGAAGTAAGAGTGATCTTGAATTCTTGCTATCCAAACTATAAACCTTTGCTGGCTCCAAAGAGTTCAGTGCTATTTGTAACAAATCCATGTTACTATGAAAAAAGCTTATTGGATGAATACAATGGGTATTAAATGAAATATAAAATGAGCTTTTTAAGGTCATTATAAGGTCTTGGGTGCTGATATAAGAACAGATGCTGCATTTAAAAGGACATCTGTTTTGGGTTTTTGTTTATTTTTTGTTTTGCTAAAAGCATTTAAACAACTCTAGTGAAATGAGATCTCTTCCTGCCTTCTCAGTTCATTCTGGTTTTACCTCCGCTGACTGCAGCAGTAGAAATATGTAATTTTAGTTCAAAGTGCGGGGTGCATTACTTCCCTGTTTAAAGACGGTTTGGTATAAGTATGGTGTGTTATGTGATTGTCTCATATGCTGATAAAAAATAAGATAATCTACAAGTATCTTCTACCCGTACTGAGCTGGTTCCCAGACACTGAAACCTGTTTGAGAAGTCAATGTTTTATGTGCAGCTTGTTTAATATAGCTGGTTCAGGACTCTATATGAACTAGTCTCTTTGCTTTCTATTGATTATATATATATAGTATCTCAGAGCCTGCTGGGCCATTTTCCTGTTGAAAAATATCATCATACAGCATCCTTTTAGTTTTTCCTTATCTTTTAGTTTTCAGGAAGGTTAGTGCTATAATTAAACTACTAGGTATCCAACTGACGGGGGATGGTTTTTCAAAAATTTTCCGGGGAAGTCATGGTGGGTATTTTATTAGTCAGAGAGAGTTTGTATAGTGCTCAGACGTATGTTGTCTTAAAGTATATAGCTTCCTATAATGCACTTTACCATAGTGAACTGTTAATATATAAACATTGTGATTTCCACCCAGTACCACAATTGCTTCACAGCTACATTGCAGACTGCATGCTGGGAATATGTGGAGAATTTTTTTGCATTTAATTTCAAAATGAATTTGGTAAAATTACAATAGAAATATATTACCTTCATGGTGAGAGGCAAAGGCAAACATCAAAAACTGAATAAAACCCAGGCATAAGTGTTGAATGCCCCTGCTGGGGGAGAGGAGTGGGGGACGACGGACGGACGGACGACGACATTTCATGCAAAAATTCATTAACTATCATTTTTCTTATTTTTTTACGGGAAAATCCTCTTGGTACTTCCTGGTTCACAGAAAGTATCCAAAAATATGTCATTTCATTAAGTCAAAAGTTTCCGCTACTGGCCCTGTTCAGTTTCCAGATAAAATTGTCAGAATCTGGTAAGAGGACTAGAGTTCACAGGCAGATTGTGACTGAAACCTAAAACTACAAATCCAAACAATGATCTGGAGCTTTAGAAAGTGCATGAAATTCCACTTAAAATCACTAGTGCATTTGGGCCATTATATTACAAATGTATCTGTGCATGCTGCCTCCCTGGATCCAGTTGCAGGGTTAGGTCCTTAGGTAGCTAGGATCTACTTTTAGGCTTGGCAGTTTACGTAGCTATGGTCTGGACTGATTGGTCAATACGTTATTGATTACTTGTTTGAACACAATAGTCAGGGTCTTCTTTTAGTGAGAGTTCTCTTCTAAAGAAGTTTGTCTTAATATAACAAAATTAATATTTTAATGTTAAGTTCATTCTATTTTCTATCACCATCTTTTAATAGTTTTCCAGGCTATAAACTTTGTGACCCATATCTTTATGGGAAAACACAATTATGGGCTTACATGGTAAAACTAGATATTTATAAATTCATCATTTAATGTTGATTTATTTACAAAAGTCTTTGCCTAATACATCTGCTGTGGATTTTTCTCCAGACTGAAATCAACAGTTTACTTAGGAAAAATCTTAACAGCAATTAATTCCTTTTTAGCAGGATATTTATTTAGATCCAAATTTTCAAAAAAGGCCTCTGATTATGGGTACCTCAGTGTTTGGGTCCCCAACCTAAGCTACATTGGGCCTGTTCTCATATGAGCTGAATTTCCACAACTGCAAAGATTCAGCACCTCTGAAAATCAGGTCAAATGCGTCGTCAGGTGGGTACCCAAAATCATCAGCAATTATTGAAAATTTGGGATTTAAGATAGTTCTATACTACAGATTTTTGCTGGCATAGTTGTGTTGGTCAGGAATGTGATGAGCTATGATTTGTGACTGACATAACTATACCAGTAAAAACCACTAGTGTTGATGCTGTTATATGCGCAAACTGCATTTTTGCCAAAATAGTTTATTCTGCTTGCAGGAACTGGATTAAGCTATGCCAGTTAAGTTATGCAAATTGAAAACTGAAAGAGATTAACAACTTTTATGCACGGGATGCAAATTCAAATGTCAGTGTTATTGATGAGATTCGTAAAATAACATCAAGAAAACAAACCACCTATAAACCAATTATTACAAGATCTATTCCAGGAAAAGTCAGATGTTAGTATTTTGGATTCATCTGAGTGGAGATGGTCATGCAAGCCAGGGTGAGATGGTTCAGGATAGGGACGGTCAGCTAAATATAAAAGAAACACTGTCAGAGACATTACTTTGTCTTTGCTGTTCACATATCCTCAAAATGCAATCTATCCTGTGATATAATGAAAGACAGTTGTTTTCTCTGCATCTGTGTAGTTTTTCACAAGCACTACAGGGGGCTACAGTGGATGAGAAGCTGGATATGAGTCATCAATGTGCCCTGGTTGCCAAGAATGCTAATAACATATTGGGCTGCATTAGTAGGAGCATTGCCAGCAGATCAAAGGAAGTGATTATTCCCCTCTATTTGGCATTGGTGAGGCCACATTTGGAGTATTGTGTCCAGTTTTGGGCCTCCCACTACAAAAAGGATGTGGACAAGTTGGAGAGAGTCCAGTGGAGGGCAACAAAAATTATTAGGAGGCTGGAGCACAAGACTTATGAGGAGAGGCTGAGGGAACTAGGCTTGTTTAGTCTGCAAAAGAAAAGAATGAGGGGGGATTTGATAGCAGCCTTTAACTACCTGAAAGGGGATTCCAGGGAGGATGGAGTTAGGCTGTTCTTAATGGTAGATGACAGAACAAGGAACAATGGTCTCAAGTTGCAGTGGGGGGAGGTCTAGGTTGGATATTAGGAAAAAGCTTTTCACTATGGGGGGTGGTGAAACACTGGAATGGGTTACTTAGGGAGATGGTGGAATCTCCATCTTTAGAGGTTTTTAAGATGCTGCTTGACAAAGCCCTGGCTGGGATGATTTAGTTGAGGTTAGTCCCGCTTTGAGTATGGGGCTAGATTAGATGACCTCCTGAGGTCCCTTCCAACTCTAATCTTCCGTGATTCTCTGATTATACCCTAGCTGTTAGGGCACTTTTGAATGATGGAAAGGGTTCTGACTTTGTTTTCTAGCCAGTATTTTTTTTATTGTTGTTATGGGATGGAGTACAGGGCATCATAATAAGTAATTATTGGAATATGTGGGAAAATGACATAAAAACAAACCTGGTTCTAACCAAAAGGGTGATCCTGATTATCTCATCTTTGTCCCTGGAAATTGTTAGGCTATTGATAAATGTCAATAAAGGTATGCCAGCCTTCTTGCCTCATTGTTTTCATTACGGGAAAGTTGATGGTGTATAATTTTGTAGGTGCATTAAAGTATGTTGATTTGAATTTTCCACACCGAGTTAAGGAATAGGTTTTTAAACATTTTCATGATTTCAGCATTTGAGGTTCTGAAAATCTAATATTCAATTCTGATTGTCATTTTAAAGAATGACTTAAGTGTGTAATTTGTCTTAAAGTACAAGTGTGTGTTTTAGCTATAAACCTTTTGTTTTCTGCTTACGTATGTGAAGCTCAGTAGGTGTTAATGGCTTTAAAGAATAAGTTTATCTGAGAGACATGCCAGATGATGAATTTATAAATGCTGGAAAGTCATTACCAGATCCTGAGTTAGTGTTCTCATTTTTTCTGCAGTCATAAATTATTTGATTGAAAAGTAAGGAAAGAAAGTTGCTTTCTTGTTTTTCATGGATGTTATCTGTTGTCAGGATTTACCAGTCTCACGGCAGTCCTTAGCAAAGAATTTTGGTTTATTTCAAATTTCTTTGGTACTTTAGACCAAATTACTTAAGCTCTTGCTGTGAACAGATGAGAATCCAGTAATTTCTGAGTAAATAAAACTTTATTAGTTGGGGCATTTATAATGCTCCTCAGGGGTACCCAGGGTTTAGGCCCTCTACCACCTGGCCTTAATGTGAGGCTGTCTTGTCTGTGCCTACTGTGGGTCACCTCCCTGAAACCATTCGCTTCTGGCAACACAAGCTCTGCCTTCCAGGTTTCTGCAGGCCTTGCTCTCTGTATAGGTTAGCAAAAGGCACATGCCAGCCTTTGAGTCCTCAGATGTTCTCTGTACTGTCCAGCCCCTCGTCCATTGAGCACTCAGAATTACCAGTCCTGCTGCCCCCAAAGGAACAGCACACACCAAGTTGTCAGAGTCAGCTCAGGACCACCACTTTGCTTAACACCAGAACTTGTGTACATTTACAGTGACAACAAGAATGTTTATTATCAAAGAACAGAGATTCAAGTGATAGTGAGTAAGAATATTGGAAACAAATGGTTACATATAAAACAAAATCATAACTTAGTTTACTTTCTAGAAAGCACGTTCTCTTCCTGTCTAAAGAACCTTTTCTCACCTGAAGTTCTCTCCAGTGTTTTTAACCAAACCTAGTTGAGACCCTGGCTTGCTTTTCCTGTTACTTTTCTCTCTGACGTTTTCACAATCCTTCATTAGCATTCAGTTCAGACTGGTGAGAGAGTGATTGTGAGCTATACAATATTTAACTTGCATGTAAACAACCTGTTAGACAAACATATGTCTGATAGAACCTGTTTTTCACCTTTGCTGGTGACCAATCCCTAAACACAGACCATAAGAACATAACATTCAATTTATGTACATAACTCCTGACCCAACATCTGTGCACGCACTTCACAATGATATTGATGACCAGAATAACACTGGCTTTTATTTGAGACTTCATATGACGTTATTTGGCTAGCTAGATTGTACATACCAGACTCAGGAGATTCCTGGAACCCCTGGGCACTTCTGCTGTGTCCCTTGCTAGTTGGCATGAAGAGGTTCTAGTGTCATAGGATTGTTAAGGTTGAATATGCCAGAAACATGACCAGCTATGCCAATTCAGTGATCCTGAGTAGTTGAGGAATACAAGCATATTGGATTTACTAGAATAGAAAGCCAATTATAAAGGCCCAGTAATAAATTCTGAAGTTACCATAGCTAGCAAAAAAGCCCTCCTTTTGCTCTTAAGGCTGCACAGTATTTTGATGTCATTTGGGGAATGCTTACACATACAAATTAAAACAAATTGTGAAGTTTGTTAGAGAAAATAAGTTACATTCATAGTAGCTAAATGGATCAAATTAGGGAGCAAAACCATTTTGGTTAAATGAACTTTCTCTGCCCAATTGGCTGATTGAGGTGTTCCCTGAATCAAAGATGATGTATGCTGGGATATTAAAAAAAAATTTAAAAAAAGAATCATACACACACACAGCTTTTTTCATAGACTCAATATAGATTTGAATATTTAATCCTAGTTTTGAATAATGAGTGGTCTCCAATAAATTCTATGACTCAAAAAGACAGAGAGAAAGTTGTTCACTTAGAAAATGAATACTTGCATCCTTTTTCCATCCTTTTTCATTACAACAGATATAAGGCCAGAATTCCTTGTTTAACCAAATCTGTGAAGCTTTTATATTCCATTTCCTTTTTAAGAATATTCTGTATCGTTGAATTTGAATTTCTCTCTAGAATCCTTTTTCAGGACTATCCACAGCTAATGTAGGCCCTATTATATTTTCCACAACAGATCCATGGTTTTAAATAAATGTATAACTGTTCTGGAGCTAACCGAAAAGTCTATCAAAAGTTCAAAAAAATCATATGAAATTTTTACAAAATTCTACAAGACAGTGGACAAAATTTGCTGGCCTTAACATACAAGAGATTAGGATGGGTGGGTGGCCTTACTAGTGAAGTAAACATGGCCATCACTTCCTTTCTCCTGTTTTAGAGTGCTCTTTTCTGCCTCCTAACAGCATGGGGTGTTAAGAGCAGCTTGATTTTTACTTCCAATGGGAACTGTAGAAGACAATAGCCATCTTTACTAAGGGTCTGTCTGTGGCCTCAATCCCATTGAGAAATGTGTGGTGGTGGCCATTTTTTTCACAAGTTTCTCTGAAAGGGAGTTTTACATGCTAGCATTGCTGAAGGATAAACTTAGTTATGAAAAATAACAAATTCTCATGAATTCAAACATTATTTTTCAAAAACTACTTGTTGCACCAAGTCCACAGCAGGAGGGGGCCACTGGTGAGTGCAGGGGAAAGTGGAGGGCAGGAGAGTGCATGTTCTGGCTGATTCCAGCTGCTGCATTTATGCAAAGCAGCAGTAAAGCCAGTCTACTTGGAACTGACCAATGCAACAAGCAATCAGTGAACTGGTGAATCTGGCCCTAAAAGTTAAAATTGGGGGGGCGGGCGGAATGCAATTCAGGTTCATGCTATCTTTGAAACATTAAAACTATCACATGGTAGCCTTCACTTGGGTTCTTGTCTAGAGGTCATGTATGATTTTTTTAAAAATAATAATAATTAAAAATCTAGGAAATTCCCAGACACAGACTGTTAAGATTACATTAAGGCCGAAAGTATGTATTAGTGGTTTAGGGTCCTGGGGAAAAAAAGAAATTGTAATTGTCCCTAAAAAACTATTATTATCCAGTTATGCTAAGCTAGTGGTTTTGAACCTTTTTGTCATTTGTGGACCCCTAAAACATTTTGACTGGAGGTGCAGATCATTTTGGAAATCTTAAACATAATCTGCAGGCCTCCAGGAGTTCACGGACCACAGGTTGAAAACCCCCAGTTCTATGGTAACAACAATACTTCATGGACCCCTTAGACATAGTCTGTGGACTCCTAGGAGTCCATGGACAACAGTGCTAAGATATGGAAATGCACTTGCATCGCACCACATTAAGGTGAGAGAACTGGGCAAATTCCCTTCCTGGATCCTTTTTGAAAATACTACTGTCTGACAAGAGAAAAATTGGAGATCAGTTGAGTAGTTGTTGCAGAGGCTAATTCTGCTGTTCAGGATAATGTGATTTGTCAGTTGAAGAGCAGAAATGAGGCAACTAAATTAAATGAGGAAGCTGTACAAATACAGGGACATCAAACAGTATTCATAAGGAAAATGATCTTTGCTTGGGTTTGAGGTAATTGAAAGCTACAATGGCTAGCACAGTGGGAAGTGGTGTAGTGTTTAGTAAGCTTGTAACAACAGTAGAACCTTGCTAATTCAGACTTCCTAATCTGTAAACCCAAGAATTCTCAAAAAACAGTGGCTGTACCCCATTTCTTTACAAGGACTTGTTCATAATGCACCATTACTTTTAGAAAATAAACTACAATCTTTTAATGGAACATTCCTTCTGTATGTTACTGTGGTTATAACAGAGCTCTAGGAATCAAGGTTCTGTTACTGACTTGTATGATTGTAGGCAAATTTACTCTCTGAATCTCTGTTTGCCTAATTATGCAATAATTTACACGGTCCAAATATTGGTTTGGCTAGCATGGCAGTGCGAGGGAGTTACGAGGATGTAAGGCACCCACATGAAAGGGTAAACATGCTCTGCAGAGTTCCTGCTTCTTTCCTCGTTCCGCAGATAAGTTAGCAGGACGAGATGGAGGCTTGGATCCCAGGCGCGCAGCCTCTCCACCCCTAATGCTCCTGGCAGTTGTTGCTGTGCTGGTACATAGGGCAGCATGCTCTGCATCAGGTACTGATCCAGTGCAATTTACTTTCTCCTCAAAACATCAGGGAAACTGAGAGCGAGATCACGAGTTTCTGAGTCAGTCTCTCTCCTCGGCTGGTTGGGGGCAGATCGCATAGGCACAATCTAGTCTAAAGTGAGGCTTATTATTATTAATCCTGGCTAATAAGCATTGATTGATTTATCCCCCATGAATTTATCTAGTTCTTTTTTGAACCCTGTTATTGTCGTGGCCTTCACCCAGCATCCTCTGGCAGAGTTTCACATTGTGTGAGAAAATACTTCCTTTTGTTTGTTTGAAACCTGCTGCCTATTAATTTCATTTGATGTCCCCCTATGTGGTTGCGTTTTTACTTGCTAAGTGGTAATATTTGGTAATCTGCAATGGATCTACCTCTAGTTGGGTCAGATTTTGCTGTCATGTAATTGTAAATCTAGAGTAACTGTTAAAACCTGTGGAGTTACTTCTGACTTATATTTGCATAACTGACAGCAGAATTTGGCCCATTGTAATTTGCTATGGTTTTACTGTAGATTCATTATTTACCTCTGCTTTTCAGTCAGTACTAAATTAATTGTAATCATCAGCACTAAACATTAAGAAATTGAGCCTCATCAATATAGTAATAAATGAAAGAGTTATCGAAACATAGGTAGTATCACCCTGATGATTTTTCAAACCCCAAATGGTAGTTAGAGGTTAAATGTTTAATAGGCAAATGGCTAGGAATGTCAGCCTAATAATTGTACCCAAGCTGTGGACTCCTTTGACATCGAAGTCTGACCTGTGAACTCTGTTGACACATGAGAAAAGGTCTTGTAGAATATCCTGAGATTTGTAAAATAAAATATAAATAAACGTAAGTGTCTGAGAGTCTTTCTCTTTCTTTTCATGAAACAAGGTGGGTGAGGTAATATCTTTTATTAGACAAGCTTTTGAACTACATAGAACTCTTCTTCAGGTCTGGGAGAGGTACTAAGAGTGTCCCAGCTAAATACAAGATTGAACAGATAGTTTAGCATAAGTAGTTAGCACATTCTAAGGGACCATTCAAGGTGAAGAGGCCCATTAGCACTCCTGTAGTCATAGGACAAAAATGAAGGTTGGCAGGTTACAGATTGTTATAATAAACCATAAATCCAATGTTTGTATTAAGACCATGATTTTTAGAGTCTAGCAAAGTTATGAATTTAAGCTCCCTGGCTTGTCTTTTGAAAGAGTTGTGCAGGTTTCCTTGGAGGATGAGGGCTGGTAGGTCAGATACAGTGATTGCTTTGTAAAAAGCGTTCATCCACAGGTGATATGGTGTGTTTGAACTCTCACTGGGAAAAGATAAAACCAAATTCAAAATTTTGACATTTCCTGCAAATTGGAAATTCTGACTTTTGGCCAGCTCTAGCTGAGTTTCAGTTGGGCATACAATACATGAAATGGCTGACATTTCTTTTCCTATTGTACTTTGGCTTGCTTTGTTGGTTTTTTTGGGGGGAAGGCGAGGGGGCCTTGGGTTTTTTCTCTGTTTGCATTTCCTTTTATAATTATAGCTTTCATGTAAGAATATTGGTTTCTGCCTGCTTATCTGTTAACTTTTACTGGACTATGTCAGGTATAACTCTTTTGAACTGGGAAACAGGTTTTATAACCAAACAATACTTCCATAATGCCATTAGGACAAGATGAGCACTGTTTAGTAAGCTCCTTTGAATTTGTTTTCTTTAGGATGAGTAATGTTCTTTATGAAGTGTGCTTGGTATATCACAGGCCCTTTTTGTGGTGATTGTACCTTGGGATTGTGTTTGTGTGTCTATTGGACTGATTTTTTTCCCCTACAATAGAACATATAGGAAGTCATCAACGTATTTATATATTTTGAGTGTGAAGTGTTGAGAGCTTTTAGAGGTTCTGACTGCAGTCTGATATGGTGAAATATGATACATCCTAAAACAGCCTTTTCCTTTATACAAAGGTGAATATTTGCATTGTTATCTTGGTGCTTTGTGCATCCTCCCCTCTTTAGATGCTCTTTTGTGAAGTTTTCAAGGCAAAGCTGATAAACTAAAGCATATCTTTTAACCTGTAGGAACTTGTTTCTTTCTTTAAAGTAATTAGAATGAAGTTGGACTTGCTATCAGTAATCACTTCCAAGAAATGTAAATAATAATGCAAGGTGTTTCAAATGGTGGGTGAAGATATCTGCTTCTGTGAAAGATTAGTGACACAACTTCTTGTTAGTATGCAAGCCACAGCAAGGAAAATATGTTGTGTTTAGCTATTTCTGCTCCCAAAAGTAAAATATTGTTTTATCAGTTTTGTGATGTGTTCTCTGGAGTATAGCTTGCAAATGATGCTAAGTTGTTTGAACTATAACCATGTCCTGTTTTCTTTCTAATGCTAAATTAGAAAAAGCAAGATGAGCTTTCTTTATTTTGTATATTGCCACACATCCAAATAATTATGGTTTTAGCTGTATGCAATTTCTCTTTGTCTATGAGATCGTTTGTTTGAGAACAGCATTGTTTAGCTTTCATAAGCCGCTTGGCGCTTTTTAAACACCTTTGCATTTCAAGTTTCTCACATATCTGAATATGGAACCTTTGCTCACTCGGTTTATCCTTCTTGTTATTGAACAGATTCCCTCATGGACATTAGTATCATTTCTGTTCTGGCATTTCTAGAATATCAAAGAGTATCATGACATTTAATCTGAGTTTCTCAGTTTCTGTTTGGTAGACTTGTGTAAAAATTGAGCATATTTGGCACATAAAAGGTGTAAATTTTTGCACTTAAATGAAAGGTGCAAGCAGATGCACAGAAGGTGGTTTTTTTTTTTTTAACTGCATTAGCAAAAATGTGGCATTACACTTGTCTGACTATATACAGCAGATGCACTGGATTTTCTAGAATATGGAAATATCCTATGTTTTGATTCCTTAAGAATTTTTTTGATTTTATTTCTTAATAGGATTTAATGACTTAGTTTTGGGACAGTTTGCTCGGTACACTTTCTTGAAAGAGAATGCCAACTTGAAATTATGTAGAAAAGTAATGATGGCCGAAGTATAAAATGGTGTTCAATTGGATGTTTTAGGGTCTGGATAGTCGCAATTTAAAGACAGATAGATGTATTAGCAGGCTGTGGTGAATACCCAAATAGTGTCTCTAGTTCCACATCTTAATATGGATACATCTGACAATGTGGTATAAAAAGGAGTCTCTTTAATAAATAGATTGGGACAAATCTGTATATGGTAACTTGGATGTATTTAAGACAACAAGGAAACAGCATTTGTTACAGCTAATTCTCTTCTGGATACTTTCCCATTTATGTCACAATATTCTGTTTTCCATAATGGATTCATGAACGAACATCTCCCACTCCTGAGATATTTCATTATGTTCGTACCAGTGAAATAAAACAACTAAAAATTCTTTAATGAGAACATCTGTTTCTTAGCATGAATTAATATATCTTTATGAGGTGTTTTATTTAATTAATTTGTACAGTAGTTCAGGGTCAGATCCCAAGAATCCAAAAGCAGCATATTCTTTTTCTTCAAAAATAAGTCACCTTCAATTGGTGTTTCAGTCAGAATACCTAAATACGTAAAAATATTTGGTGGTAAATTAAAGCAAGGTTTAAGATGTTGCGGACATAGCATTTTGTGAAATTTCTGCCTTTCTATGTTAATATAGTTTCAGAAATACTTGGCTTCCCTAGATCTACTTTTCTAACATTGTTAGCTTTTGACAAAGCTGAGTAATCCAATCCAGTGAAAGATATTGCCAGAAAGTAAGACTAATACAAGTGATTACTGGTGGGTATTAGCATACGGATAAAACTTCTAAATGTACTAAACTGTCAGCGAGGTAGGGTTTTTTCTCCATACATTTAAGTGAAAATAAATCCCAAAATTAAAATTAAATATTTCAGACTATATAGACTATATATTCCTCAGAGTCAAATAGTAGGTGTTAATTTAGAGGCCAAATTAAGGGTTTATTTATACAGCGTTAACTATCTCCTGTGACATTTGAACTAGTACCACATTCTGTAGTTACTGACAAAAGTCTGAACAGTTATTTTTGCTTTGTGGGTGGGGGAAAAAACCCCTCAAAGATCTGCATATTTGAATTCTAGCAATTGTAAAAACATCATATTTCAGCAAAGTATACTTTACTTCATATTTTTGAACTGATGGTTTTCCTACTAAATAACAGTATCTTAAACTTTATTTTTCTTGCAAAAATTGCTTTGAGTGCATCTTAAACTGTCAAATGATATTTAGAAAATGACCGTTCTGGTCTGTGACAAACAAATGTCTTCCACAAAAATTGATGATTTACTGATTCCCTTCCACCCTTTTCAAGCCCATGAAGCGAGACTTCAGTGGTTTTAAAATAATCAACTCACTTTCACTTCTTATTTTATTAGGAAACGCACACTGTCCCAAAAGCAATACTGTGGCTTGTACCACATCTGGGAGTCAGACTACTCAACAGACTATCTTGTATGCCTGTCCCCACAGAGTCCATTATGTTTCAAGCCAAGATGATAACCACAGCAAAACAGGGACAGAACCAGAATTTTACTAACTGTACAAGACAGTAGTACAATATTACCAATGATTAACACATGAAAATGTTGTCATCCTGATAACTGCTGTTTGGTCAGACTTACCTAGTTTCCAGAGTTACTGAGAAGGCTCTGGAAAAGTAACACATCGGTTGAACAAATAAGACTTATCAGACCTACTGATAAAGAAGCTTCCTCTGAGGTCTTGTCTATACCATGGAGTTTTATTGACAAAAGTCAGTTTTTGTCGACAAAACAGTGGAGGTGTACACATTACAATGCTCCTTCTGCCAACAAAACTTTCCTGCTTTACTGACAAAATAAAACCACCTCAACAAGAAATGTAAAGCTATTTGTGGCAAAGTTAGATAGACAAAATGTCAGTGTAGACACTGCACTTGGCTATGTCACCATAAATGGCCTTCTGGAGGTGCCCATCAATGCCTAACCTGACTGCTCTGGTCAACAGTTCTAACTCTGTTGCCTTGCAGCCAGGTACACAGACATCAGCCCCTCCCCCTTTAAGGGACCAGGAATTTTTGAAATTCCACTTCCTGTTTGCTCAGCATGGAGAGCTCACATTGCATCTTCCCAGCTGAGCATGGTGGCTCCATGCAGCAAATGTTCTCCTGCTTGGAGCACACCAGAGTTGTTGGATCTGTTGGCTGTGTTGGGAGACAAGGCTGTGCAGTCCCACCTTTGCTCCATCCATAGGAACTTGGATACCTACAGTCAGATTTCTCATGGCAAGTTGGATAAGGACTATAAATAGGACATGCTTCTGTGTTGTGCAAAAGATAAGGAGATGAGGCAGGCACACAAGCAGGCAAGAGAATCAAACCATTGCTCTGATGCTGTGCCGAAGACTGGCCACTTTTTTAGGGAGCTGGATGCCATTCTCGGCAAGTGACCCTATCTCGACCACCAAGGGGGACTGGAGACAGCGGCCAGCAGACTGACCCCTGAGGACGAAGTGGTGGACAAGTAAGTGGAGTTGGAGGATGAGATGGGACACATGAAAGGGTTGTTTGGTACCACGGCAAGTCAGGAACTCTTTTTGACCCCAGAGGGTTCAAGCCAACCTCAGCACAGTCTCTGGCGCTCATGATGCAGGAGAGGGGAGCCCTGGTAAATGATCATTTTGAGTAGATACTGCTTGGTTACAGGGGGTAGAGCTGTCCTTTGCTTTGCTATATGCTGAAAGTGGGTTAAGGTAAAGAAATGTGCTTCACATTCCCCAGTGCACTATGCAGTGGGTGTATGCGTGTTAATGCACAACAAGATTTCATGGGACACCTGCAGAGAGATCTCAAGGAAACTTTCCTGGAGGTACTCGCTAATCCTCTGTTGAAGATTCCTTGGCAGAGCTGCTTTGGTTCTTCCCCTGTTGTAGGAAACCTTTTCTGCACAAACCACTTGTGCAGGGACCAATGTGGCATATAGGCGAGCAGCAGACCTGGTCTGAAGCCAAACCTATGCAGGAGCTGCACTCTGGCATCCTTGCTTACCCTTGGGAGTGAGATATCAGTTTTAATGACCCACATGTGAGGAAAATAGTGGGAGAATTTACAGTTTTTCCCCGAATCACTTGCAGTGAAACCCCTTAAAAAAAGACCAAGACCTTTCACCCCATCTTGAAGGCCCCCAGTTAGGCCAAACTCACTATGCTTAGGATTTTTGCCAAGTTTTGTGCTTGCCAAGGAACAACAAGAAAGAGGTGTATTTTACTATTATAATTTGATGCTGTGAGCCCACTAACAATCATGGTTCTTTTTATTGTTTCCTGCGCTTCTGCAATGTGGCTGTCAGTGTAATCCCTTACATGATGGCAGAGTGCCTCTGCTGGATAAGGAAGTGACTGAGGAGGAGGAAGCAGTACATGTTTCAAGAGGTGCTCCAATCCTCAGACGATGAAAAACAAGAACATCGGGCATGGAGAGAGACTTTAAATTAAAATGATAATATAGATGGCAGGAGAGGAAGAAGAGCCAGGAGCAAATTTAAGTGAGCCAGGAACAGATACTAAGAATGATGGAGGAGCAAACTGAGATGTTAAAGGTCTCTAATAGAGCTGCAGGCAGAATATATGCAATCTCGTCCCCCCACCCCGCCAGCCCATACAGAGCTGCACTCCCCAAATTCCTTCCGCACATTCCTTGACTCTCTTCTCAGCCTGCCGCAGTACCCCATTCACTCCACTCCTTTGTACAGCTTTCAAAATGATAGCTGGAGTTACACACAGCTATGAGAGCCTACATTAGGAGTCTACCTTTTACTGTTATCTCCTTTTCCACCAAACATTTTCTGTGTGTTGTTAATTGGTATTTAATAAAAACATACTCTCTGAAAGATGAACAAACTTTATTTTCTCCTATACCTGGTGGTTGCTGCTGGAGTTAATACATAGAGGCAGTTGGAACATTTGCAGACTACAAATCAGCCAGGAAGCAATCATCAACATTTTCATGCAAGGTGGCAAGTTAACAAAGCATGGTAGAGTGCTTTATGGAAAGACACATTGCTGGTGCTCATTGTCAACATGCTGCCCCAAAGTCTCCCTGATTTAAATAGCCCCATGTTTTGCCTCTCTAATAGCCCTGACATCTGGTCGCACAAAATCAGTCGCCAGGCAATCCATCTCCACGTGCCACCTGTGGGGAAACATTTCACCCTTAGCCTCAACAAATATTATGCAGCACACAACAGGGTGCTATGATGATGGGAATACTTTCCTCGTTTAGGTCTAACCTCCCATAAAGGCAGCACCAGCGAGTTTTTATTCTGCCAAACACACATTCAACTGTCATTCTGCACCTACTCAGCCTATTGTTGAAGTGCTTCTTTCTGCTGTCAAGGTTTCCCAGGTAAGGCTTCATGGACCATGGAAATAAGAGGTATGCTGGGTCTCCCAGGATCACTATGGACATTTCAGCATCTCCCATTGGAATCTTCTGATCTGCAAAGAAAGTCCCTGTTTGCAACTTTCTGTACAGGCCAACGTTCCTGAAGATGTGTGCATCATACACCTTCCCTGACCACCCAGCATCGATATCACTGAAATGACCTTGATGATCCACAAGAGCCTGCAATAATATGGAGAAATACACCACTCTGGATGTTCTCGGTCACAGGATGGTCCAAGGCCAAGAATGAGATATGCGTGCCATCTATCGCCCCATCCTACTTAAGGAATCTCAATGCTGCAAAGCCATCCACTATTTCACACATATTTCCCAGAATCATAGTTTTTATAGCAGGATGAGAGTAATGGCACTGCACACTTGCATGAATGCAACCCCAATGGTGGACTTAACGACTCCAAACTGATTAGCGACTTACCAGTAGGAGTCTGGAGTTGCCAGCTTCCACACAGCAATCACCACGCAATTCTCCACCAAAAAGATAACTGTCATTCTAGAGTTCTTCGGCCATAGTGCTGGTGCGAGCTCCACACACAGTTCTAGGAAGGTGGTTTAGGGCATCCGGAAATTCTGCAGCCACTGCTTATCATCTCAGATCTGCATAATGATGAGATCCCACCACCCAGTGCTTGTTTCTCGAGCCCAACAGTGATGGTCCACTGTGTGCAGCTGCTCTGTGAATGCTAAAAGTAATCTGGTGGTGTTTCTATGACACATAGCAGGGCAAACACTGTTCAGATTCAGGGCTCACAATATATATATTGTGAGTATACTGCATGATCAGCCGCGTTGTGTTCATAACACTGAGCACAACAACAGAGAGCAGTGCAGGATCCGTCCTTTCATGCAGAGATGGTGGGTGCATAGTAAACATGAACCATTGAAAAATGGTGCGAAACTTAGTCAGAAATCCATGGAATGATGGGACAGAAAAAAACTGCATCGTGTAATGTTGAGCTCACATTCATGATGGTTTACAATCCACTCCACCTTCCAAGAACTCCTAGCTGCAGAAGGTGGTGAGTTGCACAGTGGGATAGCTACCTCCAGTGCATTGCTCTCACTGTGGGTGCTAGAGCACCAACTGTGGATGCACTGCGCTGACAGCAGGAGTGTTATGTGAACATTCACAAGCAATGTAATTATTATGGTTTGTCATCATTGGAATAACTTTTGTAGACTTATCTCTGCAGTGTTTCAATAATCAGATAAAGAATCTCCACCCACTCTTCTCTGTTTGGGTGGAGTCCTTTAACCCTGTGAAAGTCAATGGGCTGCTTGCATAGGGATTACTCTGCTGCAGATCATGCCTGTTGTTTTGTCTTAAAAAAACACCATGCATCATTTTCTTTTAGACTAACAATAAATAAACCAGTTCACTTGCACTGTACCAGTTCCAGGTAGTCCGATAGTAGAGAAATTTCTACCCATTCACAAACAAAGATCTGGAAAAAAGTGCTACTCGTACAGCTGTGGCCATCTGCATCTGCCAAGAGAACAGCAACCTAGGTTTAGTTTATTGAAACCGCTAAAGATTGTAATTGAGAGTTGCTGTAGTGTTTAGCACAAAAAATCCAATATCATCCTAGCTTCAGCCATGAGAGGTTGGTATGAAAAAGGATGTGGCATTTTAAAGGAAGGCAGAAATGTTTTGTGACTTTAATATTTATATTGTCTTATCAGAGATGAGATATCAGATATTTAATGTATTCCATATAAAAATAAAATTGTTGGAATTTAATTGGAAAGATAACTTGCACCAGAAGCAACCATTAGGGATCACTTGGACATGCCCATTATGATTGTGATTTGCATGGGGTGGAAACATAGATATTGGTGGACTTGGATCCTTTCTGTCTTCAAAGTTTCTAATCAGCCACAACGTATATAGCATGTTATGCAAGCTCTTAACTGCAGTGTAAAAAGAAGATATGCACTAGACCAGGGGTCACTTCCTATGGCGGGCCACATTTAAATTAAATTCAGTTCAAGGGGGCCACGCATACCATACACTAAAACACCTCATACTCTACTCTACTCTCTGCCGAGAAATCTCCCCGCAGGGTGAAATTCGGCAGCAAAGTAGGAGAGTGGGACTCATAGCAGGGACTCACAGGTACTCGCAGACTCCACTCTCCGCCGTGAAATCTCCCTGCAGGGTGAAATTCGGCGGCAGAGTAGGAGAGTCCGACGGCCTTTTCCTTTTTTAAAAGAGATCTCACGGTACCATGCGCTGACGCGAGATCTCGCACACTTTTACTGAGCTCGGCTCAGAAAAAACTGCCGGCCCGGATAACACAAGGCGGCGGGCCGAATTCGGCCCGCAGGCTGGATAACACAAGCCGGCGGGCCGGATTCAGCCCGCGGGCCTTGTGTTTGACACCTGTGCACTAGACTGTTGGAGAACAGTCATTGTTCTCTGTCTGCTCTATCTAAATATGCAATATAGGCAGTGAACTGCTTTTGTTGTACACAACTTAAATGTCTCATTGTCTGCTTTGCATACAAGTAATTTATTGCTGTTTGTGTTTTGACAGAATGAAACTAATGCTTAATTAGGCATTGCACTGGTAATCTAGCATTTAGAGGGAATGTATCTGAATTAAATAAGGGACATTAATAATGTCTAACAACTTGAATATATTCATTACTTGATTTGAAATCATATAAAAGTAGTTAGGTTTATTTAAAAATGTCAGTGTAAAATGACTTTTTGAGAACATCTCAGTGTGCGCTAATTTCAGAACCATTACCAGCTGAGTATTACTACTTATTCAATGTCCAGTAGGCTTTTATTATTCCCTTATTTGCAGTTTAACTGCAACTTCCGTTTTCCTGCCAGAGTGAATTCAATCCTAAACCTGCAGGAGCAAAATGAGTTGCAAACACAAATTTTGCCTGCAAGCTCCCCTCTACCTGTGACTGAACTGTGGATCTGAGGAGATTTGAAGAATCTGATATTTCTCAAATTGAACTGTCTATTTAGAGGGGCACTGTCACTCTAAAGTGCCAAAATTTGCCTTTCTTTAAAAGATAAATGCTTGAGGGTGTCTCTTTCATACAGTGTATATATGGCGTATAATCTTGCTTAGATAAATATCATGGGGGAGGGGGGAAATTGAACTAAGGGGACTTTCCTCAGCCATTTGTCATTGTTGTGCAGATATTTATTTACTATATGTAATTAATGGACAACTGCTGGTATAGAGCAGTCCTGTATCAGCATATGGTAAAGGCCAGTTACTGCAGGCAACCAGACTTCTGACCGGACACTACCAGGTCTCCTTTTCAACTGGACACCTGGCAGCCCTAGATTTCCATATCCCTCAGTCATATGATCACATGCTCCCCCCAGGTGCCGCTGGCATGACTGCATGGCCAGCATCTCAAGGAAGGTTTCCTGGCCCAGCTAGAACTGAAACAAGGAGTATGAGCTTCTGGGACAATGCCTGCGCTCCTGATTGGTGAATTGATGACCAGGGCTATGACAGTGGGGTCCCCAGCACTGTCAGTAGGGCTAAAGGGGGGTCCGAGACACCTGGGCACAAAGTGCAGGGGGGAGGCTGTGATCCTGATGGGGCAGAGCAGAGACCCCCCCAGCCTGGGCCACAAGGAGGAGGACAAATGTCTGGCTGTGAGGGAGGCCATCCTGCTGTCTGGGGGTTGCTCCTGTACTCTCAGCCGGTGAGTGAATGAGTAAGGCCACAACAGCAGAGCTGCAGAGACTCCCTGCGCAGCTGTGGGGCCAGCAATAACAGATCCCTACAAGCGCTGGGTACAGAGGAAGCTTTGCTTGTGGATGGTTACAGATGGATATTTTTTCATTAATTTCAGTGTGTCAGGTGAAATCAATGTTTACCAATGACTAATGATTCAAATTGAATCCTGTCGAGCCTATTTGTACTGTACAATTAAAATCATTTGAAAATTAATATATAAAAGTCATCCTCCAGGGCTACTGCCTGGGGTTTATTTTCCTTAAAGAAGGTATGTTTTGTTAGTGAGTAGTTGACAGTGTCCTGTTTTAAATCTTGAAAGATGAAAAAATACAGCAAAAATTCACATTGTGACTGAAAAGAAGTCTGGACATACGTTTAATTTTAAGAAAGGATTCCTCTCCCATTTCACTGCAAATAGGAATAATTTTATTACATTTATGCTGTAAACGATGATTCTCTTGAATAATTGTAATTAAATTAATATATTTGGTGTTGAGTGCTTTTGCAAGCAGGAATCTCTTCTTTCTTTTTCTCCATGCACAAAGCCTGTATACTTGATTAGTGCATCTTCATCCACTTTTGTGGAAAATGATTATAGGCTTGTGATTTCATTACACTCAAGAGAAACAGTTAAGAAGAAAATGAATGTTTCATCAGTTTTATTTCATGATTTTGCCAGTGGAACAATCCCAACTATTTTATGAATTGTTCCAAGTTATAGCTGTTGGTATTACACTCTTAACTTTGAAAATGATATTTCATTTCCTAATAGTTTTATGTTTTGTTTTCCCTTCTTTCTTTTATCTAATAGAATTTAAATCAATAACTCTTCTTTACTTTCATGTGAACAAGTAGCATTGGTATAAGCACTGCTCTAAGAGGCATGTGTGTTTAACTTCTGTGGAAAGGCACGCGCACAATACTTTGACAGATCCCATATAAATATTACTTTAAATTTTGTGTCAGAGGTGGTCTTAAAACAAAAAGAATGAGAATGAACATGTTATCCCAAAGTACAGGTTTCTCATTGGTTTAAAACACATAGGAAGTATAAAATATCTGATGTCGCTTGCACTATTAGGTGTCTTTAAAAGATTATTGTTTTATTTACGTATTGGTAATAAGTGAAAAAGTTAACAGCCCCCCCATTGTGACATAAGGCTAAAAATGACAGTATGTTAACTTTATTTGAGATATACTGATTGTGTTCATATGGGCCTGAGACCAGGTCTACACTACAGATTTCTGCCAGCTTAGCTGTGTTGGTCAGGGGTGTGATGAGATGTGATCCCTGACCAGTATAGCTGTGCCAGCAAAAGCTCACAGAGTAGACACAGTTATACTGGCAAAACTGTGCTTTTGCCAGTGTAACTTGTTTCTTGGGCGGGGACCGGTTGCGGTGGAATAAGCTATACCAATAAAAGTGTAGTTTTGCTAGTACAACAGTGTCCACATTAGGAATGTTTTGCCAGTACAGTATCCTTGCATGCTATGCCAGCAAAACATTTCTGATGTAGACATTGCCTGATTCTCCACTCCATTTCACTGGTTTATTTTGGCCTCTGGAATGGCAATACAGCATCATAAAACGGGTAATAAAGTGGAGAATCAGACTCTTTGACCCCCTGCGCCAGCCCTCTTGTATCAAGAGCTGCTTTATCTGTATGGTTCCAGTTTCCAGAGAGGGCTGATAACATAGCAACCCATTCTTTGTTGTAGAGAGTTACAAAATTAGATAGGTCAAAACTAGTCTACAAAAAATATTAGTACCTGAAGAATTAGATCTTGTGCTTAATTGACAGCCTGTACTGCTAGGAAGTGTCATTCCTCAGCTAAGACATTAAAGGTTACATTTGATTTTGTACAGTATTTTGTTGTACACACAAAATCTGGAATAATATTCTTGAAGAGACAAAGAGAGCCTCACATTATTGAGAACTGACTGCCATAAAATCTAAGATGGAGTGAATACCTTAAAAAAAATCTGAATCTTTTCTCAAAATGTTAAATCCCATTAGGTTGCATTCGTGCCTTTTTCTGATATGTTTTTCTTCATACTCTAGCAGAAGAGCTTGCTGGAAGGAATGTTTGTGAAAACAGTGAATTTTATGAGAGTTCTGGAGAAACTTTTATTTACATATCAAAACTTTTTTAAAGTCACCATACACCCAATTCTAAGAGTTACATGTATTCACTCAGGAAACAGAAATGATACCATATGACCTATGAGTCCAAATAAAATTAAATTCAACATTGCTTGAATATCAGGTATCAATTTATCACACCATACTGCTCATGGACAATCTAGTATAGACCAAGACTTACTCATAGAAATTGTTCAACAAATTAGAACATTGAACAGGTGAAAATTTGATGGTGTTCAGATAATTCATGAGTATAAAATGCTAAATTTGCAGACTAAATTTGTAAAGTAAATGGGTTATCTTTTTAAGATGTGTGCATTAAACATAATTAGTAGTTCCTATTTTTACAAACTTAAAACGCATAAGTATCAAGAAAAATTGAGTGTATGCTCGAGGTCATTTGTGACCAGAATACAGCCCCTTATTGGTGCTGTTTTGGCAGCATGTGGTTGTGTCTGCTTGAAGGTCTGTTCTCCCTCATTCCAGGCAACAGCCAAAATTTGACCTGTAGAGTGCCTGTCTTCTACTTGAAGGAACAGGACACTTTTAATGCAGTATAACTAAAAGCTACCTAAAAGAGTAGGTAATTTTATGCAAGTAAATTTAAACATCCATGTTTGTTAGAAACCTATATTTTTATCTTCTGTATCATCCAGCTTTTTGTGTGACAGTTAAATATGTTCCTATATCATAACTGAATCATCAGTGCAGGTTGTTCCAGTGAGAATTTGTTATGAAGAACAGTGAAATCAACCAATGACTGCATATTTTGAATGGTAGTGAGTGCTAAATCAACAGTTTCTTGCTGCTTTTACTGGCCATTGAAGTTCATGAGAGTGTGTCAGTGATTTATTAGACTCTGCAGATGTTTTTTACAAGTAGGTCTTGAAAAAATTACCCAACACCTACTAATCTAGGGATTCTAAGACCTGGTCTACACTTACCTTCCAGATTCGGTGGCAGTCGACGGGAGATACGCAAATGAAGTAAAACACTTGTGTATCTCCCGTCGACTTTGCTTCGTCTGTTCTGCATACCATCCACGTTGTGCTGTGCCAACGGGAACAGCGTTCCTGTCAACGTAGCACTACGCCACTTATGGGGGTGGTTTTCCTCTGTCGATTTCTGGATCGACTGAGCGAGTCTACACAGACTGCTCAGTCGATCCAGAGACATAGATCTGATGGCGGCAAATTTGCTGCCATCAGTGTAGACCCAGCCTAAGACTGCTCAGATTTCTGGGAGGAAAGAGCATTCTCCCTAGAACCCCTTGGATGCTGTGATATGTGCAGAGCGGTGCATCACTTTGCCCATTCCCAAAGACTTTGCTTTTGGTTCATTTTCTTTGTTACATAACTTCAATGCCTATCTCTATAGTTGCTCAGAGCTTTCCAAGGCAGCAGTGGAGTAAAATGATGGATTCTTATCAATTTCACTGTTGCCCTCAAGGGTCTGAGTAATTGCAATAAAACATGACGGGAGGAGCCCTGATGCCACTGGAGAAAATTGTAAACAGCAGAGAAGCAGTAGAGCTTTCCGGCTGCAGATTTAAGAAGTCAGCACTGCACTGATTTTCATTCATTTCACATTTGTAAGGGTTAAAATCTTAATTTTTATTTTGACAAAAAGCTCAGTTTCTGCAAAAGTGCATGGCAAGTAGATTTTTTAGGAACCGTTCACAAACCACTACTCTGATTCAGTGAAATCTTCCTGAAGAGTACCTCTCAGTGTGTGTAATATTTACAATGATACTTCAGGAAATTAGAATCCTACATATTAGGTCCTCTCCAGCCCATGTCCCTGGCAGTGCAGGATTATTCCCTGTTGGGCAAACTAAGGTCCCCATCCTGCATTTGTCTTCACATGGAGGCTTTCCCATGTTTAGAACCTCGCTGAAGCCAACAAGCCTGGGCATGAGCACAAAGATCTTCCCATGAAAATCTAGTTGCAGGCTAGGACTTAGAACCCTGTAACCACCATGACTGAAAATTTGGTCATCTTTCTCATGGATTTTTCACTAGTGGTTTGAAAGGACTCTTAAACACTTGATTCATAAACAAAAATAGCCCATTTTCCTGAAGATAGTATTTTATGTTGGACAGTTGTCAGAGACTGAAATTGTTTTTCTACTATGTTACCAAGTTAAAACGTCTTGTTGTTGACTGAGAGCAACCGGTGCTAATTACTATGATTATTAAGCTGTGGTTCAAATACTGTGCAGTAAAATTTAGTAGATTAATAATAATAAGTATAATAATAAGTATAACAACAAAAACATATTTGTTTGCAAAAGAGGTGAAATACCTGTTAAGTTTTATTTTGATGTATGGGGAAAAAATCACATTTATTCTTAACATAAATATTGATAATGAACTTAAAGGTGTGACATAACTGGGTATTTTTGAAATTTTAAATATAATCCTAAAACATTGACTACTTTAAAGGGATACTATCAAGTCAAATTTGCCACAAGAATTTAGGCATTATTAAAACAAGTTCATTCCAAAATTAATACCATTAAATATTTCTATTAATTTAAGAAATACAATTACAGTGGAAACAGGGTAATCCAAACAGGCTTCCTCAGTGTTTGCATCCCAGGCATAGCATGATCCAGAACTTGAAATTAACTAGGAACTGACTGACTGATCTTTTGTTGTCCAGTTAGGCAGGGCAAAAAGTAACATCCTAATTCTCCAATTTACCACAAGATGCACATATCCACTCTGATGCTAATCGAGACCTAAGTTACATATATTCTGTGCAGGATTGGAGCCTAAATGAAATAAATATATATAAAACTTGAAATTCTTTGTTTTAATAATAAAGGTGGTAGTAACATGGGCAAAGAAATTTTTTGTTTTGTTTCTGATACTTTTAGCCTGACAGTGTTCTTTTAAGTAGTTGCTCTTTTTAATCTATATTTGGCTAGTAATGAAAGGTATCTTAGCTTTCTCTTATTTTGCTGCTCTTTTCCCTCCTACCACCACTTTTGACAAACATATGAGTGATGCTGGATAAATGAGACACATTCTACCACAAAAACAAAAGAATGTCTTCTCAGTTAAAATGTGCAAGAAACATAATTGAGATCATTAGTAATATTATTAATTGATAATGTGTCTGACTGGAGATAACTGCAGAAAGCTACTCGAAGCATTTCTCTGTCTTGGTTTTCTTCAGGTTCACAACTGGGCATATTGCCTTCACAGTATTTCCAGTATCTGCTAACCCAGATACGAAGGACCAAGTTACCTCCGGGGCAGCTTGTTGTGCTATTGTTAGGCCATCGCCTCAGCTCAAATCAGTATTATTGCCATCTCACAATCTTTGTTCTTAGCTCTTCCAACTCTTCATCCATTATGGTGATATTAGTACTGCACCCATCAGATAATAATTGAAATTGAATTCAAACCGATATGTAATTGTCCTTAAAATATTCATCACAAGTAATGCTTAACCTGAGGTGTTTAAATGGTGGAGTGTGAGAAGATGTTTAAGAAAATATGTTTAAATCAAGGCATCTATTTTCAATACGATGCAGTAATGGGACTCAAGCTCACATCGAGAGGAGAGAATCTAGTTCATAGGTTGTAAGAAAAAGTAGTAGTTAATATATTAAATTTGGCAAAACTTTGACAAATGATCTGGAGTAGAAAAATAGCTCTGCCCAATAAACAGGAGCAACATTTTCAGAGTTAAACACAATTTCTACTCTGATTTCGCATTGTGCTTGACATTCCTGAGAAGAAGTACTTTCCAGGAGTGCTTTGGAGGTTCTTGGCACTCACCACAATATAGCTCATAAATGCTTTTCCTACTCTCTCCATGATGTCTGGGCCTCTGAACAAAGCACCATATAAAAAGCAATTACTGAAGATGCAACTGATGGCATCAGTCATTTTAACAATGATTCAAAGTAATGATGCCACTTTTACTGATAAAACTGGACACATGTAACTTTAAAATATCATTAATTTTTTCATCCAGAAAAATCAAACTTGCTTTAGAATTTGTTTTCCTGAATTTACCATATTTTAAACTAAACTAAATATACCGTCTTTGCCATTAAGTCCTGTGTCGAGGGTATTTGTAAAGTGTCAGCAAAGCTAATATGTATAAAATGTTTGTTTTTCCCCCCCCTTCTAGATCAATGAACTGAGCCATGTTCAAATCCCTGTTATGTTGATGCCAGATGATTTCAAAGCATATTCAAAGATAAAGGTGGACAATCACCTTTTCAACAAGTAAGTGCAAGTAACAATCCTTTGTAGAGGGGGATAAAACTCCTGGCAGTGATATTTTACTAAATTCTATCAACGGTGTTATTTTTCAATGGACTGTAGTAAAACTTTGCTGATTAAGTTAATCCTATGATAAACATAACCCTCTGTTATATTCTAAAAATTAACAGTTGGGCCTACTGGGTTGTACTCTCTTGCCATATAGTATATTACCCGTGAATATCTTATACATAGAAAATAGTTGTTCTCTTTATGATGGAAATATTTGTTTAGGTATTTTTAAATGCATAAAACTATGTGCAGTTATTTTTGATAAACAAAAAAAAGTTATAAATGAAAATTGAGGGTGGAATAAAGAGTATTTCAAAGCCAAATAAAAAATATTCACCTTTTTATAATCCCTGATACGAAATCATATAAAATGTTGACCATATTATCCCATTCTGTTATATGATAAACTATGGAATTAGTTGGAAATTTATTAGAATGACTTAGCAAAATAATGACTTCAGTCATTTATTTTCAGCAATGTACATTAGTCATTATGTGTTTCAGATACAAAACAATAGCATGTGCACTTTTATAAAGATGAAATGAAGGTTAAAAATATTCTAGAAAATGGAATGATTCCATTATTTTGTACTTTCCAATATGTGGCAAAGTTCAAAGAGAAGAAGTAGCCATTACTCTTTCTGAGTACAAAGGTGAGGTTAATGATAGGATTTTAAAGATAGTCCATCATTAAAGGAGTCCATGTTTTGTAAAAGCTTTGGTGTTTCTTAGGTTTTTTTGGTGTCATAATTGAATCCTTGTATAATCCAATTTAGGGTTTCTCCTAAAGAGCATTAGTAGGGCAAAGGGAAAATTATTTCACTGTTTTTGAGTCTAGATGTTAAGACTTGTCAAAATTTAGTATGTGTGGACTTCATCCAGTTCTTCTGTAGCTGATTACTGAGCTCAATGTGTATATTTATAAAAAAGAGAAAATAGTATGGAAACAATCCTGATCTGATAGTGGTTGGAGTATATAGACTATAAATCTGATCTGCCTCTGTTTAGTACAAAAGTTTAAGGTATTATTGTCCTAAGTTATTTAGTCGAACATGCATGTGAATTTCACTGTTTTTCATTCTGTTTCAGAGAAAACATGCCAAGTCATTTCAAATTTAAGGAATATTGTCCAATGGTTTTCCGCAATCTGAGAGAGAGATTTGGAATAGATGATCAGGACTTTCAGGTAGGTTCACTATCAAAATATCTGTGATGTACTATTCACAGTTCCTCTGGTTCTGAGCAGGAAAAAGTTAATTTGGGTAGAAGTCTGGCCACAGATGATCATTGGTTTATACTTCGAGAGTCTATGCCTGTGCAGCCAGAGAAAATGAGCTTCTCTCATTACTCTTAGTTATGATTAAGAAAGAACAGGAAAGGAGCATACTAGCTTTAAGATTCAGTGTTGTAGTTGTGCTCATGCAAGTGCAGGAGCTATAGACCCACATATTGAAATGAAGGTGGGTTTTTTGTTTTTGTTTTGTTTTTGGAGTGGGTTGTTTTTTAATTATAAAACTCAGGGGAGGGGTTTGGAGTCTGCTTGGGTGTTTAATAAGGGATCCAGGAGCAAAGCCCTAGTAGGGAAATGCCTGCTGGCTAGTCATCTGATGTAGACTATATTGAGGCAGCAAGAAAGTCTTGTGCTTCTTGATTGAAACTTTCTGAATTTTGATATTTTTAAGCAAAGTTTTCATTGAAACTTGAAACTTAGATGAGAAGATTGGGATAACTTTTTTGCAAGCATTTTCTCAGAAAATTCAGCCTGTTTCTCAGTCCACTGTAGAGCTTGCAAAATTTTTCTGAATTTTGATTTTAAAAGAATCAGAGAAAACTTTCCATTTTTCGACCAGCTCCATAAGAAGGAAGACATTCTGTAATGTATTTGAGTTTAACATTTACATTCAGAAAGTTTCCTTGAAATTTTAACAGATCCTTCCACTGTTTTAAACTCATTAGGTTTTTGGTTTTATGTAGGTTTTTCGTTCAAATTTGACTGATGGCGTTCCTTCTGACCAAAAGGAAAGTGGATCCTATCCACTTCTATACCTGAGGGGACTTCCATGGAAAATATTCTGCCAGGAGCTCTCTTCCATTTAGATTGGAGGGAATATAGCTCATATACCTCCAGTAACCACAACTACATAATGTACACTCTACTGGACAGAGGTGATCCCCTAAGTAGGCAGGTCCCAGGCTATTTAAGACTTTATAAGTCAAAAGCTACATCTTAAACTCACTTGAAAACAATAGGTAGTCAACATAGATCACGGAGCCACCTGCCTTGAGATAGTCCACTTAATATAGGCGTCACCACATTCCTCAATAGTAGTGAAGCAAAGCTGACCTCATCTTGGTGATGACTAAAGATAATCATCCATCACAAAATGTGCAGTCTCTGTTCCGTGACCTGAAATGTTACTATATGTGATCTATATGTCCAGTCCAAACCAACCAGACCATACTGCATTTACTATATTGAATTTGTGAAATTAACTGATCACCAGCAATCTATAGACCAGGAAATTTTAGTGGAAAGTATTTGGTGAATAATTTCAAATAGCTAAGAAAATCAGTAAAATTATAAGATATTTATGAAGGATTCTTGAACAGAAAAAGGCAGATTCAAATTATTTACTGTGAATTATTCATATAGTGCTGCTTGTTGTTTGTATTAAATTCTTTGTTAGAATTACGCTCTTAGAATTTAAAAAATAGAAAGTTCTCTCTGCTGATTGTGCCATTCTCATGTTTCATTTGGCAAATATGGTTACCCTGTCCCACATCCTAGATGAAGCTCACATTGAAACAGCTTCATTTTATTTATTACTTGTTTGTGCAGCTGAAGCAGCTACATTGAAGTCAGTGAAAATGTTCATAGCTTTCGGAATAGGTTTTAGTAGCTTCCTCCTGCTACAGAACCAGTCCCAAATGGCTTTTCCTCTGTGCCCCATAACCTCTGACTTGTATGTGAAAGTTTAAAAAAGAATGATAATTGCAAAACCTTAATGGAAGTAGATTATAAGAGAGGATGTATTCACCATGTCTTTTCCAACAAAATTGCCAATTGATATTTAAAGGGAAGGTGTTTTCACAAATCCCAAGTGAGCTATATATTACTTAGAAACAGCATCCGCTCTCCCTCCAGTCAAAAAAAATGTACACACCTTAACATTACTATAACTGCCATGTACCAAATTTTATTCACCGCAGCCTTAACTCTGACCCCTATGGGTACCAGCTTTCTATCACCTCCTTTACCAAACTACCCCATCCCAATACAACACACTAAACATCCACAACTCAGTGTTGAGAGGGAGTAGTTTGGTAAAGGTATAGACTCATAGACTCATAGGTCAGAAGGGACCAATATGATCATCTAGTCTGACCTCCCGCACAAGGCAGGCCACAAAACCCTACCCATACACATTTATAACAACCCCGAACCCATGACTGAGTTATTGAAATCCTCAAAAGTGAGATTTGAAGACCTCAAGCTGCAGGGAATCCACCAGCAAGCGACTCATGCCCCATGCTGCAGAGGAAGGCGAAAAACCTCCGTGGCCCCTGCCAATCCGCCCCGGAGGAAAATTCCCTCCCGACCCCAAATATGGCGATCAGCTGAACCCTGAGCATGTGGGCAAGACTCACCAGCCAGCACCCAAAAAAGATTTCTCTGCAGTAACTCAGTTCCCATCCCATCAACATTCCCACAGACCATTGAGCAGACTTATCTGCGGATAATCCAAAATCAATTGCTCAAATTAAACTATCCCATCATAACATCCCCTCCATATACTTATCAAGCTTAGTCTTAAAGCCAGATAAGTCATTTGCCCCCACTACTTCCCTCGGAAGGCTATTCCAGAACTTCACTCCCCTAATGGTTAGAAACCTTCGTCTAATTTCTAGTCTAAATTTCCTAATATCCAATTTGTACCCATTCGTCCTCGTGCCTATAATAGTACTAAACTTAAATAATTCCTCTCCCTCCCTAACGTTAATCCCCCTGATTATATTTATATAGAGCAAGCATATCCCCCCGGAGCCTTCTTTTGGCCAGGCTAAACAAGCCAAGCTCTTTGAGTCTCCTTTCATAAGGCAGATTTTCCATTCCTCGGATCATCCTAGTAGCCCGTCTCTGAACCTGTTCCAGTTTGAATTCATCCTTCTTAAACATGGGACACCAGAACTGCACACAATATTCCAGGTGGGGTCTCACCAGCGCCGTATATAACGGCACTAGCACCTCCTTCTCCTTGCTGGAAATACCTCGCCTGATGCATCCTAAAACCGCATTTGCTTTTTTAACAGCCATATCACATTGGCGGCTCATAGTCATCCTGTTATCAACCAATACCCCAAGGTCCTTCTCCTCCTCCGTCGTTTCCAACTGATGCATCCCCAACGTATATGTAAAATTCTTATTATTAATCCCTAAGTGCATGACCTTGCACTTTTCACTATTATATTTCATCCGATTACTATTGCTCCAGTGTACAAGGTAGTCCAGATCTTCCTGAATAGCATCCCGGTCCTTCTCCGTGTTAGCAATACCCCCCAGCTTCGTATCATCCGCAAATTTTATTAACACATTCTCACTCTTTGTGTCAAGATCAGTTATAAAAAGGTTAAATAAGGTCGGTCCAAGAACCGATCCTTGAGGGACTCCGCTAGTAACCTCCTTCCAGCCTGACAGTTCACCCTTCAGCACGACACGCTGTAGTCTCCCTTTTAACCAGTTCCTTATCCACCTTACAACTTTCACATTCATCCCCATGTTTTCCAATGTAACTAACAGTTCCCCATGCGGAACCGTGTCAAACGCCTTACTGAAGTCGAGGTAAATTAGATCTACCGCATTGCCCTTGTCTAAGTAATCCGTCACCTTCTCAAAGAAGGAGATCAGGTTGGTTTGGCACGATCTACCTTTAGTAAATCCATGTTGCAGGAGGGCAGATTGAGGCTGTGGTATGCAGTCTGTGATATATAGTTTGATGGTAATGTTAAGGTTTGTGCCAGTGGATGGAGGAGAAGAGAGTATGTACTATTAGCTGTGTGAATTTTTCATTTCTATGATCTTATGGCTTTGTGTCATGTATTTGTATACTATGTATATGGCAACCCTAAATGCTTCACAAATAAGTTTTTTCTGCATATTAATTATATGGTAATGCAGAGTTATGAACTATTATTCTTAATGGAAAACTGATGAGAGAGGAAGTAAATTGACCATCATGTTGATCATTAAGTCACAAGCTACTAACTGATAAACTTATGAGGCCAAAACAGCAAATTGCACTGCTGGGGTGGTATTTCTATCATAGGAGAGTAGATAGGGGACTTCTTAATGCAGGCTCCATAACTGGTTGTTACAGTTTAATAAATGGCATAGGCTAATGTCTGAAATGCTTTAGAAAATTAGGACAAAATTCAGGGTGTTCAAGGTAACAGTTGTCATAGCAATATGTATGTAATGATAACAAAAATTTAACAAGGTGCAAAATGACCATATTTTCAAAATCAAAAACCAGGGTGCTTCTGTGCCAACATTTTTCAGTTACAAAATAGTCATACAAAAGGCCTTTAAAAATGCAAGTTGGTATCAGTATGCCTGCTTCTGACTCAGTAACAACCGAAGCATATTATTTGAAGTGGAAGACTTTTTCTTCCTTTTACTTAGTGTTCTGAATGTATGCAGTGTTGTTGTAACCCTGTCAGTCCCAGGATATTAGAGAAACAAGGTGGGTGAGGTATTATCATTATTTATTGGCCCACCTTCTCTCTCAGTAGTCTTAATGCATTTATAGTGAAACACTGAACAAGCGTCATTAACATTCACTTTGGTCAAAAGAAGAGCCTTAATGGTATACTATATACACTTACTCAACTTTTTTTTCACTCCACTCCAAACACAGTTTATCACACTGACTGTTAATTCTTCTTCAAATGCTTGCTCATGTCAATTCCAAGTAGGTGTGTGCATGCCGTGTGCACAGTTCACCAGAAGGTTTTTCCCCTGGTGGTACCCGTCAGCTTTAGTGCCCCCTGTAGTCATGCCTTCATGGCACATTATATAGGGCCCTGTTGACTCTCTGCCTTTTCAGTTCCTTCTTACAGCCTGTGACAGTTGCTGAAACCTCGCTTTTACTTTGCATTTGCTTTGCCATTGTTCTCCAAGGAGTACCCATAAATTAGTTGTAAATAGTTGTTAATTAGTGGTATAATTTTAGAATAGGGTAGTTACTGCTTATCAGTTTTGTTTCCCCCTCCCTATCTTGGGGCTGCAACATGCCTGGCTTCAAGCCCTTTGGGTCCTGTAAGAGCCTATGCCCAGGGACTATCCTCACTCATCCTGCCTGAAGTGCTTATGAGAGTCTTGCCAGCAGGATTTTTGTAAGATTTGTAGAGGCTTCCACCCTAAGACCCAAAAGGAAGGAGCCAGAGATTTAAATTTCTGTTAATGGAATCAGCCCTTCATCTATGGAACAGGGCCTGGTGGACCAGAGACCTTTCACTTTCCTTGCGAAGTGTGCCAGCATCGGTAAGGGATGCAGTGCAGAGGCAGAACTCCACACCAAGAGACTTCCGGCACTGGCATGCCTCCCTGGTACTGAAGTACTTGATGCATGGAGAGACATGTTCCCTGTTCCCATTCCCCAGTGCAGTGCAAGAAGCAGAAAAAGATAGGCAGGAGTTGCTCGCCAGCACCAACGTCATTGGCAAACAAGGACTTGATCAAGGTGTGATCCATGTCAGGACATTTAAGCCACAAACCCCCAGTAGTGGCACCGTTAACTCTGGCCCTGCAGAGGGATTCATCAAGTCTGGGCCCCATCGACCCCCTGCACGGAGACAGACAAGAGGAGGAGTTACAGCTTCCCTCCATGCCAGAAACATTGGAGGCTGCGAGGGAGCTTCTCGAGCATACAGTCCCACCACTCCCACCAAAGTGGGACCGGGACCAAGAACTGGCACCAAGAAGACCACGGTGCCATCAAAGGGCAAACCTGCCATTATGGCAAGATCACGATCCCCATGGCTCACCAGGAGCTACTTTGCATGGTGGCCCAGAATATGGGCCTCTGAGTTTGAAGGTTGTAGATGGAGCAGACCTTATGGTGGACATTCTGGACCCAGAGGGGTCCCTCTACAGTTGCTCTGCCACTAATTAAGACTGTCTAAGAGACCACAAAGTCCTTGTGACAAGCACCTGCCTCTCTACCTTCTGCAAAGAAAGGTAGAGAGAAAGTACTTTGTGCCTTCGAAAGACCACAAGTACTTCTACACCCACCCACCTCTGGGCTCACTTGTGGTGGTGGCGGCTGCCAATGAGCATGAGAGGCAAAGTCAATGAGGACCCACACCAAATGGTAAGGATGCCAAGAAGTTGGAGCTCTTTGGAAGGAAGGTGTACTCCACCAGAGGGCTCCAACTTCAGATCGCAAATCAACATGCCATCCTCAGCAGCTATGCTTTGAATTCCTAGCAGTCCATGGAAAAAATCATGGAGTCAGTACCACCAGACTCTAGGATTGAATTCACTGCCTTGGTGAAGGAGGGTAAAGTGGTGACAAAGACCGGGCTTCAGGTGGCCCAAGATGAGGCAGATGTAGCAGCTCAAACGATGGCTTTGGGGGTAGCCATGAGAAGGAGCTCCTGGCTGCAGATCTCCTGCATGAGGTCCACCTAACAATCCAGGACCTACCTTTGCAGGCCCAGCCTTGTTCTCATGTCAACCTGAATTCAAGCTGCAGAGCTTGAAAGATTCACAGGCCATGCTAAAGTCACTGGGTTTGCATACACCAGCAACCAGAGGAAACATTTAAAGCAGCAGCCCATGTCTTTGTTCTACCAGCACCAGTCAAGGCACAATCCCAGGCTCAGAAGAGGCAGAAACAACAGGAGGACAACCTCACAACCATATAACCAGGGCTCTGGACAAGCAAGGCAATCCGCAGGGTTCAAGCAAAACTTTTGAGGTTGCGCCTAAAGGATGGAGCACCAATCGGTGTCTCAAATCCAACCCTTTTATTTTTGGACTAACTATCCCACTTCTACCATGCATGATCCCAAATTACATCTGATCAATGGGTCCTACACACAGTGCAATTGGGATACTTGCTCCAATTTTAATCTCTCCTCCCTTCCCAGCCTCCACCCTTCCCATCCCTCTTCAGGAACACCACTCATGAGCAACTTCTTCAGCAAGAGGTGTAAGCTCTTCTAAGAGTAGGAGCAAAGGAAGAGGTCTCTTGGGAGCTAAGGGGAAAGGGATTTTACTCTGATTATTTCCTAATCCTAAAAGCCAAAGGCAGACTTCATTCCATTCTTTGCCTGTGAAACCTCAACAGATTCATGAAGAAGCTGAGCTTCCTCATAGTCTCCTTGGCCTTCATCATTCCCTCTCTGAATCTGGGCAATTGGTATGCTGCCCTCAACTTCAAAGATGCATACTTCCACATAGTCATCTTCCTGGGTTTCTCCGATCTGTAGTCAGTTAGACCTATTACAAGTTTACAGTCCTACCCTTTGGTCTGTATGCAGCCCCTTGGGTGTTCACCAAATGCTTAGTGATAGTCGTGGCATTTTTGACAAAGAGGAGAGTGCAACCTCAACAACTGGTTAGTCAAAGAACACACCAGAGCACAGGTGCAGGTGGATATGAGGCTAATAAAGTCAATCTTCGACAAGATTGGCTTTATGAGCAACAAACAGAAGTCGACACTCACGCCCACCCAGCAGATATTTCATCAGGGCAGTGCTGGACTCTGTGGCTTGTTTTCTGACTCTTCAGGGCATCATAGAGGATTTAAAATGTTATCCCCATAACATGGCTCCGAATAGCCTAAAGCTGCTGGAGCACATGGTGACATGCACTTATGGCATTCAACATGCAAGGCTATGCCTCAGGCCATTACAAGTGTGGCTAGCCTTGGTTTACCATCCAGCTCAGAACAACATAGACAAGGTAGTCTTGGTCCCCTCCCCTCCCCTTTGGTGTTAGAGACCCTAGACTAGTGGTGCAACCCTCACACAATACGTGGAGGAGTCCCCTTTTCAACAGCTCACCCCTCACTATGTCTGGTGACAGATGCCTCAGCTTTGGGTTGGGGAGCTCATCATCTAGCAGAGCTCAGGTCACAAGGTCTTTGATCCTAAGCAGAGCTCTTAATTCACATCAATGTGAGGGAGCTGAGGGCAGTGCGCCTGACTTGCCAAGCCTTCCAAGGTCACCTAAAGAGTAAGATAGCATCAGTCCTAACAGACAATAAGACAGCAATGTTTTATATAAACAGACAGGGTGGAGCTCGCTCCTAACCCCAATGCCAGGAAGCCTGCAGATTATGGGACTTCTGCATTGCTCGATCAGGACATCTGGAAGCATCCTACCTGCCTGGAGCTCAAAATGCACTTACAGACAGCCTCAGCAGGTCCTTCCTCAGTCATGAGTGGTCAATCTGCTTAGATGTGTTGAGTAGCGTCTTCCATCGGTAGGGTATTCCCTGCATGAGCTTATTCGCCACAAGACTCAACAGGAAGTGCCTGCAGTTCTGCTCTTTCCAGAATCACAGCCCAAGGTCCATCACGGAAGCCTTCCTCATACCATGGATGGACCAACTGTTCTACACCTTTCCACCTATCCCACTCATCCACAGAGTCCTGTTGAAGATGAGGCAGGAAAAGTCTGCTGTGATTCTGATAGCCTCTGCTTGGCTTTGCCAGCATTGGTACACCACGCTTCTTGATCTCTTGGCGGACACCCCAATAATTCTTCCTCTACTCACTGATCTGATTTCTCAGGAGCATTGCAACTTCCAATATCCCAAACTTGAGTCACTACACGTCATGGCATGGAAGCTCCATGGCTGAATCTCTGGAGCTAGCATGCTCGGAACTGGCTAGGGAGGTCCTCCTCAGCAGTAGGAAACACTCCACTAGGGCTACTTACCCAGGTAAGTGGAAGAGGTTTTTGGTCTGTGATTCCCAGAAGGACACCCAGCCCACATCAGCATCAGTTCTGATAATTCTGGAATGTTTGCTACATCTCAAGCAACAAGGGCTATATCTTGGTCATCAATTAAGGTCTGCCTGGCAGCCATTTCAGCATTCCATTCTGGGGTAGCAGGTTGCTCCATCTTTGCTAGCCCATTGGTTGGGTGTTCCCTAAAGGCATTTGGACACTCTGTATTCACCTATGCGCTTGCCAGTTCCCCAATAGGATCTCAACTTTGTTCTCCTAAGGTTGATAGGACCACCATTTGAACCTCTAGCAATGTGCTCGTTTTTCTACCTATCCTGGAAGGTGGCCTTCCTAGTTGCCATGACTTCTGCCAAGAGAGTACTGGCGCTCACATCAGAACTACCCTATACAATTTTCTTAAAGTTTAAGGTTCAACTTCACACTCACCCAGATTTCCTTCCAGAGGTGGTTTCCCAGTTCCATGCAAACCAGGACATATTCCTTTTGGTTTTCTACCTTTAACTTCATGCTAAGAGTCAGGAGCGTAGACTGCATTCGCTGGACGTCAGGCATACGTTGGCCTTTTACATTGAAAGAACCAAACCATTAAGGAAAACAACAGAGCTCTTTGTAGCAGTAGCAGATAGAATGAAGCGGCTACCTATTTCTTCTCAAAGGATTTCATCATGGAGCACTTCGTGTATCAGGTCTTGTTACGACTTGGCAAACATACCTGCCCTGGTGATAACAGCCCATTCTAGGAGGGTGCAAGTGTCCTGTGCAGCATTCCTGGGCCAGGTTCTGATCCAGGACATTTGTAAAGCGGTGACCTGGTCATCCATTTACACTTGCACCATTCACTAGGCTATTTCCCAGTATGCCAGATATGATGCCACTTTTGGTAGATTGGCAGTTCTTTGAACTCTTACCCCTACTCCTACAGTTTAGCTTGGGAGTCACCTACTTGGAATTGATATGAGCAAGCACGTGAAGAAAAATGGTTACTAACCTTCTGTAACTGTTGTTCTTTGAGATGTGTTGCTCATGTCCATTCCAAGACTCACCTGTCTGCCCATCTGTCACTGAAGAGGCAGAGGATCAGCAGGGCCCTATATAGGGTGCCTTGAAGGCATGACTCCAGGGGGCATTAGAGCCGATCCTACAGGTACAAGGAGGGGAAAAACCTTCTGGTGAACTGTGCGTGCGGCATGCACCTACCTATTTGGAATGGACATGAGCAACACTTCTGGAAGAACAACAGTTACAGAAGGTTAGTAATAAATTTTTGCACTTGATTGTTTGTTCCTGGTAGCCACAGATAAGGGCTTACTCAGTATGACAGTTCATCTTGAACAAACACTTATTTTATCAAAAAAATTATAAATACCAAAAACCCAGGACATTTCACATGTGCTGCAGGAAGTTCCCTGGACACCAGGGCATTGTAAGTAATGCTGGGCCTGTCACAATAGAACTAAGATGTGATCATTTTAATGCTATTACCCTGATGACTTTTAAAAATATACTAAACAAGGGAAGGTATTGCCCTTTGGGAAACACACCTATTTGATCATGGGACATCCTGCTTCAAACAATCTTTGACAGAGCCTGTATGTGTCTCAGCTGTCTCTTGGGGAGGAGTTACTATATTGCTCATGGTGTGTGAAAACAAACAATAATTTATAGTAATGTTGGAGGATTATAATCTGACATTTCTATTCAGAAAAGACTTTGCTGACATTTATGTGCTGAATTGTGATTTTATCTAGAAAATCTTCACGTTAGTCGCTCTTCAGAATCATCATTTGTATACTAGAGGACACTGTAATTGAATTAGACAATAAAAACATCTAAAATTTCAAAGAAAGGTAACACACTCAAATTGAATGCAGAGGAAATTGGCTTATTTACTTATTCTTATTTTTGTTATTATTATTATTATTTGTATTGTGGTAGCGCCTAAGAGCACCAGTCATTGTCTACCCCTTGTGCTACTCACTCTTCAAGCACTTAACAAAAAGACTGTCCCTCAGAGCTTACTGTCTTGATGGGTATCTGACATCTGTTGTGTCCTAATATAAAATCCCACTATAAAATAAGACAGATATTTTTTTCTCTCCAGCAATAAATTGCTTAAGATACTACAAAAGGGAGATGTAGAGGGTGTATAATTCCAATAAATTGCCCAGTATGCTCTAGAATTCTCTCTAAATCATTTTAGATTGAATTTTTTAGCTCCTAGGCTTTTCAGGGCAGGATTTTTGTTTTACTGTCCAGAGCTGAACATATCAGTGCTAAACAAATGATAATTGATGACAATCTAAATGTTCCCCAAACTTTTGTGCAGTGGGATACAACGTTTTTAGGGAAGGTGAATTTCCTTATATTGTAAAAGGACCATAGAGAAACCTTCATGCAGGCATGATTTGTACAGAGAGCATATGCTAGGAGGCATTTAACTTCTCTGTAGGAGAATTCCTATTGAGTTTTCAACACTTAAAATATTCGTGGAAGCTGCTTTGTACTCGAAATCTAAATTGAGCCAATGCAGAGCATGAGAAAATTCTGTAAAGCTAGAATTAAATCTCATATTAACCTTAAGGGTTGTAAAGGATTTTGAGGTAGAGGGTATATGAATATAGAAATAAAGTTTGGTCCTGGCCAAAATGTCACATAAATAGAGATAATGTAGCAAAGTTAATACTTCAAACTTAAAATGCTGACAGCAGATCCCACCAAGATATATGCAATATTGTTGTTTTATATAGTGATCTTGAACAACTACAGTGGTAGGAATTCAAGAATATTTTAACTGATTAAATCTTCCCCCACCTAATTAGCAATAAGCTGCATTGGCCAGCCTCAGAAAGGGATCTCAGGGATACCATATTCCCAATGGAAAGAGAAAAAGCCTCAGGCTTGAGCTGACTTATGATTTAATTATTTTTAAAATACAAACTGACACTTTTACTTTCAGTAACATATTGCGAAACCTTTGAGGAAGGTTCAAGTCCTAAGAGGAGCCATATTATTTGTATTTAAACCTGAGAGAGATCTTCACCTTGTCATTTTATCCCCCATTTTCCCTTCTAAATGACTTCAAAATAGTAGCTAAAATACTGATGGGTTAAGAGACTTCTTCCAGGAATAATCATCTGTGACCTCTCAGGATTTGTCCAGGGCTGAGAATTTGAAAAGGCTGTTCATCTTACTAGTGTGCTCCTTTTCGCTAGCTGAACACATTATACTGTAGAGCAAAATCAAGAGTCTGCCAATTCATTAATAGTAGAGGCATTTTCTCTCTTAAAGGTTCCCTCCAAGGTAGTTCTTTCACCCCTTCTATTCCCCAATTTTTATAGAGACCTTGGCTCATTTAATGTGAAATGCCCCATTGAGAGGGAGGTTCCAACTTGGTAAAGAAAGGGATGTAATACCTTATTGCATATTTTTCTACTTTATGCTTCAGATTCAACAAAGTGCTCCAGTGAGCATTGCTCCTTATAAGGAGTGTCCTGCATTCAGGTCTGAGAATAAATTGGGAGAAATCTAGTATTTTCATTGAGAGACGGGATTATGGAACAGATGAGTGATTTACTTTAGATAAGTTTAAATACTTGGAATATGGTTCACAAGAAAGGAATCCCAATTAACTTTGAACAATGTCATCCCATTACAGAGCAAGATAGAACTAATATAGACAAATTGGCCCACATACCTCTTTCATTAATCAGGCATATCAGTGTAATTAAAATGAATGTTCTTCCCAAATGTCTTTGTTTTCAGAGTCTTCTGCAGATATCCTTGATAAGTTGTTCCAGAGGATAGATAGAATTTATTCATAAGGAAAGATAAAACACCCAGAGTAAGTCTAAAAATAACTCTTCTACCTCATGAAAAGGGGGGGAGAGGGTTGGAAGTGCCATCTCTTAAACTGACTGTGGCCCAGTTATAATGCTTATGACAATGTAGCTTCAGGAGAACAAGGATTCTTCACTTTATAAAATAGCTTGTGAACTAATTAGCCCATAGGCACTGAGACATATCGTTTGATCTGATCCCTAAGGAGGAATTGAGGCTTCATAAAATACATTGCTGTTCACACAACCATGTGATCTGAATTTAAAGTCTTAAAGTCCCAGGGAGTCTCTCCCTTGTGGATTCCGTTTCACAATCCATATATGGGTGAAAGTCCTGAAGCCAGTCATTTCTAGCAGTGGGATGAGCTAGGAATTATGACAGTTCAGAGTCTATATAAAAGACTCCTCTTTCCTTGAAGCAGCTGAAGCCAGCTGTCACGTCCCTAGATCTTTCACAGGTTTCTCCAACTTACACATTTTATTATGGAGATGAATTCCAGGTTTTCTGGTGAGCCAAAATTTAACCCAAAGTTCCATAGCTACTGATGGTTCTAGTTTTTAAAAGGTTACTAATTTAATATAAACAAAGGGCTAGAGAGGAGAAGTAAAACTAAATGGGAGAAAAACCTGAATTTGCAGTACTCAGTGCAACAGTGGAGTGATACTTGCGTATGAACAAAAATCATATAAATCAGTGCAAGACTGAGACTACTTCTCATCAATTTAAATCATCCTAGCAAGGCTGCAGAGAATACATATTAGTTTTGACAAATAAGTGCATGAAGCTGGGATTTGTTATGGGAATGTAGAAAAGTTCAAATATTCTTTAGCACAATCTCACATCTGCTTGGGGAGATACTGAAAGTGAAGACTAATGCTACTTCAGATATGTCTTTTGAATGACTTATCCAAATAAAGTATCAGACAAATTTTCTAGAAGTTGCATTCTTCATAGTCAGACTTCGTATCATGGGTCATTGGTACAAAGTTTCAATACCCTCACTGTGTGAGTGAACTTATCAGGTTGATGCTTCCTTGACGTTGAGGGGAAAACCAATATGAAATATTAGATTAAATTGTCAGTCCTTGAGAAAAAGGCATAATTAATATGTGGAACTGTCATGATGAATGAAGTGGTCTAGCTTAGGATAAGAAACTTGGGTCTTTTGTTAGAAAATATATCAGTAGGATTCTGATCTTTTTACCTGCTGATAATGAGCAGCTATATATGTTACGTTGATATGTAATTACTGTGTCCTAGTCTTAGTAGCCTTTTGGCTCAGTTCTTAAGATAACCGTTGAGATACGTGTTGAAAATCTGGAATAAAATAACGTAAAAGGTATAAATATAATTATGCCCTGCTCCTCTACTTTTTGACTAGATCCTACTACTTCAGATGACAATTTATGCTTCAGAGGCTAATTTTTTTTTTTCCTATTTGGAAGCTTGAATAGCGGTTTAATTTCAGCTGGTGCTGCCATATCTCTGAAAGGCAGCCTGAAGTACTTAGCCTAACTGCTCGGGATATTGGAAGAATATGAGAAATAAAGGAATGTGACTTTCTCTGAATTTTGATCATTGGTTTCCACTTCTCTTTTTGCTCTCTCAGCCCCCCAGATGGACTCTCCTGTTTTTATTCTCCTATCCCCTTTGCAACTGTTAGTTCAGATACTGTCCTCATTGTCAGTTCCCTCTGAGGCAGTGTGGCTGAACTCAGGAGCCTCCTGCAGTAGAACAGGAAGTGCTCAACTCTGGACTTCAGCACAGTATTTAATCTCTGAGTGGTGGTGCTGAAGGTACTTAACCAATTTTTGCAATGTTCCCTACCTTATCAGTGGGTCTGGTGATCCAGCAATATTAGAGTGGTATTTTGGAGGAAGGTGGGGCTGAGCTTGTCACCATCTCCTCCTTTGCCCTCAGACTTCACCCTGATTTCACTAATACTTATTTCAGATTAAGAATAATAAATGCAGAAAGTAAAGTGATGTGAGATGGCACTTGAGAAATCTAGTTTTCAGGGCTGAGCCATAGGTGGCCTTTGTGTACCGGTTGGTTACCAAGTTGCGGTCAGGAGTTGCATAGTGGGGTCGGGGTCAGGTCAGGATACCAGGAAGTCAGGATCAGGCACCAAGATGCAGTTGGGATGCAAGTAGTGGAGTCGAGGATGAACTGGGGTGAGAAGTTAAGTGTCTAGGGTTCACAGCAAGGCAAGGTCTGGAGCAGAAGCAAACAGGCTATCTGCATTTTTGCTCAGAGAGTTCCCTGTGATGGCTTTCAATACTCAGTCTCTAATATGAGTTGCAACAGATGATAGAATATTTAGTCACTATTCCTAGCTCACGCACAAGAGACCTGGTTCTTTTACCAACTCAGTCCCCTCTGAGCGTTGTTAAAGTGAAAAGGAATTCTACCTGTGAATTATCTAACCTACGCCTAATAGTGTAATTTGTCAGTTATGTCCTCTAAATTAGAGATCTTCCTCAACCCCTTTTTCCCATTTTCCTTCTTTATTTCCATCCTTCCTTTGCCATAACAGCAAACTTCATTTTGTCCTCTTCATAGGCAATCAGTGTAGAAGACATCTGCCAAAAGAGGTAGGAAGTTTACTTATAAGTAATACACATTGGGTAAAATTCTGGCTCCACTAAAGTCAATAGCAAAACTCCCTGTGGCTTAAATGGGGCCAGTATTACTCCCACTGATTCTGCAGCATTCCTGGTGCTGACCGGCAGGGAGCAAGGGACTGATCTCAGAACCCATGCTTGATTCTCTTCATAACCATGAACTATGAAATCACTAGGCTGACGTAATGAGCTTCAGTTTTAGTCATCGTGTTTGAGTACAACAGTACGTTGTACTCAAAACTACTGCAGCAGTCGTATTGTCTAAGCAAAGCTGGCCCAAATGGACTCCAAAAACAATTTACATATTGTTGGGGCTTGATTTTGATCTCAGGTACATAGTTGCATAATCACAGAATATCTTGTAAAGTTAGTTCTTCTGTTTGTTTATTTTAGCATTGTGTATTTGTTTGAATGAGATTAAACTATAGCAGACTAACATTTCTTCTCAGTACTTCTGGCCAGACCTCATGTGTAATTCCACTGAAAGTGAAAGATTTAGATCATAGTGAGTACAATGCCATTCAGTCAGTTCCCTTTCAAAGATTGTCATACTATTTTTTTTACATCTCTCCATGTTTCATCACAACAAGCTAAACTTTTGTGTCCCTTGTAGAAAAAGCTGCTTTTCTGTGATAATTTTTATTGACTTCCTTTTTCCTTAAGAATTTGTACTGCATCCAACATGTAGCTTAAAAGTTTAAAGTGTTGAGAGACATAATCTTGAGTCTGTTATAGAGGTAGCAATTATTAAACAATGACATTTTCATGAGATGTAGAAAAGAGTAAAGATTGGAATGAGCTAGTTAAATTGACCTTTAAATCTCCTCACTTTCTTTGAGACTTTGACTAATCCTAGACCTCACACTGTGAAGATAAACATCCTCACTGTGAATTTATGGGAAGGGAAGGAAGAGCTGCACCAGCAGTTTTATTTATTTATTTATATATATATATAAGATTAAAGCAACATTTAGCCAGTTGTAAATGTAACCTTCCAGTTTAGAGTAAACCTCATCTCTCCTACTCTTTTGTGGGGGAGGGAATGGAGGTCCCACTTTTTCCCCCACAAGAAGAATAACTTTATTTTGAACAAGTGGATCCAAATAAATATCGAACTTGTGGTATAAAATTGTTCAGTGTTGGCAACAGAACCAAATTTTTTGAGGTGTTGAAGTTAGTTCCTTTCTTTATCTGACATTAGAATAATTAACATTAGGGTATTAACGTTATTAATTAAATGACGCTGCTTCTGTTATTGACAAACTTGTGGCTCTTACTGTAGCTGAAAGCCTTACTAATGTGAAATACAGGAACAGAGAATTAAAGCTGCAAAATGTAAAATGAGTGTTTCATAGACCTGCTTATTGCTGCATTTAATAGCATTTTCAATAAGTGGGTGGCTGTGTATCTGTGCTTTAAGGGTCTAATTCAAAACCATTTTAAGAAGGCAAAATGATGTTGCCATCCAAGGCACAATAATGTAAAAGCTGATACTGGATTCAATTGATAACAATTAAAGAATAGGAATATAATTAATGCAATCAGCATGGTTTGATGGAAAAAGATCTTGTCAAATAAACCTGATTTCATTCTTGATGAGATAAATTTGTTTGCTAAAACTAATTGCATAGCGGTAATAGACTCAGACTTTTGTAAGGTATTTAACTTAGTACCACATGACCTGATTAAAAATTTAGCACTATACAATAGAGTATATTAAAAGGCTTGAGAACTGGTTGACAGTTCTCAAAAAGTATTTGTCAATGAGGAATCATTTGAAGGGAGTATTTCTAGTCCAGTTCTGCAGGGAATAGGTCTGACACTATTCAACATTTTCGTCGGTGATCTGGAAGAAAATGTAAAATCACTGCTGATAAAATGCGTGGATGACACAAAGATTGGCAGAGTGGCAACTAAAGAGGACAAAGCTGTCATACAGCATGATCTGGATCACTTAGTAATCTGGGCCTATTCAAGCAAAATGTGTTTCAATACAGCCAAATGCAAAACTAGATATCTAGGAACAAAGAATGCAGGTCAGACATACAGAAGGGGAGACAGTATCCTGGAAAGCAGTGACTCTGAAAAGGATTTAGGTGTCACAGCGGACAAACAGCTCATCATGAGCTGCTTGTGTGATGCTGTGACAAAAAGTGCTAGTATATTCCTTGGATATATAAATAGGGGAGTAGTAAGTAGGAGTAGGGAAGGGAGGTGATCTCTGCATATGGCAGTGGTGAGACCGATACTGGAATACTGCTTGCAAGTGAGGTATCCAAATTTGAGAAAAGATGTTGAAAAATTGGAAAGAGTACAGAAAAAATTTGAAGCCTGGAGAAAATGCCTTAAATTGAGAATCTTAAAGAGCTCAATCTGTTTAGTTTATCAGAAAGAAGATTGAGAGGTGACTTGATTATAATTACCTTCACAGGGAGAAAATACCTGGCATTAAAGGGCTCTTTAAACAAGTAGAGAAAGTTCTAATGAGCACCAGTGTTAGAAACTGAAGTTAGACAAATTCAGATTAGAAATTAGACACAGTTGTGTAACCAATGGAACAAAACTATCAAGAGAAGTGGTGGATTCTCCATCTCCTGAGCTCTTCACATCAAGACTGGATTTCTTCGTGGAAACTACATGTTAGCCAAGTACAAATTATTTGGTTCCATACAGGACTAACTGGGTAAAATTTAATAATTTGTGATATACAAGAGATCATACTAGATGATCTAATGGTTCCTTCTACTCTATGAAAAACTCACTGCAGTCCAAGGAAAGATTCCAATGGACTTCAGTATGTTTTGAATCAGGCCCCAAGTGCAGGACCTGTTGGTAATAGTTTAGAATGGGCTATGATCCTGGTGCACTTGCCTGGACCTAGAACTGTGCAGAGGAGACCCCCCTACCCCCCATTCTGTGGGACCAGGCAGTGTGCACTCCTTCTCCCCTCCAAAAAAAAAAATTGTTGAACTTACATAGCGTTTCCCACAATCACATTGTTTACTTTCCTTGTATGCCATTCTCCTTCCTTACTCTGTGTCTGTTTAGACAATATTGTCTCATTGTTTCCTTGTACTCTCCTGTCTTTCTGTAGCCATCTCTTGTCTTGTACTTAGATTATAAGTTTTTTTGGGCAGGGACTATTTTTTTGTTCTGTGTTTGTATAGCACCTAGCCCATGATGAGAGGGGGTGCCTGAGCCAAATCCGGGCAACATCCGGAACAGAGAGCTGGCCCAAGGCCTACAGGACAGGAGCAATGGGACTCGCCGCTGTGGGATGAGTGCAGGGAGGTCTCAATCTCCAGCACTCCTTGCCATCCTAGGCCTTCTGCCCCTCAGGGGCAGAAACTAATCCTCCTTCCCCCAAACCTGAATATGGACAGAGTTAATAAAATGACATAAAAAAATTTCCCCAAAATAAAAATGAAAAATTATTTTAAAAATTACAATTTCACTGATTCTTAAGCTACAGTAGAACAGAATGACCTTTCAATTCGCTTACTAATGCACTTGTACTGCCTATTGCAATGTAGGTGAAACAAATATATGTAATATAGTTGTGCAGATAAAGTTAATCTGCATAAAGAATGCTTTAGGGAATGAATCACTCACAAAAATCAGTGTATATTTAATATTACAGAATTAATTATCTCATTTATTTTACTATCAAGTAGTTCTGTAGTATGAGGCACATTGGCTATAATTGTAGCCTATAGATGTTGAAGGTCAGATTAATGTCATGACCTTAAATAAAATCTGTTGCCTGCTCCTCAGTGCACATGTAGGTGATCTTTTTATTGACTTGTGCAGAGGCAATCTGACATTTCAACTATGATTCCTCAGAAGGAAACTATTCTGTGGGCTGTGTGTAAATGAAAAAATTATTTTATTAGAAGTGTCTTCAAGCTTGTCATGTACTGAATGTGTCTTCATTTGTACAAATAATTACTGTAGAGAAGTTCAGCTTATTTGTAAAGTGACCTCAGAAAAGTATTCACATTTACAAGTAGAAAAGCTGTTCACTCTCCTGAGATCAAAATCCAATAGGCACAGGCTTAAAATTTCAGAAATTAAAAGTGAACAGGGAATTCAGGCAGAACTATTTCACTCAGAATAATAGACATGGAATAAGTTGCTAAGCAAAGTAATTAAGTGGAATAGTATACATGAGTGACAGACATTTTAATCAGGAGAGGGGATTGAGGCACATCATGATAAAACAGAGAAGGCTGGGATAAACCTAAAGGGGACAGGGTTTTTTGACCTCGTGATCTTTCCCTGTTCTGTAATGCCCTTTGGAGACTACATAGCAGTATTGCTCTTACTGACAATACAATTAATAAAATAACTTGTTTGTGGTTAGTATGACTAATACTTCTCTGTTGTATTGTTATGTAAACATACCACTATGTACAGCAGCTGCATAATAAGTGTCCTGTTGGTTCATAGTGAAAGATACGAAAGGGCTATTAAAACATCTAATCTATCTCCTTGCAAGTGCAGAATACAGCTGCTTTATGGGGCCTCTCTTAAATACATTTAAAGGATAAATCCCTCACTGCCCCTCCCTTCCCTAGTCTATACATTTCTAAAGGGTATCTGCTTGGTTTTGTTTCTTTCCCTTCTCTTTCTCTAATCAAGAAAAAAATTAGAATAAGAACAGGCCGGAGAGGGTGTGCACACTGTTTGGCATTTGCTATCATTTAGCCCCATTTTATCTATTCCTTCTCCTCCACTATTCTTTCTCTTTTTTTAAAGCTGCCTTGTGTCTGGGAACTACTTTTATCTGAGTTATATTTGAGATTGGGAAGGAAATAGGAAAAGACTGACAATCTATTTATAAAATTAGGGGTAGGCTAGTGCCTATATATACAAGGCTCTGGCCCTGACAAAAGCTAAGTCTAGAAGAGGGAAGAGCTGAAGAGACCTACGCTGCTTTCTTTAAGCAGGTGAAATCCAGTTATCTTTATATGTATTCATGCATATTCATTTTCTTATGGTCCTATTTGCTCATTTTCACTAGCATGCTATAATAAAAATGATCCAGATATTCTACATTGCCACCAAAGTCTAAATAAATTAAACAGTTGTTTTACCACTTTCCATCACAGAAAGTAGTGTGATACATTTTATCTCTGAAAAACATGTCTGCGAATTAGGGATGTTTATAATCTGACTGCTAAAGAGCAACACAGTTCAGGAAACACAACAGTATTTTTCAGTCTGGCTGTTGCCCGTAAATGCTGTATAAGTGACAATGATTATGTCTACACTAAAATAAGATAGTGGTGTTTTAAAAAATATTTGTTTTAGTCTAGACGTCTCCTATGAGGTTAATATCTAACTGTAAAAGGCCCCTGTGGCCTGAAGAAGGCTTGCTCTGCCCCTGCTGGACAGAACCGGGCCCTGCAGGCCGAGGCACCCGAAAGCAGAGGGGTTGAGCCAGACCCCAGGAGGCAAGTATAAGAGAGGCCCAGCAGCTCAGTTGGGGAGAAGCTGCGGTTGGAGGCAGACATACCTCCCTGGAGGCAGCTGCCTAGGTCTGACCCAGGCCCTGAGACTGTTTGGGGCAGCTGCCCTGCCGATCAGGGCCTGCGGGACCTGCCAGGCCCGGATAACTGGGGGGAGCTGCCCAACCCGAGTGACCAGGTATGGCCGCGAGGCCCAAGTAGCTGGAGGGGGCCACCCGATCCCTGGGACTAGAGCTGGTCACCGGGCCCCCCTATCTGGGCGCAGCCACCCCAGCCCACGGAGTGGGAGAAACCGCTGGAGCCAGCCCTGACCTGGAGGAGCTGCCCAGGGTGGAGAACCCACCGGCGTGGGGAGATCCTGACAGATCGGAGGAACCTCTGGGCTCCTGCAACCTGGAGGAGCTACCTTTGGCAGACGACCTCCAGGGGTTCCCGGACCTGCCACCTGTCCACGGCGACGATTAGCCCAGCATCCGCTCACCGCCTCCCCCTGCTCCCCAGAGGGCCCCACCTGGATGCAGGTACTCTGGGATTGGGTGAGAGGAAGTGGCCCAGGGAAAGCCACAGCCAGTGGCTGAGTCAGGGGCCGACCCCTGGTCAGCGTGTTGCAGCCAGAGCCCCACTGACACAGTGGCAGCCTACTTTTGCCACTGATAGGGCCCTGCACTGGGACGCAGCGGAGTCGGGCAGCCCTGCGTCTCCCTCCCCCATTCCCTAACCACCCAGGGAGTGCTTGTAGCCCGCAACACTCCTATCCAGAGGGCACCGTGCTTCACTTGCCTGCCCTGCCAAGGGCTGGGGCGATTAACTGCTTAGTCAGCTAACTGAGACATCTGGTCCTCTTGACAAGGACGCTGTGGCCTGCCTCGGAGCCTGGGCCCGAGGAAGGGTCACAACGCTGCTGGCTGGACCAGGCCACCAGCGTATACTAATCTAAAAGGGGAAAAGTCCCAAATAATTTGCACATTTTGTGACACATACCTTACACTAGATGCCACATATTATTTTGCTGATATTTTCTTTTACCAGCTGTCAGTTCATCAGTTACTATATTAACCCCAGCTTCCGTCAGGATCTCCTTGTCCATTCTGTACAATTCCTTAACAAAAATTGGAAAGGACCTGTGTGAAACTGACATGAAACAAAAATGCCAATTGCCTCATTAAAACTATTTTTACTTCCCTTTCCCACACAACAGTCTCCCGCTTCTGCACCCACAGCACACATGGTACTTATCTTTAGTATAAACTGGAAATGTGAGGACACAAAGGTTTTTGATTGATAGTGTCTGCTATTAAACCAAGAATCAGGCAAGCATATATACCAACCCTCAGTGTCTTATTTTTTAAATTTATTTAATTTTTAGCAAAATAGCTTGTGTTTTCACTCCATGGCACCCTAAAACTTTTCTAGTCCAGTATATGTCATTGAAGTTTGTGTGCTCTATTCATTGTTTACAAATGTTGGCATTTGAACAAGTTTTCCTTCTTTACTCTCACTGTTCCTGTCCAGTAGAAACAAAGGATTCGCTAAGGGCATCGCTGAATTTCCACACAACATTTGAAGATTCTCATTTTCCAATTATACTGGTTACATTTATCACCCAGTTACAAATTTCCAAAACTAGCATAGCCATCAGAGCAATCATCTTGCAATGGGACTTACCTGGTATACAAAGGTCTTTCTGCATGATTCCAGTGGCAGGATCAGAGTCTAAGTGAGCAAATGTTTATGGAAATTGTAAATGTCCTTATTTATTTTCAACAAAGGAAGACAAGCTAAATCTGTGAATTTCACGCAGGATTTCTCTCTCAGCCAATTTAATTGGGGGGGAAAGAGGCAATCTTAGAAGCTTTCTTCATGATCTGAAATTAATAAACAACAAAACAACTACTTTATTTAGACTTGAAAATTCCTGTTCATAATGATCTTTAATAGAAGGTTTTGGCATAAACATGAGACACAAACATCTTCTGTTATTGATTTCTCCCTTTTTCTCTCCCTCCGTTTTCTGGTACATTTAATGTCCCATTTTTATACAAAAGTACCTTCAAAAATTGGGGAGTTTCAGGAACACTGCAAAAAGTTTCAATGATGAAGAGACTTTTACATTTCGTACGTGAGGACCATTTCTGATACCCTTACTTAAGTGCAGTAGTACCTTTCTTTGCAAGGAGAACCCTCTCCCTTTAATGTAGCTATGCTGAAATAAGTGCCCCTCAATGTAGGTAAGTAATCTGAACTGGGCCCTTAGTTTCCAAATATTGTGATTGACAATGTTGCTGTAGATTACTTAGTAGGAACTGAAATTTTCAGACTATAATGCCTTCACACATCCATCTTCATTCACCTTTTCTCTTCCTCATTTCTGTAGTGGCTGTTTGGAAAACACCTGTTTGCAGCTCTTTGTGTAGTTAAAAAAAAAAATGTATAACTCCTCGTCCTGCTCCTCAGCTAATTGCTTTCAAGATTTATGTCACAAGGCTCACAACTCCAAGGCTAAGGTTCTGAAGGAGTAATGTACGCAGAGAATTGCAGTTACTGACGTACCCTTAGTCTCTGCTAACTATACGAATAAAACTAGGGTATGTCTATACTGACAGCAGCAAAGTTGCTGCTGTCAGATAGATCTTTCTGGATCAATTGAGTGGTCAGTGTAGACCAGCTCAGTTGATTAGGAAGTTGACGCAGTATATCCACCCCTTCAAGGGTATGTCTATGCTGACGACAGCAAAGTTGCCACTGTCAGATCGACCTTTGTGGATCGATTGAGTGGTCAGTGTAGACCCACTCAATCGATCAGGAAAGTCAATGCTGGTAACTACCCCCTTAAGTGGCATAGTGCTGCATTGACGGGCATACAGTGAAGACAGCACGCAGAAGGGAAGCACAGCAGTCAAAGGGAGTTATGCAAGCTACTCTCCATAGCTTGCATAACTCCCATTGACTGCCGCCGAATTTCCAGGTAAGTGTAGACCAGGGCTAAGAAACCTTTTTCTTTTGAGGACAGTTGTAAAGAATTATCCAGTAACTCGTGTTGTTGCTAACTGGATTATATCCAAATAACTGAGCAAGAGTTCATGTGACTGCTATATATAGAACAAAAATCTGTAATTTACTTTTCTAAGAAATAATTTATTAAATTAAATATTTAATTTTTGACAATTTTAAATCCTAACATTTTTCTGGAAGTTGTAATAAAGCTGACTGCTGCTGTTTCCAGGATTTGAAAAGTTTAGATTATTCAAAACAAAAACACTAAGCTACATTTTAACCCATTATAGAAGAGCTGTGAAAACAGAACTGTTACACTGCAGAGTTTTGGGGGAGGCGGGGAGTTGCATTGAGGAGAATTTCTATGGTCATCAACTTAGCTGAAAATTAATTTTTAATTATAAAATTAATGGAATGCTGAGCACCAAATGTAGCGTTAAGGTAGTTTGGTCCATTTACAGCCTTGTCTCTCAAAGACCACAATTGTAAAAAAAACCCAAAACTAAAAAAACAAACTTACACCTCAGTGGCAGAACAGAGAGCATTTTCTGGTTTTCTCCCCGGTGTGAGGAGCAGAGAAATTCACAGGAGATTGGAACATCTGAAAGTGGATGAGCCACGGCAATACATAAACTTACAGGTTTCCATTCCATTTGAAACAGTAACTCAGAACATGGTGTGCAAAGCCTATCCTGCCCATTCTGAGGAATCTCCACTTGGGCAAATGGGTGATCGAGAGCCTTCCCAATGCAGAGAAGGAATTGGGCCATCAGTGGCTGCCCCAAAGTTCTCTGTAGATCACAGGAGGGGAATGGGACATTCACTACTACCCTAGCATATTATCAGCATCCTATGTCTGTATGTAGAGGATAAGGGAAGGAATCCTTCTGCAGCTGTTTCATCACAGATGTCAGGATGACCCCACCTAACCCTGTTTGCCTATTAAAAAAACCAAAATAAAACAAAGAAACTGACAAAGATTTTCTATTTTTCTCATACGCTCAATGTTATAATAAGGATTTTCATTCCAGTAAAACCTGGTTGAGCATTACATTTACCGGTATATTTGATATCTCACTATTCTTGCCAGTCATTACTGGACTGAATAAGGAATTTATGCACATTCTTAACATTAAGTATGTGCTCAAGTGCTGTCCTGAATCAGCACTATCTTCACTCCCATGTCTCATTACAGGTTACATAATCTGAATAACAAATGGCATATAATATTCTATGCTCTTCACTGATAGCTTCTAACTTGGGAGCCAAATACCACCTTTGGATCCGTGCATATTCTGCACTCAAAGTCTAAGGGACTTGTGTATGTTTCTCCTAAGAGCAGATTTGGATCCAAAGACACTGATATATAAAATCATAGTTTCACTAAAATGTACAATATATATTCCTCAGTGTTTCCGTAAGACTGGAAAGGTTTGTTCCTCTTTGGTGGCTTTTGCAGTAAATTAGAACAAGAAATGCCTTGCATTTGCATTGCCATTACTGTGAACATCCTCAACAATAGGCCTGGCATAAACAGCCATTATATTTCTACCAGTAGTTGTATTTTGCTATGTTGAGCCACTGAGATGTTATTTCTGGCACATGATCTATTGTGTATTTAATGAAGAAAGAAGCAGAGATAATTGCCCCACTCAAGGGACCTCCATGTGAAATAGAAGATGATTCCCTTAAAAATAAACCTTTGTGTTCTTGGCCCCTTGTTTGTGTGGAACGAATGTGCTTATAATCACTTTCTGAAACCGTTCTCATTCTTGCAGTGTGATCCTGCATCTATCTGTCTTTTTGAGCAATGTGTTATACTGAAAGGTTAAAATACATTGTACTGTGTTGCTGCTGTAATCATTCTGCCTGTTAAAAGTACTAGGACAAGATGTTTGCTGGGACTATCGCCATTTAGGGATTTGCAGTTGAAAGTTGCAAAGCATACGTTTATATTGTGTACAAAGTTTTAATATAATTCTCTGTGAAAATGGCTTTTCTTTCAGAAAACCAGTACATTGTAAGAATCCATCATATATTTAAAGGGGATGAGGGTTGTTTTGTTTATAGCAGCATGTGTTTGAGAAGAATGGCATTATGTGCACTGAGTTAGAGATTGGATTTCTTTCCATTGTAGTTAATGGTGGTCAAAGTGGGGACTGCACCCTCAATGAATCCAAGGTGTTAGTTTCTGAATATATTCCAGGATATCCTACCTAACTTGATTAGTCGTTTTGGAGTAAAGTCTAATTTTGTGGAGGTTTAAGTGGGGTGTTGGAGTGGTATTTTATATTTTTACTACATGCTGTAACTTCTTTATCAATATTATTATTTATATAACTTTTAAAAATTATTGGGTACTATGCTAGGTATATACCAGCCAGGATAAAGATTTATATGTAATGAATGTTATTTCAAACCAATGGTACACTGTATTTGTTGTATTTTACTGTATAATTTCATTTTGCTAGTCTTAATGGTAAAAGGAACTCTGATCTGGCTACTGATTGGTTTTTCCTAAAATGCAGAATTCTTTATCCTGTTGGAGCTTAAGATCACACAAGCATCAATCTAATAATATGGGCTAATCCTGTAGCATTTTGTATTTTCAAAACATTATATAAACATTAGCTAATCCTCCCAGCTCCCCTGTGAGGTAGGTAGGTACCCTCATTTTACAGAAGGGGAAATAGACTGCACAGTAATGTGACTTGCCCAAGGCCACACATCAAGTTGGTGTCAGAGCTGGGATTAGAATCCAGAAATTCTGACGCTCATCTCATACTTTGTGTGCTAGGTCACACTGACTCAGGCATTAACTAATATTAATATGACACTGCTCCAGCTGATTCATCTTGTATGTGCAATTATTGTGGTGTACTGCTGTATTTCAACTGTTTTATTCCTTGTTTAATTTTCTTCCAAAAGCTAACTCTTTTAAAATAAAGAGTAGGAAATCACTGGAAATTTACTTTAAAAATATAATTTAACGCTGATCTTTTTCTCTTTGCAAAATATTTTGTGAAGTAAATGTCCATTCAGCCAAGCATATTGACATAATGGTAGAACTGAGCAAGGTGCAAATGTTTTGAAAGAGAATAGAAAACAAATGTGAGTGTACTGTATGCATTTCAACTACAGTGTGTATTTTTTGTCTGACATGTTTTCCTTTTTTTAATTAATGTGGCAGAATTCCTTGACGAGAAGTGCTCCGCTTGCTAATGATTCTCAAGCACGAAGTGGTGCCCGTTTTCACACATCATATGACAAAAGATATGTCATCAAAACTATAACAAGTGAAGATGTAGCAGAAATGCACAACATACTGAAGAAATATCATCAGGTAATGTGTTAATTACTATTGGGATGAGAAGTATTAAATTTAATTTGAAAATATTTTAATGAAAATCTCTGATAAAGGAAGTTGAAACATTTTTAATGTGTGCTGTGTTGGCTGCAGAGATGCTGCATTATTAATGTATTGTCAGTTAATTTCAGATTTTTTCTTCCTCTGAAATGTCAAAAGAGCTTCATAAGTGATTGTGAAAATAGGACCAGTTCAGTTTCTTTAGTTCATTTTCCTTTTGTGTGTGTCCCACTGACTGTCTCACTAACTAAATGCTGCTTATATATTTTATTAATACTAATTGCAAGTGATGAATGTTGTATTTATATTTGTGTGTTTTGTGCATATGGAGAATACATGGTGATGTGTAAAAAGGTTTTATCAGTATGAATTTGAGGTAAGCATATTACTCGTGTGGGAAAGCCATGAGAGGCTAATGCAAGTCATCTCAGATGAGTGCTGATAAAAAGCATTATGCTGTGCCAACATGTATTCTGGATACACAATATAGGGAAAATACTTAACAAATCTTTCAGAGAAGTAAATAAAATTGATTGATACTATTTTTCATATCTCTGTACCTGTTAAACCAAGCTCTCAACTGCATAAACCTTTGTTGGGGGAGGGAGGGAGGAATGTGGATTATAACTACATCTTAAAAATATCTAAAAGTTGCCTTAAAAAACATCTTCTAAAGGAGTTTCTTTCTCCTTAACTTTTGGTGATTTGGAGTGGTGTGGAGGCATTGGAGTAGTAGGGATGGGATCTGGCTTTGTGTCTGGACAGTGCCGGAGTTTGGGCTTAAACTTGAGTCTGAGCCTGGCTTTACGGTGCTGTGTAGATATACCCTAAGTGGCTTCAACCTGCTTGCTGAATGCCATGTTGCTAACTCTTGTGATTTTACCATGCATCATGTGATATTGGTAGTTTTTCTTAAGGCCCCAGCTCCATGATTGACTCTTAGTACATGAGAATCTCAACTTCTTCTGAGAGAGCTTACACATGCCTGTTCCACATTAGGCGTGCATGTGCCCTGTGCACTGTTGCCAGAAATTATTTCCCTCCGTGATACCCGTCGGGTTGGTTCTCTCACACTTATGGCACTGCATAAGGGGTCCAGCCGATCCTGGACTCTCTGTTCCTTCTTATCATTCATGATGGTAACTAGACCTGCTCTTCTTGCTTCAGTGGGCTACATTCTGTGGTTGTCATTTGTTACTACATCCCTTTCTTTTTTCTTCTCAGTAGTTATTTCTCAGTTGGTAGCTGTAAATAGTTAGACTCTCACTGCATTAGTGGAGTTTCCTCCACTCCTAGAGCAGGGCGTGCCTCAGTCTGTGGGCTTCAAGCCCTGCACCTCCTGTGGCAAGACAATGCCTCTAGACCAGTGTTTCCCAACCAGTGTGCCATGGCACACTGGTGTGCCATCAGTCCTGAGCAGGTGTGCCGCAGAATTTCTTAAAAAACTACTTGAAGAGTTCTGAGTTGGCTCATGAATATCCATGAGTTCATTTGGAGACTATAAAGTGCTGTGCCTCAAAATAATTAAAAGGTATCAAGGTGTTCCATGGCAGAGAAAAGTTTGGGAACCACTGCTCTAGACAACTAGAGTGTGGGTCGCTCAAAGTGCTTGGGTGAGACTGATGTCAGGGATCGCTGTCAGATCTGCCGCCAGTTCAAAGTGCATACAGAGAAAGACCAGGAGGCCAGGTTAAAGTCCCTCCTTTAGTGCTTAGACTCTACTTGGGGCTGAGCCGGTCAGATACAGGACCAAATACCTCGGCATCGGTACAGAATGCTCCCCCGGCCATAAGGAACTCTCAGCACCATTCCTTGTCACTGATGCTCTTGCTGCTATTAAAATTTAGTAGCGAAAAGGCTGAATTAGATGGGTAGCAAGACACTCGAGTTCTTTTTATGAGGATTCTGAGACCGATGGAAAAGAACACCCCAGGTTGAATCAATGAATAGCTTTATTGACGATAACACAAACAAACAAGACAATTAACAATACTTCTTACAATTAAACAATTTGACAATTAACACTTACACTGATCAGTACTATTTATGGAAACTTCTCTATTGATTATCCTTATCCTCGACAGATGGTTGCTTTGACAAGTCCTTTAACTTATACACAACTTATGCTTGATCCTTAAACCTAAACAAACCTAACTATTTCCCTTAATTTCCTATTAACCTTTATTCCTTATAAGCACTCTAGCAATTGCCTAGGGGAGACGTGCTTCGCAGATCTCAATTAAATCCCCCCAATTCCCTAAGTCCACAGGCTCCTGAACTATCCGGATGCTATACTCACGGCCAGACTCTGCCTCAGCCTCTGGTCTGGATCCTTGATTCAAAACCCTCATCCTCAACAGATGGTCGCTGGGCTCTGGAGCTCGCAAGCTTCTTAGGTTGGTGTCCTCTCGGTAGACTCAAGAGTAGACACCCACCTCTTGAACCGGGCTGCAGTCCACTGTCTGCTCTGAGCATTTATTTATTTTTCCGAGCAGGAAGCCTGCCTAAGTGCATCCAGTGTTCTGTGGTTGCTCACCTCCGGCAGTTAACCTATGGGTGAGCTTATCTCTGTTGAGCATATTTCTGTTCTATTCTTGCTCAACCGTTTTTGCTCAGGTATTTTTCTATTTGAGTTCCCTATGCAATTTGGTCAATTCTTTATATTTTGCTAGACCTTGCAATTTATCAGGCCTAGTCCTTATAGCCAATTCCCCTATTATCACAATGCTGAGAAAGGAAACATAAGCAGCAGCTAGCTGACGGGGCGTTCCCCAACTCTAAAAAAGGTCAATCATGGGTAGAGCAGCGGCGTACAACCTGAGTCTGGCCACTGCTATGCCTCTGCTCAACAGACTGTATTGTCGACTCCATCCTGTTCACAGTCTCTATTGAGTCCCTAGAAGAGCTCTTTTTATATATAAACATCAGAAAGCTCAGAGCAGTCTCTCTAGCATGTCAGGTGCTCTCCCACATTGCAAACAAGGACGTGAGGACACTTACAGACAACATGGCTGCCATGTTCTACATCAACATGCAGGGAGGAGCTCGTTCTTCCCCCTTGTCAGGAGGCTGTTCACTTCTGGGAGTTTTGCATAAAGCACTTGATCTACTTTGAAGCTTCTCACCTTCCGAGAGCCTAGAACGAGCTGGCAAATCACCTCAGCAGGTCTTTCTCCACTCACCATGAGTAGTTCCTCTGCCCCAACATAGCAAAGGTCATTTTCCAGCAATGAAGGCCTCCCCTCGTGGATCTGTTCGTGATCAGGCAGAACAGAAAACATCACCAGTTTTGCTTTCTGCATGGCCACAGCCTGGGCTCGCTTATTAATGCTTTCTTACTCCCTTGTACAAAGCACCTGTTCTGTGCTTTTCCCCCTTTTCCACTTGTGCACTAAGTCCTCCTGAAGGTCAAGCGGGACAGGGCGAGGGTTATTCTTATAGCCCCAGCCTGGACATGTCAGCACTGGTTCAGCCACTGCTAGACCCGTCAGTAGTGACTACAATGCTGCTCCCTCCCATCCCAGACCTGGTCTCTCAAGACCACTGTTGAATGCGCCAGCAAAGCTCAAAATCCTCCACCTGACAGCATGGAAATGCCTTTGTTAAATCCTGCGGAGCTGGCCTGTTGAAAGCAGGTCCACCAGGTCTTACTAGGCAGCAGAAAACCATCCGTACCTCGCCAAGTGGAAGCATTTTTCCATTTGGTCATCACAACAAGGCCTTTCTTCTGATTGGTCATCTCTTCATACAGTGCTGGAGTATCTGCTTCATCTGGAACAGCAACCTCTAACAATTTAATTGATTTAAAGTACATCTCACAGAAATTTCAGCAATCCATCCCCTGGTGGATGGCCAATTGTTTTTCTCACACAAAATATCCATTTGTTTCCTTAAGAGCTTAGAAAGGCTATCCCCACAGATTCAGGAGCCTATTCCCCCATTGGACCTAAACTTAGTCCTGTGAAAGCTCACAGGCCCTCCCTTCAAGCCCCTGACGACATGCCCCCCGTCATGCCTTTTCCTAGCTTTTCTGGTAGCAATTACCTCAGCCAGGAGGATCTCAGAGATCAGGGTCCTTACATCAGAAGAGTAGTCTTTTTGAAGGACAAAGTGCAGTTCTACCCCCACCGTATGTTTCTCCCAAAGGTAGTTTTGAAGTTTTCCAGTAATCAGATTATTTTCCTCCTGGCTTTCTTCCCAAAAAACACAGGCAAATAGGTAGGAGCAGCGCCTCCATACATTGGATGTTAGACATGCCCTAGCATTCTATACAGAAAGGACAAAACTATTCCGTAGATCCATGCAGCTCACTGTGATAATAGCAGACAAAATGAAAGATCTACCCATTTCAGCTCAGAGGATTTCATCCTGAATCATGTTGTGCACACATGCTATGAGCGGGCAGGCATCCCTCCACCAACCATTCTGTCCACTAATTTCAGGAGGGCATAAGCTTCCTCAGCCAGGTACCGATCCAGGACATTTGCAGAGCAGCGACTTGGTCGTCAGTGCATACATTTTCTTCCCACTACACCATCACTCAGCAAGTTATGTATGACCCTGGTTTTGGTTGAGCTATGTTGCTATCTGCATATCCATGAACACTGAGCCCACCTCCTATAGTACTGCTTGAGAGTAACCTAACGTGGCGTGGACATGTGACTCGAAGAAAAATGGTTATTAACCTTTCCATAACTGTTGTTTGAAATGCATTGCACGTGTCCACTCCACAACCCCCCTTTCTACCCTTCTGTTGGAGTTGGCCAACAAGAAAGAACTGTGTGTGTGTGTGGGGTCGGACGGACCCCTTACATCAGGTAGCATCAGAGGGCACAAGAGCCAACCTGAGCATACCACTGAAAGGAAAAAATTTCCAGTGACTGTGTATTGGATATGCGCACACCTAACATGGAATGGACATGTGCAACACTTCTTGAAGAGCAACAGTTACGGAAAGGTTAGTAACTGTTTTTTCCATTTTTAAGAAGATAAAAAGCAAGCAACCATCTAGCCTGTGTAGTGCAGGAAAACAGCTTATAAATGATAACTCTAAAGGCTGAAAACCCACAAGGCAAATAAAAATCGCATGATTTTTAAATCAGTTGAATTATTTTTGAGGAGACCTGATTTGTGAATACTTGGAATTGACCATCCTGTCAAACCTCCCTGTGAGGGGCTTTTTCCCACTTACTCCCTCTGATGCTCCAGTCCAGTGTATGAACTCCATTTGGGTTCAGAATGTATTCTGGGCCTAAAAAGCTGCGTGTGCTTGAGAACTAAGGATTTGATGTCATTGCTGTTATACATTTTGCTTGGGGTTTGCAGCACTTTAGGACCATCTTTGGATCACACTCCTGCAATAACTGACTTTTCTTTGCCCAAGACAGACAACTACAGCTGGTCAGAAAAATTTTAACAGAACATTTTTTTATCAGAACTTGCCAGTTTGTCAAAATCTAAACACTTTGGTGGAGTTGATTCAATTTTGCCAAAAGTCTGATGGAAATCTGTCTGCTTTTCTGCCAGCTTGGCCGTCTGGTTCCTCATCAGTCCACCTAGTGGGCTGCTGGGAGCCCTGGCTTTGTGGCTCCACAGCAGCCAAGTGCCTGGAAGTCCTGAGAGCCTTGACTCCTAGATCCCCTGCTGCCTCAGAGTTTCCATGGTCTATTGCTCCAAGGCAGTCTGCCAGGAAGACCATCTCAGAGCTGGGGCTCCTTTCCCTCTGAGTATTCAAAAAATTTTGGTTTTAGTTCTGAATCAAAACAAAGCCATTTTTCAAAATATCAAAATCCTCTGCAAAACAGAATTACTTCTCTGTCCAGCTCCACAGACAACTTTGAAAATAGCCAGAGGAAGGACAATGTGTGATAATAATATTACTTTACTTATATTTGAAAGTAAATCACTAATGAGCAGAGCTGCTGCTTTAGCCACAGTGAGGCAGTTGGAGGACAGCAAGGAGAGCTTCTTTGCCAAAGCAACTCAGTGGCTGTGGTGCTGAAAGAAAGGGTGCGGACCATACAATTTTTGCACTGTTCACACCGCTTTTAAAATGCTTCAGACTTTCATCAGGGGATTGCCTTAATGGTTATTTGGGCTCTTCCTATGACTGTCTTAGCATTTCAACTTTTGACCTGTGAGTAATGTTACCTCCCCACGTCAGGCAACTTCAGCCTTAATTTCTCCTGTTTTTCCTCTTGCTGTTGGAATTTTACTTTCAATGATGGCGTTCATTTTCCTGTCACTCTCAGAACACTATGGTTTTGAAATAGAAATGGTGTGCTATGAGAATAGGCATTTCTTACAAATTGGAAATTCCTGAAGTTGAGGTAGACGATCCTTGTACATTATCAGTGAAGTGGGACAGAGTGAGGACAATACTACATAGGAGAGGAAAAAGAACCAGCAGCAGGAAAAGAAAGAAGCAGCAGAGGAGAGAGGCACAGAGAAAAGAAGGCAAAGACTGTTACTGAGCAACAGGACAAAGATGTCATGATCTCCCTTTCTTCATTCATAGCCTTCCTTAAAACTTTTGTGAAGTGCATTAGTGACTATTCATGAAATATAGAGCACTTACAAAAAACTAAACATTTTATTTCTTCACAATTGACCCTTCAAACACTGGATTATGGGCCTTTTTTTCCAAATTTTTTATAGATGTGCATAACTATATGAACAAATTCAAGAGTATCTTGTGAGTGCACTGCTGGATCTGACAAACAGTGCAGACCTACACAGATACTGATTTCTTATCATGTATTTGAACTCACTTGCTGTATTGATTGATGTTGTGAGAAGACAGTATTTTCCTATTTCTTTGGTGCCGAGCACATTGATGGGGCTTATTAAATAGTACCAGTGATGTGTGAGATTAAGATAACCTCATTAATCCTGAAGCTCAAAATAAAAGCTGTGTAAGCAAGCATGGTGATATGCAGGTGACTTTGTGTCAGGGAGGGAGCAAATTAAGAGAATGTAAAGCTTTACCCTCTTTTCCAACTTCTAGGAGTAGAGATGGAGAGGAATGCTTAAACTCCTCTCCCAGCAGGAAGAAAGAAGAAACACTTCTGTTTTGCAGCATCTGAGGGAGATGGAAAAAAGGAAAGAGTGATGCTTCTTCCTCCAATGAGGCAGAGCAGTGTAGAGGGGAGGGTGAAGGAAAGAAAAAAGCTTCCACTCACTCTTAGCAGCTGGGGCAGGGAAATTGGAGGAAAGAGAACAAGGCTCCTGCTCATTCCCACCAATCTTTGGTATGTGGGAGAGCAGGATTCAGATTTATCACATCTATAAGCCAAGGCCATACAGGAGTTTGGGCCGTTCATCCAATTCCAAGGCCAGTACTCTGAGAAGTACTGAGTGCCCTGCTTCCAAGCATTTGGCAGTGCTCCTTACTTGGGCATCCTCATCAAACCCCACTCAACAGCCGCTCATAATTGCATTTAGCTAGTAGATTTATTCCCCTGACTACTAAATAACTGATTTTTCAGGCCCTGCCTCTTACTCATTACTCATCATCATCCTACTGGTCTTCACTTGAAATCAAACTGTAAGGTTACGTACACATCTATAAACCTTCCTTCTGATAGTCTGTTGCTTAGAGAAACAAAAATTTACAAAAAATAGTATACTGGAGGAGTCAGACTAAATGAACATTTTACATAATGTTTCAGTCAAAGTGTTCATACTTGTGAAATTCTTCCTTCCAACACAGCACAAGCAAACTAGGAAGGCTATCACATATCTCAGGATCTGACATCACTACCCACTCTCACATTGCTTTCATGATGTCATCACAATCTTTTGGTTTGGGTATTATTTCATGGCTACCTGGATATATTATACCTTGCTTGTTTCTCTCTCTCTGTTTAAATAAAATATAAGATTAATGTATTTTTATTTTGCTGAAGATATACACTGTCATTTTAGTAAAAGATGATATTGTGAAAACTTCTTAGAATTTGACAGTTTAGCTATTAAAGTTACTCTCTAATTGTAACTTGTGCTTTTTTAGTTGATAAAGCTTCCAGTCTTTGTATCATAGCTTTGATCTCAAAGGCATTTGATCTGTAAATCAGTGTAGCAAACTGAAAGTGTTACCGAGTTTTTGTCCAGGTAACTAATGGTAATCTTTATCATCTGTGGAGTGTGGTATAGCAAGGGCAGAGGGCACTGGGAAAGTTCTAGAAGGGTGCTATGTAAGTGCTAGAATGCTCCATGCTTTACTCCATGTAGACTAGCCAATGGGTAATTAGTGTCAGCTGACACCAATTAAGGCCCCACCCAGGTGCCTGATAAAAACCCTCTACTCCTGAGAAGCAGGGTGGGAGTTGGAGTAGGTGTATGGTGAGCAGAGGAGTGTGTGAAGATTGTGAAGAACAGAACGGAGTACAGCGGTGAGTGGGAGAGAGGTGGAGTCCTGAGGAAGGTACTGGGCTCAAAAAGCCAGAAAGACGGGAAAGTAGCCCAGGGGAAAAGCCTGCAGCTGCAAGTAAGGTGCTAGCAGCACAGAGCTGCTACTCAGAGGGCTCCTGGGCTGGGACCCGGAGGAGCGGGCGGGCGGGCCCGGGTCCCTACCCCCCTTCCTGGGAAAGTGCGGTAACCAGTGACACCCTGGCCCACTACAAGAGGCAAAAGTGTGAGACCCACTAGGGAGAAGCCGGCCGTTTGCCACAGGAGTTAATGATCCAAATTTTGAGATGGTTGAATTAGTTAAAAATTCAAATTACCTTTCAGAATAATTCAGAGTAAACCATTACTCCTTTCAAGAGTTTGACTGAAAGATGAGGTTAACATGAATGAAAAATCCTTGGTGATGTTTAGTTAATGTTTGTATGGCATTTTGAAAATGTCAAGCTCTAAATTAATCCCTACAGTAATAGTAATTAATAAGATATCTGCACCAGGGTACATAGGTAGACTTCACACCAATTAAAGAGAACCAAATATCATAAGAATGGGGAGCATGTACTATACATACTTGAGAATGACTGTAGCCTGGTGGTTCAGATGCTCACTTAGAGGTGGGAGATCCAAGTTCCAGTCTCTGCTCCAATTAATTACTTATTAATGTGTATTATGTCATTATTACTGTTGAATCTTTAGTAACTTGATTCAGATGTTTGGAAAAATGCAGCTGGTATAACTTTTGGATATAGCATTAAGTAAAAATACTTTCTACTTCTAACAGGCTTTTTACTGAAGAATTTCAGTGCATTTAACATATTAGTTAAGCTTCATAAACACCCAGAAACTAAGAGCAGTTTCAGTGTATTGTATTTTTGATAACCAGCTGTTAAAAGAAAAGTGATTATGATAATGCTAAAAGAAAAGTTAAATCCAAATAATTAAAATAAATCCTGTTGCAATGGCATTTGTATTGGAGTTGTTATATCAGTGCTCATATACTGTATGAAACTGCCACTGGAAAAACAAGAATCAGAAAGTCTTTAGAAGTATAGTATCTGGTCTTGGACTGCTTTCAGTAACTTATCAATGGGACAATTAATATTCCTATACTGTGTGATGACCACTAATCCCTAACCAGTCAGTCTTCTGCGCAGTGCAAGTTGGTGGATATTTCCAGTATGTAGAAGGTAAAACTGAGTTTTCACGCCTACCAGATTATTATCCTTTTGTGTTTAAATTTTCCTGGACTCACAGCTGTCTCTCTGGATGATGGATTTCTACTACAATATTGAATAGAATTCTTCAAAACCTGTCACATTAGACTTCTCCCCTTTTACAACCTTACTACTGCTATTTTAAATAAGACTTTCTATAAAATAGCAGAAAATTGATTAAAAAGATCAAATTTATTTAACACTAGAAACTAGTTATATTTAAGTATCCACAATTAAAAAGTTAAATTGAGTCAGTCTTGAAAGAATTACATGAAACATTACTAAAAAAACCAGAGGTATCACTGTAAAAAGCAGAGGTAACTGAAGCTTTAATCTGAAGTCTCTCGTCAATTTACCAGATGAGCCTGGGACGTTGCTTTCATTCCTATAAAAACCTGCCCAGTAGTGAGAGACATGGGACGTGGAAGAGTTAGGTTTATGTCCCTGCTCCAAGAAGTGTTTGTTTATACAAAATGGAACACATCCAACAGGAGAGACTGAGAACACCCCAGAATACCCAGTAGCGTGGCTCCAAAAATTCCCAGCTTTCTCCTGACTGGTTGTCTTTTGCAGAAGGCCTGATACAGTAGGAACATCTAACTTGAGAATCCTGCCAAGATGCAGACGTGTGCTAGAGCTCCAAGCAGCTCAGCGGCATCAGGACTTTTAGGCAGTTTTGCATATGCCCACTGGCAGAAATTTAGGATCTAGGGAATTTAGGCATCTCTTAGGTGGCAGCTGAGTAGGGGGTTTTGAAGCTCTCAGTGGTTTCTAAGTGTTGGACTTTACCACCTAAATTGGCAGTCAGTCAGTGTGTACTGCCAACATTTAAAATTCCGTCATGTATCAGGAGAATGGGGGATAAGATCAAAGTTCACTAGGGAACTTTTAGTGCATATCAGCAGGGTCCATGTGGAAAGTTAGCGCACAGCATGTTGGAGGTTTGTAGATATACAACCCATCCTGCTGCACAGTAACTGTTTGTTTTACAGGGTACATTTAGCAAGACATTATATCAAATTTTCTAGTTTGTCAGAATTTTAAATGTTGAGAAGCTTCTGAAAATTCCACCTGCAAATTATAGCCGCATTTTTACAATACTGTACTGTAAAAGAGAGAGGCTCCTTAATATAGTCCATTGTGTAAACGTAGTCTTCTGTTTTAAACCTTCTTGGCATAGGATTTTTAAAAATTAAGGTGTACTTTTAGAAAATGTAGGGAGCTGACGATTTTCAGTAGAAGTTACTCTTTAATGACTAAGCAGATTAAAACTGAAGACTTGTGACTGCTATAGTTTATCCACTTTCAAAAGAGGCGGTGTAGGTTCCAGCATTCTAATTTATCACTAGGGTATAATTCTACAAAAAATCAATTTGATATTCTGTTAATAATAAAAGGGGGAAAAAAATACCAAGTGAATAGGGAAAAGATGAAATGGCTGCTTACTTACTGTGCAGCAAAATCTTCAGCATTTAAAAACATGAGATGCTGAAGAAACCATGAGGTGCTAAGCCTTTATTCTAGAAAAGTTGCACCAGATTGATTTTAAAATTGATTTAGTTTGTGCATCTACGTTAGGGGGTTGCATCAGTTTAACTAGATCATTTAAAAATTATTTTAGTTAAACCAGTGTAATTTTTCTAGCATAGACAAGACCTTACAGCTTGCAGGAAAGTGCAACCCATCAGTCAAAATGTATACAGTGCTGTGGAAAAATGAGGTTGGGATATGTTAGTCTTCAAAGTGGGGGGCCAGTGTAAAGTACCAGCTGAGATGTAGATGGAGACAATACCCTGACGAGACATGAAGAATTTGAGCAGCAGTGACAACTGAAAAACTTTTATAATTCTTTTGATATGACCATATGCTTTCAAAAGATATTAATGTAAAAATTATTAAAACTTTAAGTGCCTAACACAAACATAGAATCATAGAATATTAGAGTTGGAAGGGACCTCAGGAGGTCATCTAGTCCAACCCCCTGCCCAAAGCAGGACTATCCTCAGCTAAATCATCCCAACATCTCCCAACGGATGAGTTTTTTTTTAAATATACACAAGGACATTTCAGACAATAGCAGACAGTAATCATAGAAATATAGGGATGGAAGGGACCTTGAGAGGTCATGTAATCCAGACCCCCCTACACTGAGGCAGGACCCATATACCTGACAGGTGTTTTTTTTTTTTTTTAACTAGTTCTTAAAAATCGCCAATGAAAGGGATTCCAAAACCTCCCTTGAAAGCCTGTTCAAGAGCTTAACTACCCTTATAAATTAGAAAGGTTTTTCCTAATATGTAACCTAAATTTTCCTCGGTGCAGATTAAACCCATTACTACTTGTTTTATTGTCAGTGGACATGGAGAACAATCAGTTACCATCCTCTTTATAACAGCCTTTAACATATTTGAAGACTAACAGGTCTTCCCTCAATCTTCTTTTGTCAAGACTAAACGTAGCCAGTTGTTTTTAACCTTTCCTCATAGAGCAAGTTTTCTAAACCTTTTGTAATTTGTTTTGCTCTCTTCTGGAGCCTCTCCATTTTGTCCACATCTTTCTTAAAAGCGTGGTGCCCAAAACTGGACACAGTATTCCAGCTGAATAGTCACCAGTGCCAAGTAGACGAGGACAATTACCTCCTGTGTTTTACATACAACACTTCTGTGGATATATCCCAGAATATTAGGCTTTTTTTTGCAACCGCATCAAATTGACTCATTTTTAATTTGTGATCCACTATAACTCTGATATCCTTTTCATCAGTACTACCACATAGCTACTTATTCCCCATTTTATACTTGTGCATTTTTATTTTTCTTCCCAAGAAAAATACTTAGCATTTGTCTTTATTGAATTTCATGTTGTTGAATTCTGCCCAAGTCTCCCATTTGTCAAGGTCACTTTGAATTCTAATCCTGTCTTCCAAAGTGCTTGCAACACCTCCCAGTTAGATGTCATCCACGTATGTAGTAAGCATACTCTCCACTCCATTATCCACATTATATTGTCACATACCTGGGTATTGAAAAACAATAGTTTATTACTTGTATTACCGTAGCACCTAGGAGCCCATTCTGCTGGGCTCTGTAGGAACACAGAATAAAAGGTCAAGTCCTAATTCAATGTTATTAGCATAAAATCTCTGAGAAAAATGTTTGTTAAACTTATGCATAGTGTGAGGCATTAACTAGCTCAGCAGACAGATTCAGAATGATCCCTGAGGCTCATCAAAAGTCAACAGAGGAATAAAAAGTACAAGGAGGAAAATGGTACTTGGGAATGTGACTGTAGGTTGCCTAAATAGGGAGAAAGGCTGGAGGAACATACATGAATCGTCTGGAAGCTTTGTGATGACATAAAAAGTAACTAGAAGAGAGACTTGGAGTTGATTGCAGTATTTTAAGTTCTGTGGGATGTCCATCAAGTGACATAGCAGGGACTGTAGTTTCCAAGGGCAGACCGATAATGTCAAGTGGAATAAATTGCCACGAGTGGACCTGGAAGAGCCAGTTTCCTAAGTCTGACTGAACCAGTACACCCTGTACTTCCAGATGTACCAGAATTACTTCAAAGATTAAATTCCTACTAACCAGTGGTGTACGAGTGGTGAACACCCAGCCTCCATGAGGGTGAATGAAGGACTGGGGTCATGACATAATTGCAAAGGTAGGTCAGGAGTGACATTGAAGTGCTTCATTGAAGTGAACTGTTGGTACATCCATATTTTCAATAAAATGAGGTCTATGAAGGGACCTAATGACAGCTAGTGCTAAAATGGAGGAAGCTTTAGTGAATTCACAATGAGAGAAACTTGAAAGCCAGCACAGAGCACCAGAAGCAGATAAAATTTCTTATGGATAAGGATTTCAAGCCTGTGGGACCAAGGGGCACACGATTACTCCATGGTACAGCCACCCTTCTGGTCTTGTCATGAGTAGCTGTCCCTGCTGATTGCATATTTTCTCCCTTTCCTCAGATAACTGTACACAGCAGTGGTACCTGCTGCACTGCCTGCTGTCTCTATGGCCATAGACAGCCTATAGTGAACAGCTCTATGCAGTGCGGTGGAGAGGGAGGGAGAACGCCCAGTCAGCAGAGGCATAGAAGAATGGTGAAAACTGGAGGTGGGTGGAAGGAGATGGAGAAGAAAGAAATAAGGTAAAAAGCAGCAGCCAAAACAAGAAAGAGAGAGAGAAAAAGAAAAGCAGAAAAAATGCACCAAGTCAGATAGAGGTAAGAAAAGAAAGGAGACAGATCAGAGACAATGCACAGAAAATAGGTGAGAGAAGGCAAAGGACACCACAGTGCAAAAGAGAAGAATGGGGGAGGTTTTGATAGCAGCCTTTAACTACCTGAAAGGGGGTTCTAGGGAGGATGGAGCTAGGCTGTTTTCAGTGGTGGCAGATGACAGAACAAGGAGCAACGGTCTCAAGTTGCAGTGGGGAAGGTCTAGGTTGGACATTAGGAAAACGTTTTTCACTAGGAGAGTGGTGAAGCACTGGAATGGGTTACCTAAGGAGGTGGTGGAATCTCCATCTTTAGAGGTTTTTAATCTGCGGCTTGACAAAAGCCTCACTGGGATGATTTAGCTGAGGTTAGTCCTGCTTTGAGCAGGGGGTTGGAGTAGATGACCTCCTGAGGTCCCTTCCAACTCTAATATTCTATGATTCTATGACATGGTGCAAGACTGTGTGGAGTTCAGGAGCTAGCACAGATTGGTTTTGTAGGAGGTGGAATCTAGGATTTGAGTCTAAGTTTGAGAGCCATTGGTGGTGGAGAAGGCATTTTCTAGTGCAAGTGAGGGAAACTAGCTGGAGAAAATCTTTCAGCCAGAAGATGATGATAATTACCAGCCAAGGAATCTGGATAAGCCACTTGTAAAATAGGAGACCATGATGTCCTGACATCAGACCCATAGCCTGGAAGAGAAAAAAGAAATCTTCACTCAGATTGTACTTGACTTTTGTGTGTGTCCTACTGTATGTACTAAAAATGGTATTCTGTTATCACTCTGAGGGCTTGTCAACAGTGTGAAGATTTAATGTGCACTATGGATGTGATTTTTTTAGGCACTCTGATGTATTGTGCATGAATTGGTGGGTGTAGTCCCTGCTGATATTCACTAAAAATTCCTTAGTGCGCTTAATGTAGTATTATTTCAAACAGCACTACATTAAAGCACACTAGGGAACAATCAGAGTGCAACAGCAGTGTCTATATGGACCAATTAATGTGCAACACATCAATGCACTTTAGAAGTTACACCCCATAGAGCGCATTACTTCATTATCTAGACAAATCCAAGATGGGTAGTTCTTGAGGGAGTAACCAACATATCGGAGAAGCACAGAGAAGATAGGGGTAATTTTTAAAGCAAAATAAGGAAATATGTGCTGTGTTACTTATATTCAAAAGATAAGTCAAGAATCTTAAATTCTTTAGAATATTAGTGTGACTCTGTGTGTGTTTATAATCTTGCAAGGGGAAAAGGTTCCTAGGTGTTCCCCCAGTGGTCCTTTATGGCAGGACTTTGCAGGGAGTGGAGAAAAAACTAAAGACTTCAGGCCAAATACTTTACTGACTTGAACTCCATGCAAATCATGAGGTTGCACAGGGTGTTTTCCACACACAGTATGGCCCTTTGTGCTTACAGTAAAATAACTGTATTGTAAAAATGGCCTTGCTACATAAAATCAGGAGAACCAGAAAACTAAGGCTAAGCCTAATTACTACCTACTGGACTGGAACTCTTGTTTCTGAAAAAGATAACCACAGAAAACTTTAAAGAACAGTTATCTGTTATGTTACTTCATTTAGTTTAAATACATAGTATGAAGTCCTAGCTCCACTGAAGTCAATGGCTAAACTCCCATTAAATTCCACAGGACTGGGATTTTACCCATAGTTGTTAAATATTTACCCCATGAATGTTGTGTAGTGTGTCCATTTCGAAGAGATATTAAACCTGCGGCTCATTTATCAGAAACCAGTGTTTTATGTGAGGGTGCAGGCTCCTGCTATCAGACGTGTCTGTCCAGGAGACACACAAATTGGTGGTTATCCATCCAGACTAACTTTCAAATTGATACGTAAAACTAAATATTGTGTCCTCTTGAGGCCTCGTATCTGTAGCAGCCTGAGCTCTAGGACTGAGAGTTAAGGACCTGTGCCTCAGCTGTGTTTCTAACTTAAGACCACTTCAGCTTTGGTTGCATTGCTGGCAGTCTTTTTGTAAATATCATAATTATTTTAAAGGGATAACAAGGAAGAGTGAGAAAATCCAGAGTACATACAGAATTAACATTTGCAGAGTACCTAATTAAGCAAGAAAGGGATATTGAATCTTAGACTATGGAGGAATCAACAGCTCTTCCCCACTCAGGCACTGGGAGACCAGGATTCAACTACCTGCAGTATCATCAGACTGATGTTGCCAAAGTTCTCCTGCAGAAAAACTTTTCTCTTTTTTGAGGGGAGATATATATAGCAGGCTTTATATATCAGGGAAGATCTGGAAAGGGCATAATTTATTCTTCCTGTAATTGAGTGTCACCATTGCAATTTGTATGCCCTGTGTCACCACTGCAGTCCTCCTAAGAGGTCACCAAAGTCGTTTTGCAAAAAGCAGAGGGAGCCAGGATCTGTTATTTCTAAGGCAAAAAGATGCAGAAAAAATACTTTGGATTGAGGAGAACTTTGAGACTGAGTTTATATAGCACATAAAGGAGAATTTAAGATAACAAACATTTGTTACTCATTTCACCTTTGATTTGTGTTAACGAAAAAGGTCATATCATTGCCTAGTTGAAAACTATAGTTGGATACACAGCTGGCCAAATGTACCCATGTATTGATGGTACTTTATTTTGTTAAATGTAGTACAGCCTTTTTGCTGTGCAGAAAATCTATGAGAAAAATTATCTATCCAAAGTAATAAGAAAAACGGATAGTAGGGTGTTTCATGCAATGCCCATACAAGCAAATGGATTTTATACATCTAAGGACTTGTAATTGTATTTTTAGCTAAGTATTATAAATATTTTAAGAAGGCAACTTGATAGAATGGTTTTAATGTTCTTTAAAAAAAGAATTAGCCTTTATTATTACAGGAGTGAAGGTCTTCTCTTTCACAGTATAAGTATATACTGGCTTGTTTTCTAGGCTCACTTTTATTCCAGCCTGAGTGGGAAACTTCAGGAAAAATTTTCCTAAAAAGCACTTGAGGTGATTAAATTGCTACTTCATTTATATCAAGATGGACAAATTGAAAATCTGCCAACCACAGCCACCAAATCCTGCTGGGCTCCCACCCAAAAAGATGACTCGCTTTACCTCCTCTGTGATGCAGAGATGGGGGATTGATAGTTTCAAAGGTAGGAAGTTCTAGACCAACCTCATAGATTATGGCTGCAAGTGGCATTCCTCCCTTTTCCCTTTGTGTCTCCCCATCAAGATAAGAAATGCTATAAAGAAAAATTTGAGGCAATCTCTAATATTTTTTTAAGTGGCAATTGAACAAGTCTCAACACTCAGTCAGCAACAGGTAGGAAAGAAAAGTTGTTATGATGGAGCATGCTTTGTTAGAAGAAAGCCTCTTAAAACTCTACAATGACGTGGCCGAGTACCTCTTTAATCCTCCTAGAGCCCTTTGAGCTATGCTAGGAGAAGGTTCTAATATAAAGAATTCTACTGGTAGAGTCAAAACTGATCGCTTTGTCTGAAATGTACTAACAAATAGCTAGCTTTAACTTTACATTCCAGTAAGACATAAATCAGATCTCATTCTGTTCCCCTCTTGCATAATACCAAAGAGAAAAGATCATTTACATCCTGCTACATGGGATATGAATTTCAGGGAGTAGACCAGAGATGTTTTTATGCTTACAGTGAATACTTTGCATGTCTGCAGTGTTAACACATTGTTATTTTACAGATGCGGTTGCTGAGGCACAAGAAGTTTAAGTGACTTGTTCCAAGTCACGCAGCAAGTAGCAAAGCTGGGCTTGAACCCTAACAGCTATGAAGAAGGATTTTCCAGTGTTTAGGGTACAAGCCTGGGACTTCAGATACCCGGGTTCAATTCCCTGTTCTGCCATGGACTTCCTGTGTGACCTTGGGCAAATCACTTAGGGCTAGGTACACACTGGAATTAGGTGCTGCAACACCTGATTCCTAGGTATCCTGCCTCCAGGTAGAATTGACAGCCCTGAGTTAAGTGCTCATACTTACCCTGCATTGTATGGAGAAAGTTAGATTCCTAAAAAAAGGGATTCACAGAAGTTTGCTAACTTAGTGGGGAGCTGCCTAAGCTAGCTAATAGGCCCCACCCCTTTCCTCACCATGTTCTAAACTCTGCCCCTCGGAGGATGTGAGGCCCCTAACTCCAGGCTGGAGGAAGGTACATATTGCCATTTGCAATTCACATCTAATAACCCTTTCCTGGAGGTACCTATTGCCACTTGGGGTTCACAGCTGATAACCCTTTCCTGGATTTAGGTACCTAAGTCAAGTCAGCCCTCTGTCACAAACAATTCATAGATTCCAAGGCCAAAAGGAACCATTGTGATCTTCTAGTCTGACCTCTTGCATAACACAGGCTATAGACTATCCCCCAAATAATTCCTACAGCATATTTTATAGAAATCATCAACTCTTGATTTAAAGATTTTCAGCCATGGAGAATCCGCCACAGCCCTCGGAAATAACCATTAGAACAGTTTATCAAGGGTCATGGTGGATTCTCCATGCCTGGCGATCTTTAAATCAAGATTAGATCTTTTTCTAAAACATCTGTAGGAATTATTATGGGGGAAGTTCAATAGCCTGTGTTATACAGGGGTTCAGACTATAGGGGGAAAAGGCTCCATTATAGCAAATAGCCCAGGGGTTAAGGCACTCATCTGGAAGGTGGGGAAACCTGTTTTCAAATCCCCACTTTGCCTGATTTGGAGCAGGGACTTGAACCCAGCTCTCACACAGTCCAGTTGATTATTGTAACCAGCAAACTGTTGGATATTCATGGGGAGTGTTTGTCTCTTCTGCTGAAGCTGTTTCACTTTGTATGAATGAATAAATATATTAATTTGGCCAGAGACCGAACAGAAGTGAGAGATTGACTTAGTAGCCCAGTGATTAGGGGATGCACCAAGATATGGTAACCTGAGTTCAAGTCCCTGCTGCAAATCCAGGAGAGTGGGGATTTGAACCTGGATTTCCCACTTACTAGCTCAGTGTTTTACCGACTGAGCTACAGGAGACAAATGTTAACTAGTGTGCCCCCAAAAGGCCCTTCTCTTGTGTATGGACTAGGCCCGCTCAGAGAATGCCCATTGGATCGAGTCCCACATGTGAGATAGGTCAGGGGAACACCTAGTTTGAGAATCCCACCAGAGTGATAGCACATTGGGGTACTGTGGGTCTCCAATACCCAGGGGCAAGCCTGCATTTGCAACCCCCTGCCTCACATCATCTTCCCTCCCTCCCCCCCGGCGCCATCCCCTGGCTGCCCCAGGGAGGGGGCTCTATACCTGCGGGGGCGGGGGGAGGACATGAGGTCAGGGGGGCATAAATGCAGGCTTGGCTCCACCCCCTTCCCCCACTTACCTGCCTCTACTGCTCCAGCCCAGCCGCAGCTCAGATGGGGAAGGCCTCACCCCCATGGAGGGGAGGTGCAGGAGAGGGAGCAGCCACCCCTCAGCCTCCTGTGCCCCCCGCCTGTCATAAAGGGCTGGCCCAGTGCCCCGCATTTACCCAGAGAGGGCAGTCGCCTGCATGTTGCAAAAGATCAGACTGCTGCCGACACCCCTCCCCACAGGCCGCCTCCTACACCCATCTCAGTATGCCACTGCTTGAGTATGCTCTGCAATGTCAGGACATAAACAGTTTTTGTATGCCCACTGACGGAAACTTGGGTGCCATGGGGACTTTAGCAGCAGAAACGTAGGTGTCTACAGTGATAGGTGGCTGCTGAACAGGTATTTTGAGAATACCAGTGGTGCCTGAACATTGGATTCAGGCACCAAAAGAGGCAGTTAGGTGCTTAAGGAGCTTTGTGGATCTAGCCCTTAAATCTCAGTTCCCCATCTGTAAACTGGATGATAGTACTTCTTTACCACTCAGACACTCAGATACCATAGTAAATGGGGCCATACATTCCTTACATGGATAGACCGTTCTACCTTTAAACAGTTGAACAGTCCATGAACAGTTTCTTCAGCACAGAAATGCTTCCCCAGTTGGATGTTTCATTTTCAGGCTCATCATGGAAAACAATCATCCCAGTGCAGCCAGCATCTAGAAAATGTTTTTGTGAGCAAAATTCCCAGCCTGCTAAAGCACAAATATAAGACATTAACCTTTACAATATATGCACATAATGGTGAACATAACTCAATAACAGAAGAAACTACTTGAAATAATGTGGACTTCACTTTTAAATGGGTTAAACATTTTCTATGACCTCAATTTTAGTATTTGTATGTCAATGTATGGTGCTAAAATCTGAAAGATAATACCAGGTTTGTGTGTAACAGTGATATATTTGTGGCTAAAATGAGTGATATACTCTGTAATAGGTGTAGTGTAGCATGCTTACCAGGCTAACGACAATCCTGTAATCAATAATTTTTCCTCTCTAACTCAGGACCTTTGATCAAGTGGATACAGATGTTGAGATATTAGACACTGTGCACTGATTAAATCATCTTTTGAGCCTTTATCTTCAGTCTCCTTGTACTGTTTGGCACATAAAGTGATTCAATTTCTTGATCATAATTTGTTCAGCTCATAGTAAATTTCCAGCTCTGCTGTTTACCTATTTTCCTTCAGTTCTTGCTGGACAGGATTGTTTTCAGGACCATTTTGAAATTTTTCCTGAACGTTAGCTAAAAATGTTCATATAAACAGAATTTCTTTCTTTAGTGTCTCTGAAACTTTATATCAGAATAGTGACAATGAGTGAGACACATTCTTTAGATGTTAGCAGAGCACTAAGGACTTGGAAAATCTGCAGGGCTCCACAAGAGACAGACCGGTTTGTATGGCTTTCTGGATTTGAAATTTGATAAGAACTTTCCTATAAAACTGCACTTAAACATGCATCTTATTAAAAAGTTGCTAACATAATTTCAAATCTCATTGTAATCTGAGTTTGAGTAGCTTTGTCAAATGGCTTAAATTGCTGTATTTAGGAACTTGATATAAGATCACCTGTATTTCAATAGACTGTGCTCTGACAACAATGGTTATTTTGGATGCAAAAAGGACAGAGGCTTTAGCTTTCACCAAATGCTACTAATTGTCCTGCAGCTGTTTCTATTTTTAGTAGAAGTTTTTGGTAGCACTTTGGTTCCACATCTTATAAGGATTTTTTTTTATTATTTTATTTATTTATTTTTGTTAGGTCCTTCTGATTGAGACTTATATAGGAATAAGATAGAGAAGAACACTATCAGTTCTTTTTCTGTTGTCTCAGACCAGACTAGCCTAACTTTTGTCTTATCTTTTTCCAAACAGTGAGAGGGAGGTATTTGAATTAATGTTCAGATTAATCTAGTTTTGATACTTGATAATGTGTTTTCAGAATAAATTATCATTCTTCCTTAACTTTTTTCTTTATGAATTATTGACTTATTTATGCTTCCTTTAATACTGTTTCAACAATTACTATTACTGTTACTATTTGGAAGGCAGGTGATATCAGAACTGTGATGGAGCACCCTATGTCTGTAGGATGACAGACTCCCTTTAGGGGTAATAGCCTATCTGTGGAGAAACATGGGGAGATTAAATATTCTATAAATAAAAAGCACATGTATTCTACATTTCTTTCTGCCTACTGGAAGTATACTGTGTAATCCTGAGGTGCAGACTTAACATGGGAACTAGCATAAAGGAATTGACAGATACCATTTGTTGTTTATATACACTGTAAGCATGCAGTATACTAAACAGGTATTGGGGAAATTATACCAAACAAAGTATCCACAAACTAAAGGCAAAATCCAGTACAACAAAGAGTAAAACAAAGTGGGGTAGTGTTTGAAAGGACAATTTCTCCTTTGTATGAGATCAAATTGTGCTGATTTTGGTATCCTTTGGACTGATAAAACACAAAGTACTGTCAATTAACACAATCAGGAGTCTGCCCTATTCTGAAAAGCCAAGGAATTCAGTAAAGGAATGCTGGTACTATAAAAAGGATTTTGTTTTTGACACTGGTCTGCAAGTATAAGTAACCTTTTGTTTGGTTTGCCTGTGACAGTGGTTTTTGTGTGAATGCGGCGTGTTTGGACACTTGGTTCTTCAATGATTTGTATATCCACATATGACAAACATGCTGTATATATATTTGTCTCTTTGTGCTTGATTTTTTTAAAGCTTTATTAATTTTTTTTTCTTCTTCTGTCCCTTGCAGTATATTGTGGAGTGTCATGGGATTACACTTCTTCCCCAGTTTTTTGGCATGTATCGGCTTACCGTTGATGGAGTTGAAATATATATGATTGTAACAAGAAATGTGTTCAGCCATCGTTTGTCTGTTTATAAAAAATATGATTTAAAGGTAAGAAATAACTTTGGATATAATTAATGGTTAAAATGGTCATTAAAGTAAGTGTAAACTATTCTATTGAGTGTTTTAGACATTGGTTGTTGCAAAGCACAATCAAATCTACTAAATGAATATTGTTCAGAAGTTATGTTGGGTACTTCTAAAATAAAGGAAACTTGTGGTTAGCTTAACCGGAAAACATTTTTATACAAGTTACACCATTTAAGCTGTATCATGCATCCTTAAAGGAAGTGGTTTAGCAAGGTACGTTTGCTAAATGTAACTAATTATTAATGGCTGAAACCAAAAGTCACTTTGAAAAACGTATTAATAATAATGTAGTCCTTCTGTTTTCTTTACTCCCTTAATTGAGCGTGTGGGGTGCCACTGCTTATTTAGCATAGGGCTTTTTGTAAGAGTTGTAATTGACTAGCATCACTGTAAGTTTTCAGCTAGAAACGTCTTATCACTTATTTAGTTTTCAAAGTGATAGTTCATTTGATATTTATAAGAAATTCAGATAGAAGAGTTGGACTGAATGCTACAATATATAACTTTTGTTGCCTGGTACCACTACCAAATTTGTTTCACCTGTTTACTAAAATGTTTGGCTATTATTTCTAATTCTAATTCAGCCAATATTTAATATATAATTTTTAATGAATTCCCCAAATGTATTTTTCAATCAATTTTTTAAGGGATTTTGTTTTAATTTCCTTCAAAGTCTTCCCTTATATTTCTAGACATTCTTTTTAGTAAATGTCATTTCCACGCATTTCACTACATAAATATGTCTACAAGCTCATCCAAAGATTGTTAGTGAGTACTGTATATTACTGAGAGAAGTGTTATACTGCAGAATGCATCATCCCTTCCATTTCCACCTATTGCTGCCAAATAGTTACCTGGAAAAGGTGTTACTTGGATGTTTCACCCAAGCTGATTTCTCAGAACTGACTGGGAGATGGTCAAGAATTGGCTCATCAGTGTCTAGCATTATGGCCACAGTGGGAGAACCTAAAACATGAGAGGAGATTACTAGAGGAGAATGGGAATGCTACTTAGTTGTGCTATGGACTCTCTCTCTCTCAAATAGACATGCACATTCATGCTGCCCTTTAGCCCATCTTCAGTTAACCAACTGACACATGCCATATCTTGATCAGCAAAGATACTGGAGTTTGTCCTTAACCAAAAGCATACACATTGTGGGAGCCCTCCAAAGATGTTTCAAAGAATGAGTCAGTAATCTTTAACTGAATTAGAGATGGATGATTTATAAAAGATTTGGGGGAGGATTCAATTTAGATAAGCATCCAGAAGTCCAGATGCTTAACCAGTGATCTTTGATCTGTTCAAAATAGGTTTTATCATAAGATTTACAATACTTCTTGTCTTGACCATAGTGGAAATACCAAGAGAAATGCTGTCCTCCTTTTATATTCTTGTCTTGGGCAAAACTTGGAAAATACAGAGAGGCATTTCAAGTTTGAGGCCATTTGAACTGGTTTGCTCATCTGTAACTATCATCTTCCTTGTCAAGCCAGTAGTGGCAATGTCTCCCCCTCTCACAACTCACCAAGTTCGTCTAATTTTAGACAAAACTATCTCAGATATGGGTTAGGGTTAACATGCAGTCAACACGTATCATAATTGGTCTTGTTCCAAAAATGGGGAATTTGGTTTGTTTGTGTACTGCTTGGTTATTTAATATTATGTATGTATTATTACTTGTTTTTCTTCTTTGATGTTGTTGAATTTTGAAGTATTTGTTAGGGTACCTAGAGTGGTCTGATAGGCACCTCCTGTTATTGTATAAATGTGTTTATTTGTATTGCAGTAGTGCATGGAGACCCTAGTTTTATTGTAGTAATAACACTACAAACACATAACAAAAAGAAATCTAAAGAAAAAATCAGTCACATTTAGCATCACTAAACATAGAATTTGTTGCTAGTTTTCTCTCCAGCTACATCTATTTCTATTAATTTGTCCAATTGAAGAAGGAGAATCCAAAAGTGCTTTGGTAGGAAGACTCTTATTTCACAGGCTAAGTTATTCTTCAGGATGAACTTTCACCAGACAGATTTACGGTGACATTGGACATAATAGTACTAGAAAGAAAATAATCATTGTTTTTTAACCTGGTTTAATGTTACAGTGCCTGCAAAGTCCATGGGAGCAGAGTCCATTGTAGTTAACTGAAAACATTCAAGATACACTATTTGAGAATTTACACTTCTGTTTTTTCTGTGCATTGTTACAAGGAAGATCTAAGATTACTATAGCTAAAAGAGCATAGAGACATAGGGTGAAATTTTCAAAAATACTCAGCATTGGCCTAACTCTGCTCCTGTTGAAATTAGTAGTAAAATTTCCATTGACGTCGATTGGAGCAATTAGGCCAACACTGAGCACTTCTGAAAACTGTATCCAAAATTTGGTGTAAAATATTTTTTCAGTTTGAATACTTTATACATTTGACCTTCTGTATATAGCCATTGTCCCCAGTTGTTTGTGAATGCCCTTCTCACAGCAAGAGGGAGAAGACAAATATTTTTCTAAGTAAGAAAGTATGATTGTAAAATCAGAAAAATTGGCACAATTTAGTGGAAAAGGCAGTACCTAAAAGTACATTTAATTAATTTTGTTTAAATTAGCTTGATTTCAAGTTTAATAGTGTCTCTTTAACTTTAGCTTTTACAGTTTTCCATTTTGCTTTGTTTGGTTCTTAACTGATCTTTCTTCCAGACAAGTAGCCCCTGGCAATGGATGGGAGTGATATGACGCAGAACACAAAATAAAATGTGTATAACTAACTAATTCAAAGGGCCTCCTCTCACTGGGTTATTTTGGCAGCTTATGATGTAGTGAAATGAAATCCCTGCTCAGTTTGCCATATAATATAGCTAATGGCTACTGTCCATACATCTGTTCTTTACATCTAGCTCCCCAGATACCTCTCTACAAATAAAACATTGAAGCATTTGGGTTTAAAATGTGTATAGATAAAGGGAAGGCCATGCATTTTAGGATCACTATAGTTAGTATCCTCCTTTTCAGCATTTCTCCACACTACATGTACACTGCAACAAAAATATAGTCAGTGAATGCTTTATAGATCTTGTGATGCTGTTGTCTGCATGCTGTAAAAACATATTAATTATTTATTATTATCCTTAGCCTTATTTATTTCAAGCATTGCCTACTGTGTGGGAGGTACATTCAAAACACTTAAGAAGGACAATTCTTGATCCAAGGCACTTACAATCCAGGGAATAAACACACACCTTTTTTTGTCACTTGCGGCTTACTCAGAATGCACAAGCATGTTTGCTCACTATTTGAGCACAGACCACTTTAAAAAGCATTCAAAACTCTTTAATCAAACATAGTTAAATCCCACTATGAACAAAGTCTTGGTAAAACCACTGCTGATCCCATATTTAAATATATGTTTTTACTTTCCTTTCTAGCTTTACATCACCTGTCATTTATATTTCACAGTACTGCTATACGGTGCTATCATTGCTTTTGTTTGTACTTTCTAATATTTTAAATATTACACAGTAATTCATATTGTCACAACATCCTGGGTATCTTAGCAAAGTGTGTTAAAATAAAATAGTATAGTTATCACATATTTTCCTCCCATAGTAGTGACACTGCAATATAGGCACACAACACTTAGATGTCTGTCAAAGAAAATGAGCCTCTCAGATGTTTTCTTACTAAAATGCAATAGGATTGGGTCTGAGGAGAGAAACCACAACAGGAAGAAAAGAATGGCTGTAGAATACTCTGATTTAAATTTACTTCCTCCCCTTCATATGGGTCCTCTCTATCCTCTTCAAATTATTGCAGCAGGCCAAACAACCTGAGCTGTGTGGCAAAATAACCACTTTACCACATGTGATGGGTCCCCTGGGGTGCCACCTGGATCTGGGATACCACTGTACCTCCTTTAACTCTCTAAACTGGGATGTCTCCCACACTACTTTGCTAGTGAAAAGCAGCAAACCCCTCCAGGTGCTGTTATCACTTAGCCTGACAGTAGGTGGAGCCCTACACCCAGCTAAATTGCATGAATGCTTTCAGAGTCACTCATGAATCTCACAGAGAAAGGCCCCAGGCAGTTCACCTCAGTTCCCTGCCCTCCCCCCCGAAGCTGCCCTGACCTGTCCTGGTCAGAAGTCTGATCGGTAAGTTTATCATCCAGTTCACCCCTCCCTCAGTGTGGACGAGACATACACCAACTTTTTTGTTAACTGAGTGGGGAGTTTTTTTCCAAACACTTCATTGAAACACACTGTTTAAGTAAAAAATATAAAACAGATTTATTAACTACAGAAAGATGGACTTTAACTGAGTATATGGAGTAGGCATGAGAAATCAGATAGATACCAAAGAAAATAAAGATAAACATGCAATGTGAATCGTAAACCTTTAACACTAGTTAATATCTAGATTAAGCAGTTTTCTCACTCCACTTGGATGTTCCAGTTCTCAGTATACAAGCATCTCTCAAGCCTGGGGTCCAATCTCAGTCTTCCAGCATTCCTGTTGCTTTCAGCGTAGAGGCAGAAGGAGAAAGGACAAGGCATGCAGCCTCTGTTCCTTCTTTTATATCTTCTGATCATGAGGCCACTAGACATTAGTCTAGGCATGTCCAGGTGGGCTCTGCTGATGCTGAGTCATCAGATTGCTTATTCCCTCCCATGGGAGTGAGTCGTAAAGTTGAGCAATCTTTATTTTATAGTCTTGTGCAAAGGTCATTGTATAGTAAATTCTTTATTTACAACTCCTTTGCTGATTGATGGCTGCTGAACCCCTCCTAGGTGGGAATACCTCTTCTGCTGTTACTAGCAAGCTTATAACATGTTGTAATAACAGCCCAATTTTATAACTTGATACATAATAGCAATATTCATATTTTGACAAGGTTTTAGCAGATTATGACCTCTCTTTAGAGTTATTACATGGCATGTTTAATATTTATTATTACAACTGTGCAGAAATGATGAATATGGGGTTTACTGTGTGTTGGTTTGGGGTGTAGTGTGTCACACCCCATCTCTGTCAAACAGTCCTCAAGTTCGGGACACAGTTTTGCCAACCCATTCTGTACCCAGTTCTGGTAAATTATACTAAAAGTTTTCAGTTTATTTCCTGTTATGTGCACATTTTTATATCCAGTCTTTCTGTTTCAGGGCTCTACTGTGGCTAGAGAAGCCAGTGACAAAGAAAAGGTATGGTGAATTTACATTTCTTGTCCAGTTACTTAGCTGCTAACCTGTTTTAGGACAAGTATGATTGGTGCTCTTGTGTGCTTACTCTTTCTTTTCCCTTCTTTTGTTCTACTCTTTCTACCCTTTTTTTCCTTCATCTCTGCTTCATCTATTGAAGCCCTACAAAGTTCTATACTGTGATTATGACATCAGAGGTAAGATTTCTAACCATCAGGGGAGTGAAGTTCTGGAATAGCCTTCCAACGGGAGCAATGGGGGCAAAAAACCTAACTGGCTTCAAGACTAAGCTTGATAAATTTATGGAGTGGATGGTATGATGGGACAGACTAATTTGGCAATTGACTGATCTTTGACTACTAGCAGTAAATATGCCAAACGGTCTGTGATGGGATGTTAGATAGGGTGGGCCTTGAGTTACTACAGAGTATTCTTTCTGGGTGTCTGACTGGTGAGTCTTGCCCACATGCTCAGGGTTTAACTGATCACCATATTTGGGGTCAGGAAGGAATTTTCCCCCCAGGGCAGATTGGCATAGGCCCTGGGTTTTTTTGCCTTCCTCTGCAGCATGGGACACTGGTCACTTGCTGGTGGAGTCTCTGTACTTTGAAGTCTTTAAATCATTATTTGAGGACTTCAGTAACTCAATCTTAGGTTAGAGCTCTATTACAGGAGTGGGTGGGTGAAGTTCGATGGCCTGCATTGTGCAGGAGTCAGACTAGATGATCATAATGGTCCCTTCTGACATTATAGCCTGAGTAACTGAACAAACCCACCTCTTCTTCTCCACCTATCCTCCTTTTTTCCTCTCCTCTTCCTAGTGTCTTCTCTTCCTGCCCTCTGAAAAGCTTATTGTTGTGACTGTGGCATCAGAAAGTTTTCTCCTGCTTCCTCCCCTTTCTTCTCTTGCCACTTTTCATGCGGCAGCCTTATGGATAATCCATTTTGTTTGATGGAAATGACATCCTTTCTAGGGTGACTATAACATTAAGAGCCAAATTTTGAAATGTGGGCACCTCAGCATTACAGATAAAGCCTATATTTGTGTATGCAAGCTGGATAACTGTGATCCTGTGACAGACTTGTATGCCTATGCAATTATGGCCATTACTCACAGGACAGGTTCCCATTCATATTTTGTGGATACAACTTAGGCATCCGCTACTGCAAATGTTTCTCTAAAAGTAAGATCTGCACCTTTTTGTTCTCTCTCTCCATCTCTATCATTTCAATTCATTTGGGCACTTCAATCTTACTGGTTTTAAAAAAAACTTAATTCTTAAATCTATTTTTAATTACAAAACAAATCTTTGAGCCACATTTTGTTAATGGTTTCACATCTACAGTCAAATGCACGGATTGAATAATAGAGATAGGGGAAATTGTTGTAGGTATATACAGGAAACTGAATATTTCCTTATATATGACTTAGTAAATTGATTTCTAGCTGTATAAATTTCAAAATATTGGAGATCAAGAATACATTCTGCTTATTTTCTTGTTTTCATACTTAAGCTTTATAAACTTCCCCTTCCCCTGGTTGTAAGAAACTCCTTAATTATGCCATTGTGTGGGATCACATAGCAGCGTGGGGTCAAAGACCTTGTTTTGCTTTTTCCCAGGATCCACTTTGGTATTTTCTTTAAATGGAGCATTAGTTATGGTGTCCTCGGTGGGCTTTGGAGCCCTCCTTTGTAAATCACACTGACAGCACTGATGAGTTCAAGACAGACATGATCAACTGCATTAGCAGTGAAAGCTACTAATAACTCGTCATGACTCAAATAGAGGCTTTTGTTTTAGATCCATGAGAAACTCTCTAAGTATTATTTTTCTCTCCCTTCCAAGAGGAAATGACTGGACAGTTCAGATCGTCACACATTTTCTTTCAGCTTCATCCATCTAGCAGCTCCCAAATGTGAACTGGAGTCATCATGACAGCCGATATCTGCATTTATCTCTCTTCTGCATGAGTTTGCTCAAGACCACAGCTTGAACAGTCTTTATTTTTCTGGTCTGCTTTTATTTTTATAGCACAACCAGTAGTGTTTTTAAAGCTGAGTGATTAACCCTTAACTGTTTTGAAATGACAGCTAGTGCACAGTGAAAACATCTGCTATCAGCACAGTGATAATTTAATATAAATGCAAAAAAACCAACATCCCAAAATGTTAAAACAACACTTGAGATAATAGAACATCAGACAATGTCAAAGATATTCAGATTGCTGTGGAACCTAACTTGAGTGCCCTTGTGTTGTAGAGAGTGTTAAGAATATTGGGTGATTGGTATCTATCATATGGGGGTATATATTGTGTTGGTATAAATACACTTAGTATGTTAATGGTAGGACTCTCAAATACACAAAGCATTGACCTAACTTTGCTTCCACTGAAGTTAATGGTAAAACTCCGATTGATATTAATGGAAGTAGAGTTAGACAAATGCTGAGCACTTTCAAAAATCCCATCCATAATTATTATTATTTTAATTTAGGGTGAAATCCTGGCCCCCACTGAAGTCTGTTGTAACTCTCTCATTGACTTCAATAACACTAGGATTTCACCTTTGATTTCTAGTAGTTTTTTCTTCTTTGATGGAAACCTGAAAAATACAAATAAAAATGCTGCCCAAAAAATCTGCAGTTACCATCTGAATGGCTGAAATGGTATTTGTAAAAAAAAGAATCTGATTTGTCAATTGTAGATCAAAGCAGGCCTAATCTTGCAGTCAATTCAGTGGGTGTTGTGAGCAGGGAGTGCCTGTAGCATTAGATCCTGAGACCAAATATTCTACAGCTACATCAGCCCCAGATGCAATGGTGATGCACCAATAAAATGACAGCTTAACACTGTGTACATTTTTAAAAAATGGACATGGTTTAGGCAGTATCTAAACTTCACAGAAAGAACAGCATTTTAAAAACATTTATTTTTAACTGGATCCCAAGTTTTACAAAGTTCCATTTTTATTTTGTTTCCTTATTGTCTATAAACACCAGAGTTTGCCTAATCTTTGTCAATTAAAAGGACCATAACAGCATACTGCAATCTTCTATCAATCTTTAACATCAATATTTATAGGGCCCAAATCACTGTCGTGTCTAGATGGCAGTATCTTCTGCTACCTGCATTGAGATCCAGTTGTGTTAACCCAATGTAATTTTATTCATAGCTGTTGCTGTTTAAAGTGCAATCTTTTTAATCTCTTTGTTTTACACAAAATATTTATTTTATATCTTTAAGTAAAGTAGCAAAATGTGGATTATATGTGTGAGAACCCCGGGTGTGTATGGAACCAAGCAGGATCGTGAGGTTGACCTATGTGGATCCTATTGCAGGGTCAGAGCCTCAGTGTGATATAAAGACTATATTAGTCTGAGTTAGTGATTGCTGCATTACTCATGAGTGGCAAATACAAACTTTGTACATCATTATTTATTTCCTGTTTGCCACAGAATAGAAGGTATTTTAAAACATTTTTTATAATGATGCTGAGTGGGCAAGAAAACAAATGTTTGGTGATATCAGGTGCTTTTTTAAGAGAACTAACTAAAAATGACACCTTTTAAAAATTAAGTTTACATCCACATTTTCAAAGGTTGCATCTTTGGTGGGAGAAGAGTCTCAAACCACTCTTGAAAATATAGGAATGTCTGAAAAATTAAAGTTTTAAAAAGAAAAGTGAGACATTTTTAGTTTGCTCTCTTGGTAGCCTCTGACATCACCAAAATGTCTCCCTCTCCTGTTATGTATCTTTAAAGAAATTGCTCAACTAATTCAACCAAGAAATAAAAATATATCACACCCTTATCTGGTGTGGTAACTTATTGGTTAAGTTTTATCCTGATGCAAATTAAAACCACCTACTTCAGTAATAAAGCCCTGAAATTACATTCAGAATGAAAGACTCCCAATTAATAATGGTACTGTCTTCCTAGGGATTCTTAATCCATACATAACTATTGCATCTGAGCACCAGGGAAGTATTCGAGAGAGGGAGGAGTCTTTTGTGGCTAAGAGTTAGGGCTAAGAAGTTAGGCCCTGCTATAGATTTATTATGTACCCTTCAGGAAGTCACCTAAGCTAAAATTTTCAAATGATGACTAAAAATAGGCTCCTAAATTCATACTGAGGCATTCAAATGAGGAGCCTGATTTTGAAAGTTGCTGAGCACTAACAGCTCCCATTGAAATCATTTCATGTAGCTTCAGTGGAAACTCTAGGTCAATGTCATTCAGCACCTCTGAAAATCAGGAGAGTTAGGTACTTAACAGGGATTAAAAATTTTACTCTAGCTCAAAAATGTTAACCAAAATGGTGAAAGTTGCTCATACCTTTTTCTGTTTTGTCTTTCTTTAACAGTTAAAATGCCTGTAAATAAGAGGTAATTAATTAGTTATGTCATGAGCTTTAATGGACCAGAAAAATAATAAATCAATAAGAAAAGCACATTCAATCTCTGCCTTTTTCTCTAATTTTCTAGTACAAAATAGTTGTCATGGTTCAAAAAAAATTTTTTTTTCAGGAAGAGGGGCCAATTGGAATGAGTTGTTTTCTGCACCGTTCTCAGTTTTTCTTTTGTTTTACTTGTCACACCTGTTTAATCTCCTGATGTGTTAATGATAAACTCTGAAGTTGTCATTTCAAATATTTTGTGATGCAGTCCCATCCCTCAGATGTCACCTTGACATACAATTTTTCTGATTTATATTAGGAGTGATATTTTAATAACAGCATCGCTTTCATGGCAACAGGTATCATAACATAAATTTACAGTTGTCTTGAATTTTAAAAGAACACTACACTTCAAGAGTTGTCAAATTCTCACAACTGCTGCTTTCCTTTTTTTTATTCTTTAATTCTTTCTTTTTTTAAAATAGAGAGCATTTCCTATTCATGCCTTGGACAGTTTTGCCCTCTTTCAGTGAGACAGAGATAATGTGGAACTCCCTGGTGGTCTCTCTTTTCACAATTGTGCTGCACTTCCAGTGTGACATTAAATTAGTAATTATAGCTGAGTGTTACTTCTGACAGTCTGAGCACACTGCCAACAAGTGAGCTGCTCAGCAGGAAATTTGGAGAAGAAAAGAAAACATAACTGGACTGTCTTTTTTTCTTAGAGGTTGAAATGATTATTTAAACATCCTGTGTTCCATTCTTGCTAGACTGCCTTCAAACAACTTTATAACTAGATGTCAATATTCATTTTTATGCTTAATCTTCTAAAATCATCATATCACTGCTTGAACTGATGTATACTCTTATTCATAAAACAGTAACTATATCATGAAAGCATAAATGTACTAATTAAAATGACAATGGATTTGCTTTAACATAAGAACTTTTCCATTGATGCTGGTTTGAAAAGAAAATGTTGCTCTTGGCCGTTGTTGTAAATGTTTCTTAGCTATTAGTCTTGGCAGCTCTAACTCAGTACAAAAAAGATTTGGTGATTCTTGTGAATTGTATGTGGCATCCATGCACAAGCAATTCTCTGGGGCTGGACACCTTTTTCCTATTACAGTTTGTGGGTTGCATGAGAATTAATGTCTATTACAGTTAATTTATTATATCTAGAAATATCTTTCATACCCACTTTTCAGCATTTCTTTTGTGCCCTGTAAATTACAACGTATTATAATTAATTAGTACTTTTATCTGATTTCTGAAATCACAGTTATAACTAAGATAGGAGTGATTGTACTGTCGGAGCATTTTAGCACAATAGCACAGCAACTGTCTTATTCTAATGCTTCAATTTAAGGGTATTTGTCTTTTGCTGTCATTAAATGAATGGTTAAAGGGACTTCATCAAGTTCTAAAATTTGACCTACTTTTTCATTATTTCAATTTAAAGTCTTTGTAATTCCATAACATTACTTCTGCTTTGAGTGCTTACTCATGTCCATTCCCAAAGTAGGTGTGTGCGCGTGCCACATGCACTGGTGCCGGACAGCTTTGTCCCTCAGTAGTACCCATAGGAGCTGACTCTAGCGCCCCCCGCAGTGGCCGCATATAGGCGCCATCGACTCTTTCTTCCTCTCAGTTCCTTCCGGCCACCAGTAACAGTGCTGGAACGTCTCTTGCCTTTGCATGTTCCCTTGCTAAACCTAGTGGTTTTTCATTGTTCTAGATGTTAGTTAATAGTTAATACTTTAGTTTAGTTGGTTCCGATTGTTAGTTGTTAGAAGCCCAGGGTTGTGGCATGCCTCATTCCCCAGGATTTAAACCCTGTGCTTCATGTAAGAAGCCAGTGCTGAAAAGCAACACCCATCAAAGTTGCTTAAAATGTCTGGGGGAAGCACACATTAGTGACAGTGCGAAATCTGTAAAAGTTTTCGCCCTTGGACTAAGAAAGAATGAGAGATCCATCTTAAGGCCATCCTGATGGAGTCAGCACTTAGTCCGGTGTTGGAGCCCAGTAGATCTGACTCGGCACTGAGCATGATGGCCTCAGCACACAGCGCTCCGCCAGCACTCTCTGCCTTATCTCAGCACCGATCGCTATCTCCAGTACCATAGAAGAGGCAGAAGAAGGTTCACATGAAGTGGGGATGCTCCCCTGTGGAAAAAGCAAAAGGGGACCAGGCGAGACCCAGGTCGGGCCGCCAATCTCCCCACCTCAGAGGGGTCCCTCACCACTGTGAGTATCGACCCTAACACCGGACCCTCCACTGACTCCAGGTAGCGGTAGAGGCCCTCACCTTCTGGTGGTGCCATTGACTCCAGAGGCTTTCCAGGCTATGAAAGACCTCCTGGCATTGTCCATGCCACCGACAGTGAGGAATAGTAGGTCGCTCTGAGATTCAGCACTGGCACCAATGGGCAATGTATCAAGGGACAGATCTGCCTGACAGTCCCCTTCTTTGAGGCACCATTCACCAGTGCATAGGCAGTCCCCGGAGTCAAGACCATGCCCTCCAGGTCAGGACAGTGTTAGACTGGGCTCCCACTGTCAGTCTCCTGAGGGCCAGCACCAGGTGGAACACCACCGTGTACCCCAAAGCCATGCAGGACACAATCCTCACAGCACGTCTCCCAGGCACCTCAGCCCCACTTGCCTTATCCATACAAGAAGCCAAAGGACAAGAACAGGTCCCGGCATGCCCAATACTTGGGCTCCCCACACCACTCTCTAGTGCCAGAGCAGCATGCCCCATATGGCACCGTGCGATATTTGGTCTCAGTGCCACCATGGCCATCAGGTAGCTGCACATCCTCGGACAGCGAGGAGCTAACTCATGTGAGGCAGAGCATGGTACCAATACCCAGCTTCCCTACAGCACCACCAATGGGAGTGTGGCCACAAGGTCAATGGCCTGGACTGTGGCTCTGCTGGTGGGGGTATCACCTGGGGATTCCGCAGCCCGGTTCCCAGAGAGGAACTGAAAGGTTCAGTGCCACATTTGGACTTGGAGTCCGACAGTGAGGGTGTATGTGCCTTGACCCCGGGGGAATCTACTTCTCCCAGAGTAGAGGCACCTCCTCCATCTCAGCTACCAGCCTCCTCCTCATCATCGTTGGATAAGGCAGTTGAAGGCCCTTCATCAGTGGTATTTTAGGATGATTTCATGGTTTACCAGGACTTGCTGAAAAGGGTCTCCTCTAACCTGGATCTTACAATCGAGGAGTTGGTTGAGTCTGTGGATGAGTTCTTTAGGATACTGGCCTCAGCAGCTCGCCCTACCGGTCCATGAAGGGGTGCTTAAGCTAGCTAAAGTATTGTGTCAATCCCTGGTCTCCCTGCCCTCCATGTCAAAAAGGGTAGAGGAAAAAATACTATGTTCTGGCGAAGGGGTTCAAATACTTCTACACCCACCCCACATCGGGTTCCCTGGTGATCACTGCCACTAATGAGAGGAACAGGCAAGGGAAGGTGAGCTCAACCCCTAAGAACAAAGAGGCAAAAAGACTGGACCTCTTTGGTCAAAAAATTTATTCCACAGCTGGTTTACAGCTATGGGTGACAAATCAACAGGTGCTGCTAGGAAGATATCACTTCAATATTTGGCAGTTGTTAGACAAATGTGCAGATTCTTTTACTCTCTTCTCCAAACAGGAGTTCAAGGCCATTGTAGAAGAAGGAAGAGTGGTAGCCAAGGTGTCCCTGCATGCGGCTTCTGATGCAGCGGACTCGGCAGCTATGCTAATGGCCTCAGTGGTGTCAGTGAGATGAGTATCATGGCTGCAGTCCTCGGGTCTCCCGTCAAAGGTCCAGCAGTCAATACAGGACTTCCCTTTTGATGGCACAGCCCTCTTTGATGAGCAGATGGATGCCAGACTGCATGGCATGAAGGACTCAAGGGCAACACTAAAATCCCTCAGGCTCTATACCCCGTCTTCCTCCAGGAAGCATTTCAAATCCTCGCATCAGCAACGGTCTAGGGATTGCTCCAGCAAGGACTCCTATACGAGGAAGGGCAAGGGATATAAGAGACACAGGGCCACTGACTGTCAGTGGTCCATAGCCGGGCTCCAGCCACCATAATTGGGACAGAAAACAGGTTTTTTGAAGGTGCACCCGAGAGCGACATACCAGTTTTACCTGTGGATCAAACTCTGCACTGAAATTTCTGGTAGTCCTAGCTGCCATGGAATGATCTAGACAACAGTATCCTAAATCCACTCCTCCTGACAAGGAAGCTAAATGTCTGGATGTTTTAGGAAGAAAGGTTTTCACGTCTACCAGCCTCCATTTTTGCGTAGTGAATTATCAAATGCTGTTTACTAAGTATGATGATCTAAACTCTTCCAAATTCACAGACTTTGTAGATAAGATACCAAAGCTGAACAGAGATCACTTCCAGGTTCTTATACTACAGGGCAAGCTGGTGCCCTGAACTACTTCAATCAGCGATTGATGCACCAGACATATCATCTAAGGTAATGGCAGCAGCCACTGTGATGCATCATGGGTTATAGCTATACACTTTGGGATTGCCCAGAGAGGTCCAGATCAGGAGGACTTGCTTTCAGTGAAGCCCACCTTTTCAGTGAGAGACAGATAAGTCCTTATTTACTTGAAAGGACTCCAGGACCTCCCTCTGCTCCCTGGGAATATGTACACCTGTCCCAAGAGGAAATATTACAGGTTGCCTTACAAACATAGACTGGCGACTCAGCAGTTTTATCACCAGTGATATTACGACCTTCCTCATAAGAGACAATGGGTATAGAAGTTTCATTTCCCTGGCCTTTCCGTGGCCTCAGCACCATCTCAAACCCATCTCCTGGCCAAAATAGACCCAGAGATTCCACCATATCCTCATGATATCAGATAATATGACAACTACCTTTTACATCACAAACAAGGCGGGATGAGATCCAACTCCCTGTATGCAGAAGCAATCACCCTGTGGAAATGGTATACTAGGAATCGAATCACCCTGTCAGCAGCTTACTTTCCAGGAACTCAGAATGTGTTGGCAGACACACTCAGCAGGCATTTCACCATCCATCACGAGTGAGAGATGCACAATTCAGACAATGCTGTCCTTCCCTGGTCAAACCATCTGAGCTATGCCTTTCCTCCCTTGCTGCTGTTACCTCAAGTCTTATGGAAAATTAATCAAGACAAGGCATGACTCATCCGTATCACCCCCCAGTAGGCCCAGACAGTTTTGGCTCGCAAATCTTATTCCCCAATCTGCATCCAGTCCTTTCCTGATTATCTTGACACAGGAGAAAGGCAGAATCAAGCATCCTAGCCCCAAAAGACTTCATATCATGGCTTGTTCTTTGGATGGGCAGCAACCCTAGAATGTTCCTGCTTTGAGGACATACAAAGCATCTTTAACAATAATAGAAAATCTGAGCAGCATCTGAGGAGGAGAGGAGTGAATTCATTCCCTTGACATAAGAGGTGCTCTTGCCTTCTAACTGCAAAGGACAATACCAGTCAGAAAATCATCTAGACTGTTTCTCACTGTAACAGCTTGATCTTGGACTCATTCTGTCTTCCCAGATTATCTCTAAATGGCGCTCAGGCTGTATCCTTCTCTGTTGCCAGTTGTCGCATCTTTCTTCCCTTCATGTGGTAAGAGCTTATTCTACAAGAGCACAAGCAACTTCAGTGGCATTGCTTCAGAAAGGGCCTGTACTTGACATTTGCAGAGCACTTATGTGGAGTTCCATCCACATGTTTGGATGACAGTATGCTCAGGTGCAGAACTCCTCCACTGATCCATCCTTTGGGACTATGGCCCTATAAATAGATCTACTGTCATCATCCCTGCACCCTCCTCCTCCTTGTGTACTGCTTGCCAGTCATCCGTAGTGGAATACACAGTAGAAGACGAAGAGAAAGTTACTTACCTTCTAGTAACTGGAGGTTTTTCTAGACATATGGTCCCTATCTATATTCACTACCTGCCCTCTTTCCCCTTTGCTTCAGATCTTTACTGGATTTGTGGCAGTGAAGGAATTAGAGAGGTGGTTGGTCCTCTCCATCCTTCCTGCCCTCGGTCAGAAACACAGGAAGGACAAGGACACATGCAAGGACCAATAGACTCTGCTTGCAAGAATTCTCCAACTCCAGGTGCATGGAGCACATGCAGATACATGGTGGAATATAACTTGGGATTACACATATTGAAGAACCTCCAATTACTAGAAGGGAAGTAAATTTTCTTTTCTACCTATGCAGTCACTTTCCATTAAAATTGGTGCTTGTTGGCTTTTCGTCCTCTCCCTAAAAATGTTTATCTGACGTGCCATGTAATTATAATTGATGTAGTGAATAGTTATGTAGTAAATTGTATTTTGAAATTTCTTATGATTTGGTTGCTTTTCAATTAATAGTTATGTCAAATTTAGAAATCATTCTCAAATTAAATCAGAAGGATTCACTTGTGGTTTTAATTTATTCCAGGTGTCCAGCTCAATTAAAAATTGATAAAACACAGGCACTTCTGTGTTCTATCCTGCACAACATGCAGCAAAATAACGTTAACCTTTGAAACTCGTACTGAATTAACTTCACTGAGTATTGAAAGGAGTATACTTATATGTGCAGTGCCCCATTACTGCCCCCCACCTTCCTAACCTGCCTGCAACTTCTTATTACAAATCCCCTGCACCCACTGCTAAAGCCCTCCCTTTAAGACAGAGCAATCCATACAATAAGATATTAAACTCAGCCTCCCACACCTCTGACTGGTGAGAACAACAGACAAATGCCCAAATGACTTCCCCCTTCTTTTATGATAATTGTCTCACGCAGACCCTCCTGTCCGGCTGCAGAACCCATCCATGACACTCCAAAATTCAAAATATATTTAATTAATATTCAGCATTTCTTTTTCAGGATACATCCTTCTTTCCCTGGGAACCACAATGTAATAAAGCAGCCAAAAGTACAAAAAGGCTGAAGTTACTTGACATTTATTTATAATTAATTTATAGAACAAGAAAATTATATGCAAAGGGAGCTGGTGCGTGGAGCCTACCTACTGATAACAGGCATTTGTATAACAGCTTGGACACCAAAGTAGTTGACAAACTATGGGCCCAGTCCTGCAAACATTTAGATGTCTGAGTAACTTTACTCATTTGAATAGTCCATTGAAGTAAGTGAGACTACTCATGTCTCACATGCATAAGTGTTGGCAGCATCAGGTCCTATATGCATACAGAAGTCCAGCCCCCACCAGAGTGAAATGCAGCAATTAATTGTCAGATGATGCACTTGACAGCAATAAAGGGAGGGTAAATTGTGGCTGGTCAGACTTAAGTACAAACACTTGTTCATTCAGAAGGTACCTTTAATCTTTAATATCTCCACAGACCAGACAGCTTCTTGGTGGTTTTGGTTTTCTACCACCAGTATCTCCTGATAGACCCCCCCAAAACACACACACACTAACCTACACCGAACTCAATTTTTCTACCTAGAGAGGATGAATAGGTTGAATTTAAACCCTCTTGGGGTATCTGTGGCTCAAGGAAGTCAGGTACATCAAATCTGAAGCTTAAAGCATAAAGCCACCCCTCCTGGTAATGTTGTGACTTTATTCTTTCATTCATTACACTGGAAATCACAGCCAAGTTGTTACTCTTCTACCATCATTTAGGATTTATCCTGAGACTTAATTGTCTTGCAGAGATTATTACAACCAGGAAACTATCTGAGGTGTCAGATTTAACATTACCCATGATTGTCACCATGGATAATAGTGGACAAAACCCCCCAAAATTATTTTAGTAAAAGAGCAACAAAACAAATAATCACTATTTTAATTTGATATTGCATAGGGAACATGTTGAATTAAGATGTCTGTAGAATACATGAAATCAGACACAAAATATTTGTGTTCATCTAGAAGCAGATTCTGTATTTCATTGTCTGTCTTTCAGGAAACACTTAAATGTTATAATATTTTTCTCTGATTAAATGCAGAAAGGCTATATAGAAGCAATGATGTGATCTCAGTCATTGGGATGGTAAGAGGCACAAGTCATTGTTTATCTCCTTCAGTATATAGTTTTTTAAAACTCAAAAAAATTATTTTTTAGGAAATTAAACAGGAATTGCAATAAAAGTGACTCACTAGTTATCCAGATCCTAACATAACTGTCTGATTCTTTGCATGTGCACATGAAAAACACTGCAGTTATTAGAACAAAGTTTTACACATAACGTAACTGTGACCTTTAATTTTTTTTAAATTGCTCAGGTCTGAAAAGCTATTACGTAAAAATGGCACCTTCTTATTTGGTAGATATTCTCCTATGTGTATTTAGAATCATAACTTTAACTTTAATGACAAAATTCAGATTTTAGTACTTTTTATACCTCTTAGCGTTACAGTTGACTCAGCTAAAAGAGTGTGAACTGGATTCTTTTCCTTCATATGCATCACGAGCAGAATTGCTTACCATGTTTCAATGTTAGACTTGTGCCACTGAGCCCATGATTTGAAGAAAATGGGATGGCACAAGGGTATTTCAAGTCCTGTTTTTGCCTACAGAGCTGTCATTACTGATGGTGATGCAGGAGAATGAAAAATTTGGCTCAGCTCTGATTCCACAATCCCATTTTTAAATAGTCACTTTCAAATAAAAATGCACTTTGGTCCTATCCTGCAAAGTACAGAGCACCTACAGTTCCTGTTTCCTTTGACCAGAGCTCTGGGGGTACAGCACTTGGCAGAATCAAGCCCTCTAAGACTTAAACATGATAAATGGCCTAATATCTGGAGACTTTGTGTCATGGTATATAAAACCTCTAATATCTGAATTAATAGACTTTTAATAAAAATCTATTATGTTGAGCACTACAGATTAAACTTCCTGCATGTTCGCTAGTTTCATACTTTATAGGAATCTGATATATTATGTGGTCAGCTAAGCCATTTCTCTTGAGCTTGACCTAGATATTATAAAAGGCCCTAATGTATTTTAAAACTGATACTGTGAAAGCATATTATAAAATCAGATGACTTATGTTACGTTAAAAAGTACAAGTGGCATTGAATTAACCTGTCATAATTTAATAATTGTACAGTTGTTCTATAACTCAGTACACAATGATTTTCTTTAGAGATCTGGATGAGTTTTGTCAGAGGCCAGAATCCACTTTTTATATTTTGTTCTATACTTCCAGCAAATTTTTAACTTTCTATGAGTTTTGGACCAGGAACATTAATTATGTTTAATATAAAACAAGAATAAATTAATATTTCACATGTTGTCCATGCATCTTAATTTTTCGAAATGTCACACTATAGATTAGGCATTGTGGCTCAAAACCACAAACATACTTAGGCACTTAAATCCTCAGTTTAGGCTTTTCTGTGATTCACACAACTCCTGCTGAATTCTATAGGTGCCTAGACTCACTCAGTCCCTAAGTTTTTAGAGTAAAAGTTTCCTCAGCACCTCAGTTATGCAGCCTCACTCTAGGCATGCAGACATCTGTCTCCTACCTAAGTCCAAGACTGATCTACAAACTGGGAGAAAACAGGCAGAAAAATGCCTATCTCATGTGCAGGGTCTAATCTGGTAGGTGTGTCTACAGGCCACCTACCTGGTTGAGTGCCATTCAAAATCTGGCCACCAGAGGAGGTGGGGTGATGGCGGCGGCGGCAGCAGCAGCAGCAGTAGGGAGTTTATCTTAGTAGTTAGAGCACTCACCTGGGATGTTGGAGACCTGTGTTCAATTCCTGAGAGGAGGAGGAAGGATTTGAACAGGGGTATCCCACACCTCTCATGAAAATGCTGTAAGCACAGAGCTATGGAAAGTTCTGATGTGGGCCTTACTGAATCTCTCCTGTTGAAGCTGTAGATAAATAATGAAAGAGTGATTGGAGCAGGGGACTGAATGCGGGGTCTCCCACCTTCTAGTTGAGTGCCCTAATCACCAGGCTCCAACATCATTCTCTCTCTGGCCCAATGACTATTTAAGTATTTACCCATAGTGGAGCAATCATTGGGCCAGAAAGCAGGAATATTGCTATAGCCTGGTGATTAGGGCTCCCACTCAGGTGATGGGAGACCCATGGTTTAGTCCTCCTGCTCCATCTTTCATTATTTATCCACAGTGCAATAGCTTCAACAGGAAAGATTGAGTAGTTTCAACATCAGAATATCCTGTGGTGAGAGCACACATGTGAGTGGTGGGAGACCCCTGTTCAAATCCTTTCTTCCCTCAAACAGAGGAGGGAATTGAACTTGAGTCTACCACATCCCCGGTGACCACTCTAACCATTGAACTAAATGTTACAATATCACCACCATGACTACCACCTCCTCCTCCTCTGGACATTTTGTGTGGCGAGAAGATTAAACTGAGAGTGAAGACTCAGAGAGAAAATCCATTGTTAATTAAGTAGGAGTAGTTATGTATTCATCTCCTATGCAGCTTTTAAAATATGTAGTTCTTTAATGATAGTAATATGTTTATTATAATAAACTACAATATCAGTGATTCTTTCTCTACCAAGGGGTTTTCTTCACTGGAGATATTTGAGATGTCATAAAAAAATGGTCAATTATTTGACTAAAGCAAAGTCTCTAACTTTTCACCTGAATACAGACTTTTAAATGGTCATATGGAAGGAGGTGCTTTTTCCCATGTATGGGCAGGACCGTTATCTATCTACGTGATACCCATGTTCTACCCGTGCACAAAGGCAATTAAGTGGGAATCCCCAAATCTTTGCATATCACTTCATACAATATAGGTTTTTAAATAACAGTTTAAACCCCATTCCAGTAATGCATCTGTTTTGTTTAAATTTCTAAATTTGTAATGTCGCATCGCTTTCACAGATATTAATTCAATCACTTTGTTGATGTGGTAATGGTTGTTAATACTAATTTTCTATTACAATTGTACCCCATCTTGCCAAGGGCCATACAAACCCATGGGAAGACATAGCCTAGCTCAAAAGAGCTTATAGTTTTAAAAATACCAAAACCAGGAGATGAAGGATGCAGGCAAGAGATACAACATGCATGGTCAATGTGACAACTGGCATGTGGTATGTTTGTTCCAGGGTTATTTTAAATACGTTTAAATTTTGCTCAGCTACTTCTCTTCCTAGCCCTTGTCAGAGTTTTGGGGTGGGGGTTGAGGGGGTGGTTGTTTGGTTTTTTTTAACTTATTATTTTAAATGCCTCGTTTATAGTGTTACTTGGTGCTTAATCTGTGACTTTAGGTATTCACATAGCCTCCATCATCATAGCCTCTCAGTGCCTCAGAAACATTAAAGATTTTCACAGCAAGCCTGTAAGGTAGGGAAGTGGTGTTATCCCAGGTTTAAAGATGGGAACTTGAGCACAGAGTGGTTGAGGAGAAAACGTTCAAAGGCACAAAGGGAAGTTAGACACCAAACTTTCACTGAAAATCTCCAGGAGTTGGACTCCTGATTGCATTATGTGCCTTGGAAAATCGCCCCCTAAGGCCTTGTACTGAAGGGCAAAAGGGGGATGTTTTTCATTTGTGTTAGTTCAATCATGTTTAAAGACAAATTGGCTGGTAGTATTATAGTGGGAGGAGGGAGGGTCACCTAGGCTATTACACTGATAACTAATATGCCTTCAGATGTGTTAGCCTGTATTTTAATTAATATTATGAGGGCTTTTCTATCACAGTAAGTGAACTTGAGTGAAAGACACACACTTTTTAGCCCATCAAGACAAGGCCCAAATGATTCACCTAATGTCATACAGGAAGTCTGTGGCACAGCACAGAACTGAGTTTGGTGCCTTAACTATAAGGCCATCCTTCCTCTGCTTCCCTACCATTTGTTTAACATGCTAGTAGTGCCTATTTTATTAAAAAGGTAGGTCTAAATTAGCTACAACTTTTTGAATATAAAAATATTCTAAAATCAGGATTACTAGTGACTTCTGTGCTGGAAGGAAAGGGAGTTTGGTTGCTTTTATTTTTTCATTGCTTTGTCTCAAGTCTTCATCTAATTCCATATCAGTCTCCTTCCTCCAGTCTTAAACATTCCACTCACTGGATCCTTCTGGCTTTGGCAGCATCCCTCCATCTCCATCTGCCAAGTCAGCCTACAGAGTTGTGATAATTTCCTAGATAGAGAGCAATAAGCTTTACAGCTGCTAGTCCTGAATATTTTATCTGCTTTTTCCTCCTCTTTTCCATCCCAAACTACTTATCCAAGCTGGCCAGGGAGATGATTGATATATGCTGTCACATTATAGTAAACAGCAACCCACTGTTTGTTTCTAAGAAACCTTCCAGATACTACCCTAATGCCTTTGGGTTAAACACCAGAGTGCTTCAGACAGAATTTTTCCTCTCTGGAATCTGGTATGGATGGACAGGAACCTATAACTTCTCAAATGTCTTTAAAAAAAAAAAAGAAAAAGAAAAAAAATGGGAGGGACTCTTAAGAACAAAGTTATAGGGCATTTTAACAAGGCAGAAAGTAATATATCCAAAATAGTAATAATCCACAGCTGCCAAGTTCAAAGCTCAACTTTCTCAAAATTCATGGTTGTTGGGATCTAAGTGTTCAGTTTGAGGCCATCTCTATATAAAATCTTTATGCGTTTTTTTATATTCTCTTGATATGCAGGGAGGGTGAGTCATATTTTCTGAACAAGGGCAGCTACATTTTTCACTCCAGGGTGAATAATGTGTAGCCTACAAGAACAAACCCAAGGAAAAGGATTTGTTGCTATTGTGGAGTCAAAATATCCCATCCCCTCTTTTGTTTAGAGGCAAAAGAATTTTTCAATATTAGAAGGAGATATAAAAATATTTGAGTGGTTAAATTTTGCAGCCTGTCTGCTATGGCATAGTTTCTCAGCCTGTGGTATGCGTATCCCTGGGGGTACGGGAGACACAGGCAGGGGGTACCTGGGGAAAAATAGAGTGAAAGGGAAGCGAGCGGCAACTGCTGACTTCTGGGGAAGCCGGGCGGCAGCAGCCCACTTCCCGCCCAGTCAGAGCTCCTAGCTGTAAGGCAGGCAGCAGCCGCTACAGTCTCAGGAAGCCAGGCTGCAGCCACTCACTTCCTGCCCAGTCCCAGCTGGGAGGCAGGTGGCAGCTGCTGGCTCTTGGGGAAGGTGCGCGGCAGCCGCACACTTCCCACCTGGTCATAGCTGGGAAGCAAACAGCAGCTGCCAGCTCTTAGGGGAGGCAGGCGTCAGCCCTCCGCTTCCCACCTGGTCTCAGCTCCCAGCTGGGAGGCAGGCAGCAGCCGCTAGTTTCTGGGGCAGCAGCCCCCCGCTTCCCGACGGGTCCCAGCTCCCAGGTGGGAGCCCGTTGGCAGCTTTCTGCATTTTGCGAGCTAGGCTCACAGCTGGGTGACAGCCACCTGCGCCCCCACTCCGAGCTGAGGGACGGCCTCCAGCGCCCCGGCTTGAAGATGGGCAGCAGCTGCCTTCCCACATCCCTGGGTTCCAGCTGGCATTGAAGCCTCCTCTACCCCATCTCAGAATGGGGGGCAGTTGCTCACCTCCCAGGTTGGCAGCCAGCCGGCAGCCACCTGCAACTTGCCCAGGTGGTAGCCCCCCTCCTTAGCTGAGCAGTAAAATTGACAACTATGACAGCCCCCGGTTTCACCAGTTACCCTCTTTTCCTCTCTCTCTCTCTCTCTCTCTCTCTCTCTCTTATCCTTCTCTTTCTCTCTCTCTCTCACCCCTTCCTCCTCTCAAATCTATGGCAAAACATTTGGCATGGTGCTTTATATTCCCCAGCATTGGCATGCCACTCAAAGCCACCTAGTTTTGGCCAACATCCCCTCTAGCCCAGGTACATACTTGAGTCCCGCACCCCTGGTGTAAAGGTGGTAACCATACCCACACGAGATCAGACATCTGTCATATCACAGCCTAAGATACTCAGCCCTTCTTCCAACATATGGCTCACATTAGTCTGTAAATATGAAACCCCATGGAAAATTGAGTGTTGGGGTACTTACTAAAATTTTCAGAAGTTAGGGGGTACTTGCTACTTAAAAGATTGAGAAACACTGTGCTATGTCACTGCCACTCTGAATCCTTTTCATGTGTTTGAGGGAGTGGGGGAGAAACAGGGGAGAAAAACTTCCAGGTCACTTTTTCCTTCTTGGGTTTATGAGGAACAAAATAAAATGGTACATTGGAAAGTATTGTACTTAATAAGGTTATAAGCAATGTATTGGCATATTTTTCTTGAAGCTATAGGAAACATTCCAATAGGCTGTTAACTATGGGATAATTTTTCTTTCCTGTTTGTTTACTTTTTAGGTGTTTGGGGAGAGGAGATTGGTGGGTTTCCCCCTTATTTACTCTCAGTAGAAAGACTTGCAAACTAGGAGTGAAATTTTGGCGTTTATTGAAGTTAGTCACAAAGGCCCAGATCCACAAAGATACTTAGGAGTCTAACCCGAGAGTTAGGTCCCTGCTTTAGACACCAGTGCAATCCACAAAATTCATGCTAGGCTGCCACCTCACCCTGTAGATGCCTAAACTCACTCAGTGCCTAAATTTTCTCCATAAAAATTCTCTTGGTGTCTGAGTTGCTGCCTCACTCTGCTGTCCAAATACCTACCCTCCTGCCTTAGCATCAGCACAGTCCACAAACTGGGGAAAGATAAGCAGAGAGTGACTATGCTGAATCAAGTAGGCATGCTCAGGGGCTGCCTACTAGACTGGGTCCCATTCAAAATGTGGCCAGAAGAGGAGGCGCTGCTGCCTTATGAACTTTAGACTAGTTGTTAGTGCACTCGTGGGATGTGAAAGACCTGGGGTCAGTTCCCCCTTTGTCTAAGGGGGGAAAGGATTTGAACAGGGGTCTCCCACACTTCTCAGGAGAGTGCTCTAATCACTAGACTATGGGAATTCTGCTGCATGGCTCCCTCAGTGTCTCCCATTGAAGCTGTTCCACTGTGGATAAATAACTCTGTACAAACAAATTTGTTTCGAAAGTGTTGCTTCCTCCGAAATTTTTTTAGATTATGCTAGACTGCTTGAAGCTGAACACAAATATAATTTCAGACTACTTGTATCGCATAGGAATTTGGAGAAACAAAAAATGGACTTTTATTGAATGTAATGCGTTTAATCGCATAATGGTGCTGACACTTCGCAATAGTTCAACTGAGCTAAAAATGTTTTCTTGATGATTTTCATTTGTACTCAGTGTCTGAGGCTTTTCATTTGTGTCCAACAATAATCAGTCAGCATTGATGGATTCCAGTTGCCCTGATAACGTTTTTCCATGATCGCAATGTCCTGGTGAAACCTTTAACCATGCTCATCACTGACTACACCAAGATTTGCAGGGAAGAAGTCTAAATGCGAATGCAGAAAATGAATCTTTAGTGACATGTTGCGCTTCATGGTTTTGTATGTTTGAAGCATGTTGTCAACCACATGCACGTAGTTTGGTGCTCTGTAGTTGCCAAGAAATGTATCACGGCTGTTGCGACATTGGCAAGACATTTTGCTATCACGAATCCTCCTGAAAATACAATTGCTTTATTATTGTGAGTACACACAATATGCTGTGCGCATAGAGCATGCGCATCAGCATGAATGCAAACTGATATAAATGCAATGCAAAGAATGGTGTGAGCAAAATGCTTTTATAGCCTTTCTAAAACCCGTCCTGCCAGCATCCGCCCTGCCTAAGCCTTACCATTCCCACTGCATGTTGTGTGGCCTGCACTAGGTGCAGTGTCACTGCATGCCCAGGCATACTTGGACACAAGATAGAAAACTTTTCAGCTTACATTGTGGGCAACATTTTAATAGACTTAAATTATTAATTGAAATAACAAATATAGGCGATTTTTAAAAAAAGGTACGTGATAGGGAAATTTCATAGTGATTTTCGTAATCAACAGCCCAAAATCCATAGGATACATCCAAAAGTATTCAGGAAGCAAAATCTTTGTTGTCCAGTGTAATAGGTCCTTCACAGTTAAATTTACTGAGTGAGTTCTGTAATTAGCAGACTTTTTATAACATTGGTGAACTGTAAAAGCAAATTAGGTTTCCATTAAATTCATAACAGGTGAATATGATACAGGTGTATTTGATTACACTGAATGAAGCTATAGATATCTGCATTTGAGGTGCCAGTGCTTTCAATTGTCATAGCTCACTAGTGCCCTCTTTTGGTCATTAGTGACACCTTGCATTTGGGGAGCTGTTAATCCTGCTGTGATCTGAGCAACCTTTTTCTGCGAATCCAGATTGAAAAAGCAATTTCAGTGCACTCATATTTGTGTTCTGGTTCTTATTCATTGGTTTTGGTTTTTGCATTTGTTTTAGGCCAAAGAGCTGCCAACATTCAAAGACAATGATTTTATTAATGATGGCCAAAAGATTTATATTGATGACAACAACAAAAAGGTATTCCTTGAAAAGCTCAAAAAGGATGTGGAGGTAAGAATGTAATCTGCTCAGTTTTTATATGATTATACCATACTGTGTAGCAAGTTGCAGATACCCTAGGAATTCACATGTACAGCTGTGCAAAAAACATTTGTACATCATAATACATACATCATAAATGAAAGCTCTTGTTTAATTATTAGGGAAAATAAACCTGTCAGGACAGACCTCTTTAAATGAAACACAATCTAAGCTTTCAGGAGTGATCACTTTATAAAGATCCCTTCTACCAGAGATGGTTGTCATATGGTGCTCATGCCCTCATGATGTGATTGTACCTAAAATGTACAGGCTTTAAACTGCATAATATTGCAAGGATGGAGATAAGTATTGTTAGTTGTATTTTACAGATGGGGAAACTTGAGGCAAAGAGAAGTTGTGGCTTACCCAAGCCCATACATTGAGTCAGAGGCAGGGAACACAGGTCTCCCAACTCTCATTCCTGTGCTTATTTTATGTGTTTATCAATATACTTTCAATCATCTAGTTTTATACCATCCTAATTACAGGAGTATGAGTGCCTTATGTTTGTATACATTCCCTCATTATTCTAATACTGTGTGCTTCTACTACATTGAGCACATAGCCAACATTCAAAAATACTGGTTTGATGTGCTGTTTTCAATGCAAAACTTAAAATATTGATTAGGCTCAGAGTAAAATAATTTTATCATAACTGTCTGTTCAGCAAATAAAGATGAGGTATTTCCCCCTCTTTTGAATAGAACTCATATCAACATGGCTTTCAGGCTTAACAAGGGCCTTTAGCTTTTTATACTGAAACACTGTTGTGCATTGACATAACTCTATTAGCACAGCTCTAGGATTTGTATTTGTCAGTTAAAAGCTGCTGCAAAGCAGCACAGAATATTGTGTGTGACATTTACAAAATGGTCTGGAGGTTAATTTCTCATCAGTGGAGAGGTAGATTTTGAATAGATATCAAATAATCACAATTGTATATATAATTTTATATAAAATACATTAGTCCAAAAGATTTGTCTTCCAATTTTTAGCATCTTTAGGATAGATCAAATTTTAGACTTAAATTCTTGTGCCTTTCTTTAAGTGTGCAACGTTTTTGCTGACTAAATTTTTTATAGTAAATAGGCTTCACACAAGATGTAAAGAAATGGAATGAATACAGTAGCTGTTTTATCTCCAGAATATAGATCATGTGTGGTCTTCTGCATAGCTTTCATTTACTATGTTTTAAATATGATGGCAGACACTAGAAGGTCAGTCTTACAGTCACATTCTGAGTGGCTTCTATAGTACTGACACATTTTTCAATCCATAGAAAAGATTCATTAAATTTGTATGCAGACAACTATAGTGAAGTGACTTGACATCTGATCCCAATAATGAGAGGCCAGAATTTAACCTTGTTTTTCTTTCATCACTTACCCTGTTCTTATTTTAGATCGGCAGTTGAGCTTCACTGATAAAAAAAGTGGTTGCAATTTCTACCAATGCATAAACACTCAAATCTGAGAATATATTTTAAACAAATGCATAGCACATAATAAATTCATTATTTTATTCATAGTATTTGTAGTTAAACACACAAAGTGTAACAATCTTCAAGCTGTACAGTTTAGTTTTCCCCCTTTCTCACTGAGTATTGACCCCGTTTCCCTGTAATTGTTTGTCTCCCACCTTCCCTTAATTTCCAAACTCGTTGAGCCAACTTTCTGTTCCTATTGCAGTGACGTCCTTTCATCTAGCTCCCTATTAAATTCCCGCCTATCTGGCTTCTCACTCTACTGAAACTCCTCACAAAAGGCACTAAGAAACTCTTCTTCCATTACAAGTGTAAGGATCTCTTCTTCTTGCTGAGTTTCATCAGTCTCTGCTGCCTTTTACACTTCTTGAGACCTTCTTTTTCCATTACAACTGTCCTTTCCTGATTCTGCTGTTACCTTCCTGATTTCTCTTTCAGCCTGACCATCAATAGCTCAATCCTCTTTCTTCGTCGATATTTCCTAAAGATCTGTCCTTGGACCCCTCCTGCTGTCACTCACCTCATCCACTCCTGTGGTATCTCATCACCTCTGTGTTAACATTCAAATCTACCTCTTTATACCTGACTTCTCCCCCTCCCCAGGCTCAGATTTCTTCCTGTTGCTTGCATCACCTCAAGGATGTTGTGTCAGTTCCTTAATCTAAAAGTGGCAAAAATGAATTTTTATCTCTCCCCTTAATCCTTCCTCCTGCTCCCTTTCTTCATCAACATTGACAACTTTATCCTCCTCCCTGTCACTTGAGCACACAACCATTGTATTATCTTTGGCCTGGTCCACACTTACCTTCCAAATTCGGCGGCAGTCTATGGGAGATACGCAAGTGACATAAAACACTTGCATATCTCCCATCGACTTCACCACCTCTGTTCCACACACCGTCCACACTGTGCTGTGCCACTTCTGGAGGTGACTGGGTCTACACAGACCATTCAGTCGATCCAGAGACATCCATCTGATGGACGTAGCCTCTGATTCCTCCCTTTCCTTTTCTCCTCACAATCAGGATCTTGCCAAACCTTATCATTTTTCCCTTTTCAGTGTTTTTATAATTTGCTGCTTCATGTCCATCCCCTCTGCCCAAACCCAGTTTCAAAACATAATTCTTCAAATAGTGGCCCTATGAATGCTCCACATCAGGATATGCATGACCCCATACATTCTTTATTGGAAAATTTTGTCAGAGGTGAGTGCATGTCTGCACTGACATCACAGACACCCTTGTGCCCTGATATGAGGTATACAGGGAGAGGCAGACCCACCATCACAGTTACCTCTCAACTGCCTACAGTTCATCACAGCTTTTGTTAGCTGAGCCGCGCAGCTTGCTACACCTCTCTTTCTTACAGCTTTTTTCTTTTAGTTCTTTTAGGGTTTTTGGTTGCTTTTTTTTTTTCTATTAGCAGCACAAGTTCATGCTTTGAGCAGGTTCTCTGTCCTCTTTCTTTGTTTGCCCATTTTGGGCTCTTGGGGTTTTTTCCCAGGCCTCACAGCCTCAAGTGCAGGTTATGTCCAAGACCCTGGGCTTCAATCCTTGCCAGACCTGCCACTGGGCCTTCCTCGCAGTGATGGACATTCAAGCTGTATCCACTGCTTGAGAGAAACCCACATTCTTCAAGTAGCGTCCCTATGGGTGTGTCTGCACCCCATGCTGTTGATCTGAGAACTTTAGTAGCAGTCCGTCCGGCCTGCCATGAGGCTACCCAGTGTGCGCAGGCATTCTCTCCTTTTCCTAGAGACGGAGCTCAGAGCTGTCCATTCACAGATTAACTCCCTATTTTTTTTTAATTTTAGCATCCCTTGAAACATTTTTCCTTTATTACCTTGTTTGGTTTTTTGTTGATCATGCCAAAAAAAAAAAGAAAAGAAAAGAAAAGAATTTGCCTCCTACTAATCCTGGTTGGAGGGCCCCCCTGTCAAGAGTATGCCTGGCTCTCCAGGCTTCAAAAAGTGCCTCAGTTACAAGGAATCTATCCCAGTGACTGACGGGCACTCACGGTGCATTTGCTGCATGAGAGAAAAGCACAGTCCACAAAGGTGTGGTTGGTGTCAGTAACTAAAGCCCAGGTCCAGGAAAGACAGAGTTAAGGCTCAAACTCCTACTCATAGAGTCAGCTCTTAAACCTCAGAATCCCAGCAGAAACTCTTACCATAACCTTCTACTTCGAAGACAGATGATTACAAAGAGACAAGCCGCTCACATAAGACTACTAAGAAAAGGTCTGAGAGTCCCCTCAGTGAGCCCCAATCAAGCCGGAAACCATCTTCAACTCCATCAGTACCAACAGCACTGAAGGGCATGCATGGTACCAAGCCGATACAGCAAGTCAATCTACCCAAAAACCCGACTGGCAAGGGCAAAGAAGTACTGGTACAGTGGCATGAAAGGCATAGAAGATCCACCCCAGGAAAAGCTACATCGGTACGGACATGGGCACTGGCACTGACCCCAGAGCATGTGACACTGACGGATCATAAAGCCAGGTTCACATCTTCGACTCCATTGGTGCAAGCCTCTCAGTACCAACATTCACCACTGGTACTGATGCTGTCCACACTGCTGGATTTTTGATGCGCAATGGATGTCTGGGTGTCCCATGCAGTAGACTCACCCCTCCTCAGTACCAGGACTCTGGCACTGAGTTCTCCCAGAGCATTGGACTCACTGACATCTCCCTGCCATGCACCGCATTTATCATCAACGAAGTCGGAAAGCGAGTGAGAGAATTTGGGTTCCTACCACTCTTCTTACCCAGCATATGGGACTGTCACCGGTTGTCCTCTCCGGCTGGGTAGCTGCGGCCTTCCCTCGAGTCCCAACTCCGGGGGATGCCACAGCGCCTTTGCAAATGGGGAATAGTCACTAGGCCTGCGCGGGTTTCCACCTGCAAGCAGTCTGGTTTCCGGCCCTCAGGCAGGGCCTGCAGGTATGCAGTCTAGAGCCCAGGCCCTCAAGCAGGGTGGGCGGGTAAGCAGTCTGACGCCCAGCCCTCAGGCAGGGCGGGCGGG
>ML675603.1:31801012-31960499 GCA_007922155.1 Mesoclemmys tuberculata
GGGCGGGTAAGCAGTTTAACACTCTTGACTCACTGGAAGGGGTTGAGGCAAGCAGTTGTCCAGCCGTACAGCTGAGCGGGAGGATTCTTCCTCCGGGGGCAGCTAGAGAGAGGAGGAGGGGGATGCAGGCCCACCTGTCTCCACTGCATCCCAGCCCAGGGCCCTAGCAGTGGCACATGCGTTGCCACTGGGTCGGCAGGGCTCCTGCTGCAACACGCCGTCGGGGCCAAGCCCCTAACTGAGCCACTGTGTCTGGCTGTCCCTGGGCCACTTCCTCCCCAAGTACCTGCTTCCCCTGGGCTGTAGGGGTACTTGGCCCACAGCTGGCTCACCAGTCCCTCCTCATTGGTGGGTGGTAGGGCGGGGAGGTCCACCACAAGGGGCAGCTTCTCTAAGTCACAGGATTCGCGGGGGCTCCCAGCGTCCAGTAGCTTGTTGAGGTCGAATCCAGCTTCTGGGGGTCAGCGGCAGGCAGCTCATCTAGGTCCAGCCCGGCCTCTGGAGGGGCCTCCCATTGGGGCTGTTCGGGCTCCTCGGCCCAGTCTCGAGGCTCTGGTAGCTCAGGCCAATCTCTGGGGTCCGTGGGCCAGGTCCAGCCATCCACCCTGGAGGCCCTATCCACTCCTTATACTGGGGGAGGTCAGGAAGCTAGCATGGCCGCTGTCCAGAGCAGGGGGTGTCACTCGCCTCTACCAGACTCCAGCCGGGCCTGGGCCCCTGGCAGCGGGGCAGCACATCTGTCTCCCCCAGCTGTCTTCCCCCTACTGAGGTCTGTGGCCCGACCTTTATACTGCCCCTTCCTGCAGGGGCTCTGCCGCTCCACTGCCAGTTGGTCTGGCCGGGTGGCCCTATCACAGTCTGGCCTGGCGGTTGCCCGACCACCCTGTTGCCAGGCAGACTTGCCTACCGGGGCATCTCTCCGGCCGGGTAGCTGCGGCCTTCCCTCGGGTCCCAACTCCGGGAGATGCCGCAGCGCCTTCTTACAGGGACCCAATCTCATTATGGGCACCAGGAGCATTCTCCACAAAACCTTCAGCTTCCATGGTTTGGCCAACCATGGTACCAGCCACCAACTGCCTACCCTCAGTGGCCACACTGGGACCCTTGGCAGGCTCAGAGGCAGCAAGCCTCCCAGGTTCCTAGCATGGCATGCCAACAGGCAAGGAGGACACCATCCTCCAGCTGCAGCTTCAAAGGCTTCAGAACCCCCCGTAGAGCCAGGGAAGGAAGTTCCTCAAGCTCATTTTTCAAAGCCCTCACCAAACAAGGTAGTGATGCCCTCTCCACCATCCATGGCTGATGATTTTTAAATCATTTCAGGACCTAGTTCAGTGAGAGGCAGAAGCCCTGCAAATAGAGTTGCAGGTGAGGTGACAGTCTCACCACAAATGTATGGATATTTTACACTCTTCCACTTCTGCCAGAGAGGCCCTCGCAGTGAGGCATTCCTGGACTCTGCCAAAGTCATATGGCAGACCCCTGCATCTGTCTTACCAACATGCAAGCAGGAGGACAAAAAGTATTATGTTCCAGTAAAAGACATGGAATTTCTATTTCCCCACCCACCTCCCAATTCCATCATTGGAGATGCAGTTAATTCCAGGGGCTGCCAACAACAATCTAAGTGCACCTCATGTGATCAAAATGGGAAACATCATTTGGGCAGGAAGTTATATTCATCAGCCACCCTCCATTTCCGTGTAGCAAATTACCTGGCCTTGCTGGCAAAATAAGACTATCAGAATTATATGAAAATCAGTCCCTATGTTGAACAGCACTCAGACCCCCATAAAGACCGATTCAAGGCCATAATAACAAGGGCCAGCTGGTGGCTAAAACATTTCTTCAGTTGCATTAGGCACAGCTGACATGGTGGCATGTTGAAATTCCACAGATGTAGTTATGAGACAGGCTTTGTGGCTGCATTGGTCTGGTTTCCTTAAAGAGGTCCAAACCATTATGGAGGACCTTCCTTTTGAAGGGACGAAGTTATTCATCTAGAAGACAGATGCATCCCTTCACATGTTGAAGGATTCCTTGGTGACTCTTCATTCCCTAGAGATATACACGCTAGCTTACAAGAGACAATATAGCCCTCAGCCACCATTTAAACCCCGGTCATAACAATACATATCTCAGTACTCATCACAAAGAGCATACAAGCCATAGAGGAAGAAACCGAGGTTCCTTAGGTCAAAGCAGTTGGGACCCCAACCAACTGAATCTCAGTCCTCCACCTAGAAGTGTCAGTTTTGGTGGAGTGGTTGGGGCACAGTAGAACGCTCTCCTTGCAACTTCATGCGGGAAGACCTTGCCCGTTCTCGAGATGGCCTTCCTTCATTCTGCAGCATATGGAAACAGATAACCTCCAACAAGTGGGTACTGAAAATTATTCAGAATGGATATGTCATGCATTTCTCCTCGTTCCCCCCTCCCAAACACCCTTCCCTGTCCCTTTCCAGGGATCATTCTCATGAGTCTACTACATCAAGAAGTAAACCATCTCCTTAGTGTAGGAGTTATAGAACCTGTGCCCATACATCTTAAACAATACTAAAACAATAAAGGGAAAATTTAAAAAAAAATTGACAAGGTAAGGAAACAGTTCCTGTGCTAGCTGCATTTAAATTAAGATGATTAAAAGCAGCATTTTCTGCATACTAAAGTTTCAGAGCTGTATTAAGTCAGTTCAGTTGTAAACTTTTGAAAGAACAACTGTAACGTTTGTTACGAGGTTTTCGTAACTCTGAGGTTCTATTGTATTCCCTTTTGGCCTCTCATCAGCCCCCAGGGTATTCTCCAAGTTCCTTTGAGTAGTGACGGCCAACTTATGGTCTCAAGGCATTATGATTTATCCTTACCTGGACAATTGCCTTCTCAGGGCACGGTCCTTTGCAGAGGCCCAGCAAGTCACTCAGGCCACATGGGACCTGTTTCTGAATCTGGACCTAAAGATCAATGAAAAAAATTGTCCTTAACACCAATACACAAGCTAGAATTATAGGAGCCGAATTCAGATCCATTCAGTCAAAAGTGCTCCTACCACATCAGATTTCTCAGTCTCTCCTCATTGATAGCTACAATACAGTCCAGCCCACAAATTTCGGCCTGACATTGTTCCAGCTTCTGGGGCACATGGCCGCAAACACATCGGTTATTGTTCATGCCAGATTACGCATGAGATGTCTCCAAGCATGGTTTAGTTCAGTTTACAAGCTGAACAGAGACAATATAAACAAACTTTTATTGATGCCCACCAGGGTCAAGTGATTCTTGGACCGGTGAAAAGATCCGGCAAACATCTGTACGGGAATCACATTTTCTCAGTCTTCCCTATCTCCACTCCTGACCATCAATGCATCCCTTATAGGATGGGGTGCACATCTGAGTGGTCACACAACACAGAGCAAATGGTCCCCAACAGAGACATGCCTTCATATCAACCTGTTCAAGCACAGAGCAGTCAAACGCATGTGCTCGCTTCCTTCCACTGATCAAAGATGCACACAAGGGTCATGACAGACAGCCTGGCCTGCATGTATATCATAAACAGACAGGGAGGTGCCAGTGTAGAGGGGCATTTTGTCAGCAATCAGGCAGAGAGTATAAAGAAAATGGTAAACAGACGTGATGCATGGCTGATCATTTGGGGCATCTGGAAAATGACCTTTTGGAGTGTCCAAAAATAGTAAAAATATCTCATAGAAACCTTAACCACAAGATGTTCTAGATGCCTGAACAATAAACTAAACCACAAAATATAGATATAACAGGTGTCATGGCAACATAACTTTAGACAAGTTGTGGGTGACTTTTAAGAACAATCACATGCCAAGGCAGCAGGTACACAGGATGTGGTCAGGGTGTACTGTCGTCTTCTTCCTCCCCCTCCCTTTTCCAATGACCCGCTTGCAATAAGGAAATTGACTGCTACTGCTACTATGAGTTAATGAAAAGACAGTGTATAAATATGGGCCAGTCTGATTGTGGAGAAGAGCCTTCTGAAGTCCAAAGACTGACCTCATCTTGTACTGAAGGAAGGTACAGAACACAAGACCCCGCCGGTGCAGAACTTTGACTGGCCTGCAAGATCCATCAGGAGATTGTAACATTGGTTTGATGAGCTATAACTTTTGCTGCTTTTTTATCATTTATCTAATCTATGCTTAGCAATTATAGTGTAATAGGTTAATAAAATGCAGTCTCTGTATCAGACAGATGTGCTGTGCTCTCATGCAGCCTGTTAACACCTTTTGAACCTAAGTCAGCGAGCTGTCAGGGATTGGAGGAGCTGACGGGTTTGTTTCTTTCTCAGGGTTGGGGAATTTGTAACCGTAGGCAGTGAGCCCTCAGGGTTGGGGAATGTGACCTGCTGACCCAAGGCCAAGGTAACCCCATGTCTCATTCCCTGTGTGTAGAGGCACTGAAAGTATGGATCTGGTGCATCTCTCACAATGTCCTAATATCAGCAGCCTACCTACTGGAAATACACAACATGATGGCCAACAGTCTCAGCCACAAATTTCCACATGACCACGAATGGGACATAGAAACAGTAATACTACGTGACATTCCGAAAATGGGGAACACTGGTAACAGACCTGTTTGCTACTTACCAGAACAAGAAATGTCCACAATACTGCTCCATGGGAGACCCTCTCCTCCTCCCTTAGGATAAGGGCCTTCTTTATGCCTTCCTCCATTCCCTCTGTTACTGAAAGTCCTGTTGAAAGTAAAAAGAGAGAAGACATACTGATTGCTCCCACCTGGCCCAGACAGACGTGGTACCCTTATCTGACACAGCTGGCAATATGTTCACCGAATGACTCTCCCGATCACTCCTTACCTCTTGTCGCAGAATGAGAGACGCACTTTCCAGCCCAATTTGTGGATTCTCTAGCTCAAAGCATGGCTCCTTCATGGTTCCAATACGTAGACGCATCTTGCTCTGAGAAGGTACAGGAGGTGTTGTTACACAGTAGAAAGTGAACTATTTGTCAGACCTACCTTCAGAAATGGAAGGGGTTCCAGATCTGATGCCAGCCCAAGCGTGTCACCCCAACTGCAGCCATCCTATCGATTGTCTTATACTATCTATTGGCTTTAAAGAAGTTGAGACTCTTTATTACTTAGCTGAAGGTTCATCTGGCAGCTGTTGCAATCTTCCACCAGATCTTCTCCCACCTGACTATGTTCAATCTTCTCCCACCTGACTATGAAGGAGTTTCTTGAGGGCATAGCAAACCTCTTTCCACAACCCAGGCTCCCCACTTCCCAATGGGATGTCAGTCTAGTGCTAAAAGGACTGACCAGACCTCCATCTGAACCCATGGCACTTGTTCACTAACTCCCCTTTCCATGAATAGGGTGTTCTCATCACCATCACCTCTCCCAGAAGGATGGAAAGATAATGGCTTTGATGGCATATCTCATTTTACTGTGTTTTTTCCAGAGAAGATCACACTTAGACCACATCCAGAGTTCATTCCCAAAGTGACTTCTGTATTCACCTAAATCAGCATATTCAGATTCCATTCTTTTATCCCAAACTTCATGAGGGTAATAAGGAAGCCGTCCTACATATGCTCGACATAAGGAGAGTCTTGGCCTTCTATTTGGAGAGGAGAAGGGCTTTCAGGAAATCTTCGAGACTTTTCCTGTCTGTTGCAGATAGGTCAAAAGGCACAGCAGTATCAACTCAGAAACTCTAAATGGGTCTTCAGCTGTATTAAGCTCTGTTACCAATTGCGTAAGGTAGCTCCCCCATCTTCAATACACACACATTCTACGAGGTCATTCTCCTTGTCCTCGCCTTCTACAAGGGTATCCTTATATCAAAAATCTGCAGAGCAGCTACCTGGGCATCTGCACACTATGCCATCCTGAAGTAATTTGGCTGCAATGCCAAATTCAATGCCGCAGTACTATTATTTGTATCAGCATTGACTCCAAAGTCCTCCAGTGGTGGTTGCTGCTTGGGAGTCTGCTACAGTGGAGCACCCACAGGGAAACTACTCAAAGAAGATGAGGAAGTTACTCACCTTGTGCAGTTGTAATGGTTCTTTGAGATGTATGTCCCTATGTGTGCTCCACAACTCACCCTCCTCCCCTCTGCTTTGGAGTTCTAGTAATTGACACTGCGGTAGAGAAGGAACTGAGGAGGGAATGCCCACATACGCTGACTAGCCTTGTGACAGATGGGGAGCAGTGCATGCGTGGGCAGGATGGACTCCTATCAAAGTTCTCCGATCACCAGCACAGGGGCGCAGACACACCTACAGTGGAGCAACCATAGGGACATGCATCTTGAAGAACCATTGTTATTGCACAAGGTGAGTAACTTTCTCTTCTCTCTAAATGAAAAATCTGTTTAGGGTTTAAAAGCAGACACAAAAAATTGAGGGAGGACAGACTTGAACTCCTACTTATGGAGCACTCTCTGAGCTCCCCAAGGTCTGAGTCTCCTTCCTGTACATCAGTTCTACCAGCCACCTCTGCTTTACCAGTGAGCAAAGATCCTGGAGGCTCAAGGGTTTTCCCCAGACCTTCCAGGAAGAAAACACCTCATTCTCCAGGATGAGGAAAGAAAAGAGGAAAGTCACTTCCGTGATCTGAGTCTCGGGAGACCTCATGTCCCAATATGGAGCTGAGGCCTCCTTCTGGGACAATGACCACAGTACCAACTAAGAAGACCACATCACATACCAAGAAGCCATCTATTACAGCATTGACATCAGCACCTGACTTAGTGCTTCTGAAAGCCAGAACCAAGGCAAAGTCCTCATCGGTAACAACCCATAGCCAGAAGCAAAAAACATACTGTACCTATTTGGGTGCAGTCTCCAATATCACCTAATAGTCTTACTCCTGAGGAATCATATCCAGGGTCCCCACTACCATCCAGACTCCTATCTCACGAGGATCTCCAAATCCTCACAGAGCCCAAATCACCATTATTAAGAGAGATTGAGAGATACTCCCCGCCAATACTACCCACCTCACAGAACCTGCTTATCCTCCGTCCATTTCTTCAACAGTGATTCATCCTCTAGTCCCGACACAGTCTCCATGCAGAGTCTTTGAGGACTCCAAGAGAGACTTCTAGCTGGTACTGTAACAACTTTCTCCAGCATGGCCTCACCAGGCTTTCTTTCTAACCTCAATACCAACACAAGTACAAGTCTCTTACCAGGGCCAGGTATTGACCTAACCACCAGTACTTACATGCTACCCCTTTCCCTGTCTCATGAAGAGCTCTTGAGTAGGAGGAATACTCCTTCCCAGTTCTAAGGGAGATTGAACCTGTCCCACTGGACTTTGTCAAGAAAGAGTTCTACTCTCAGTACTTCCTCATCCCAAAGAAAAATGGGAAGTGGAGACCAATTGTAGACCTCAAGACTTTAAACACCTTCATCTACTCTCAGTGATCAGAATGGCGACCTTTGCAATAAGAATTCCCTCTCTGGCTCTGGGAGATTGGTTTGCTTCCTCAACCTTCAGGATGCCACCATTCTTCTCTCTCTCAAATGATTCATGTGTTTTGTGGTAGGTAAGGACCACTATCAGTATCACATCCTACCCTTTGGCCTCTCTACCGCACCAAGTGTCTTTATCAGAGTTCTGTCGGATGCAGCACCCTATCTTTGCCAGATAGCTATCCTCATCTTTCCCTAGGACAACTGATTCCTGAAAGGTGTGTCAGTTCTTGAAGCACAGACAGCTTCCAGCAAGGTCCTGTCTCTGTTTCACTCTCTGGGTCTCCTCCTCAACATGGAGAAGCCTACCTTAATACCCATGCAACATATAGACTTCATCATGGCCTGAAAGAGCGCTTCTGGCCAGCTGCTCATGGGATAGACTCCCAACAAACACCCCTAGCCCCAGATGCAACCCTGGGAACTGCCATCTTGCAGGGTTCCATGCTGCACACTGCACCTGCAAGCTTATTTACGTTTGTCCATCAGTATATCAAAGAAATGGATATGCGCCAGATCTGTCCTGATAAGCGGAGTCTCTATACACACACAATCCACATGCACTGTTTTAGAAAAACAAATAAGTTTATTGACTACAGCAAGATTCTAAGTGATTATAAATCAGATTACTATTAATCAAGAGATTTGACCACAATTAACTAAAGTAATAAATCGCATGCTAAACTAGACTTGATATTTTATTAGCTAATCTGTGATGTCAGCGTACCCACAGCTGGCTGTGATGCATCTTGCAGACTCCTCCCCCACACCTCCCTATGGGTAGATTCTCAGTTCTTGGTGTTGCTTAGAAGATGGATTTCAAGGGAGAGCCACAAGACAAAAATATCTCTGCTTTTAACAAGTTTCCTCAACACTCCCTGGGGGTCAGGTGATCGGTCATGTCTGGCAACGGGCATGATTTCTTCCACTTGAGCCAAAGTGCTCAAAGGTGCTCGGGCCAGTCCATTGTTCCTGTACACATGCATTTGCAAGGCGTGACCCTCACTTTGCTTGTTATCAGCCTGGATCTGTTCAAACCATGAGAGACAGATCTTTGGGGATATTACATAGCAGAGTTTCATATCTGTACATATGTGACAATGCAGAAAACATACCACCATAACAATGTTCAGTATGTCACGAGCATTCCCAAAACACCTTACATGACATACTTTCATTGGGCAATACACAATCACACTACAAGGGTGTACGTGGCGTACAGCATGTCACAAATAGTCACATTTTTCAGCTTCAATGTTAAGCCACAGTGCAGCTCTGCTGCACCTGCATCTCATCTTCTATTAGTCTCCCTTTATACCCTGTTCTCTGCCCACTCTGCTCACACTGGTGCTCCCTTCACGTCCACCTCTCACTCCTACCTTCTGTCTTTCTTATGGTGCTTCCTATGCCTGGAATTGACACCCTTTCTTCCTGTATGGCAGGGATCTTTGTTCTCCTTCAATTCTTTCCTCAAACCCATTATTTTCACCTTGATTTTCACTGTTGACTTCCTTTTCAGTGCTACCTATGCCTCACCTCCTCCAGCTCTACTGAAAAATACCAAAACTGGTATGTTGATGTTTGTCTGATTAAGATTGTGAGCCACTCAAGTCAATGGTCCTTAAGAGAATGTGACCTTGTTCTAATCCTACATTATGTAGAATTTAACAATCTGTAGGTCCAAAAGAGATGCACTGACCACTTTCAATGGGCACAGCATTTAACATATTTTCTTTGTGTGGTTCTTGAATTGAGCCTGAAGACCAAAAAGAAAGGCATGTTGTGGTCAGGCCTTAATGAACTATATGGTGAAACAAAAGTACAGCAGATAACATGGTATTATGTGGAACTCTGGTCAGCAGAGACAAATGACTGGCTTAACAGCAAGACTGATCCTTCACAAGAGGGAAAAGGTGTTTCTTTTCCTGAAGACTTTGATCACTACTAGAACAGGGTGGTAAAGTTTAGATTACACCAGGCTATGCTTGACTTCTGGGCTGTTAACATTTCATGTTTACTAATTACAGTATCACATTGCTGGCCTCTTCAACTGGATAAACACACACATTTTGCCCTCAAATGTTATCTGAAATATTTTTAAAAGATTGCAGCACCAGTGGGATGGAGAAAAACCTGACTGTCATTTGTATAATTGGCTATGTATGTGAATTGTGGGTGTTTCTGAGGGTGACTAGAGAAAAGTCTGACTGTGCAAACTGCCCTGTATGACTCTGAATCTTAGTGTTGGTCTACGGCATCTATGTTCCTGATTGTCCATGAGCCCCCAGTGCTAATGATGTTATAAAGTGTAATAGTCTAGGGTGGACAAATGGAAGATAGTTCCACTGGAGACCAAGTTCTTTAAAACACACACATACACATACCCCTCACCAAATAATCTAATCCTCATAAAAATGATTACTTCAGTATTTTGAGATTTCCATGTGCCTAGATTTAAGCATAGTGAGTTTCATATAGCAAAATAATAAAATACATTTAAAATGGACACTCGTCTACTTCCACTGCCACTTCACATACTTCAGGTTGTCCTCTCTGTACCTGGTATGATCCTGAAGATCTCTCTCATTTTAAATGCAATCTTAGCCCCCATCCCAGCCACCCTCTCTTAGAGGTATTTGCTCATCTTTGTAGACATTCATCTTCACATACTTCCCTATGTTCATAGTTAGATCTGAGACTTTACAGATACATTGACATTACTTATTATCACCTTCTAGTTCCTTGCTCAGTTAAAACTCATGGACTACAGCTTGCTGGTTGGAATTCATGATGTTGAGAGAGCTGAACAGGAAGAGGTTGAGTGTGAGGAGAATGATGGAGAAGATGAAGGGGAAAGTGATGGCACCCATCCTATTGGAACGCCTCCAGACAGTCCAGGAAACACACTGAACAGCTCACAGCCTTTGGCTCCAGGAGAATTTGATCCAAACATTGATGTTTATGGAATAAAATGCCATGAAAGTAAGCAGTATGTCTTTGAATATTTTTATGTATGAGATGTTTTTATTCTTCATAACCACATAAAGGCAAAATTATATTGCACAATATAATCCATTCTGTAGAAAAAAAATGAGTTGATTTTTGGTGCAGCAGAAAGTTAAAGCCACCTATAATGCTCGGCTTTGATACTAATATAATATATTTCTTGGATATTGTAATGTCTGGGAACAGAGTAAAACAGTTCACCTACAGCACAAGCAGCTAATGTACTTGCTCAGCTATTTACACTGCTGCATGCTGTGTGGAGACGCAGGGATTCTTAGAATCCAGCAGAAAAGCTCCTTGGCAAAGAGGGATGGAAATCTATTGTACATAACTACTTTTTTACACTGGTAAAGAAGCCAGTATTGTTGGTGATTCAGAAAAGGAGCAAATCACTGCTTTGGCCTGTTTTGCATAAGACGCAAGTGGGCTTTAGGATAGTCCATACAACTGAGTTATTTGTATTTAAAGTTACCATGGATTGTTCAAGGTGGACAAAGTATCTGCTTTCCATCAAGGACCTGCTTTGTAAATATATATATTACTAAATCCATTTTTCTACCATTCATAAATGAAATGAATTGTTGAAACACAAGCACTGTCCAGAAAATATATACTGTATGTACTTGGCCATTTTTCCATAGTCATACATCAGAAATAATTGTGAATGAAATGAAAATACATGTTAATTTTAGCAGAGTATTGGATTCTATCTACTAATGTTTCACTTTGCATTATCTTTTATTTGGTATGTATGAATCAGCTAATCTACAAATAAAAAGGGCCTGAGCTTACACTCTTTAAACCCCCTAAAAAGCTTTGACTGAAATCAGCCTCTCCCTTTGCTGAAGATTGACTTCATTATAGTCTTGTGTCAAAAGAAGGAATCTTGATTAAAACATTTCTAAAGTCATTCTTGCTGCCATATGTTTGTCATTCTGCAGATTCACCTAGGAAGGAGGTATACTTTATGGCCATTATTGACATTCTTACTCATTATGATGCAAAAAAGAAAGCTGCCCATGCTGCAAAAACTGTTAAACATGGTGTAAGTATCTGTTTGTTTTCTCTAGTTCCATTACTGCTTCTGAATATTTGCTATTTAATGCCGTGCTAGAGCATAGTTTTGGGGATTTATGAAAGGATGCAAAATAGGTCATTTGCTTTTTAATTTTGTTAATTAAATATTTAAATAGTTGTGATACAGAACCATAGAGTGATTCTTACATGTTAAATATATTGAGTGAAAGTGCCTTCTCAATCTTGCCTATAGTATTCATCATTGGTGAACACTATAATAGATACTGCATCATTATTACATCATTTCCTGGTATTGTGTTTTTGAGACTATTTTTAAATGGGGTTTATAGCAATAAACACCTGAATATATCCATTTCAGAATGTGTCACGTATTTATCACAGTGGCTTAGGTTGCACATTAGAATGCCTTCTCTTGAAGGCCTACAAAGTGAAATCTTTTTTCCAGCCTGGGATTGTATTAGCAAACAGTCCTTTAAAAAAAAAAAAAAAAAAAAAAACCTAATCCAAATGCAGATAAATATACAATGTATAGTGTACTGAATTATTTTTTCAAATAGCCAACATTTAATAGTTTATAACCAAGTTAAAGAGTAATTCTCAGGAATTGAATAGTCTCGTACTGTTGCAAATGATCCATAGCAAAAGGCAACATCTTAGCCAACAAATAGCCCAACCCTTTAATGTTTTGCTGATTTGAGCTTTTAGCTACGTCGTTCATCTTTTTTTAAAAATGGTTAAATGTAAAGAGAACTTTGTGTGCTGAACTTTTAATTTAGGCCATAATCCTACAAACAGATCTGTCTGGCAGACCCATATGCTCATATGCAGCCTGTGACAGAGCCAGGCCTGACGGCTTTGCCAGAGTGCTGGAAGGCCGGTATATCAGCCCCAGACTCAACAAAGCCCTGTTCCCCGGGTGACTCAGCAGAGGGCCTGATTAGGCAGTTAGGCCACCTGGGGCTGCTTAACCAATCAGGCCAGCTGAGGCCAATTAGGAAGCCCCGCCCCAAACACTCAAAAAGCCTGCAAAACAGACAGTCAGTGTGGGTTGTGGAGCTTGGAGGGAGAAGGTGTGGAGAGAGGAGGTTGGAGGTAGGAGATATAGAGTTAATTTACTGTTGCAGTTCGTGGTTTTGGAGGCTTACAGCTAGAGAGCCTGCAAATTGGAGTTGGTGGCCTGGAGCAGGCAGGCTGCTGCCTGCAGCCTACAGAGACCTACAGTTTCCATTGTGACTCCTAGGGCCCTGAAGGGCAGAGCACCTCACTGGAGACGCAGGGATCAGTCCACGGGCTATCCCAGAAGGAAGGTAGCGGTACCCAGGGGCAGAGCGGGCCCCGGCCCCTCCCTCGAACCCCCGCAGCTGCACCACCGGCCCGGCCGGCAGAGCGCAGGACCCACAGGGGCGGAGTACCTTACCCTCCCCTGCCCCACCTTGCCACAAGCCCCACAGAAGTCCCTTATGGATTAGATCGCATGATAAGGAACATAATTACTATGTTGTGCATTTGTTGACCCAATCTGCTGAAAGTTTCCTCCAAAATGTATAACATGGTTTACTTTGTAAGGCTTTTAGAAGAATACAATTTGAATTGAAAAAGCATAAAAACTCAAATGTACTGCTTTATTGAATACCATAAAATCCCTTGTCTGTGTGTTCTTGTAAATACAGATAAGGCAGTATGGCTATCACTATTCTTCTTTGAGTGCTCACTCATGTCCCTTCCATGTTAGGTGTGTGTGCCACATGCAACAGGTGCCGGAGATTTTCCCTCAGTTGTATCAATAGGGCCAGTTCTGGCACCCCCTGGGGTCATGCACATACGGGCTGGTATAAAAGGTGCTGCCAGCCTCCCATCCTCTCAGTTCCTTCTTACTGCCTGTGATGGTTGCTGGAATGACTCTCTTGAATCTGTAAACCTTCTCCGGTGGTTTTGCTGTATTTTAGTGAACATAGTTGTATATAGTTTTAGTTCTAAGTATAACTGTAGTTTTAGAATAATTAGTCTTTGTGCACAGCAGTCCTATCTGGGGATGTTGGCCCAGGGACAGGGTATGCCCTGATCCCCGGGCTTCAGACTGTGCCCAACTTGTCATAAGCCTGTGCCTGTGAGCGATCCCCATCTGAGCTACCTGAAGTGCCTTGGGGAAACTCATGTCCGAGACAAGTATATGATCTGCAGAGGATTCAGGCCATGCACAAAAAAGGATAGGGATGTGATTGAAAGCCCTACTAATGGATGCAGCTCTTAGACCTGCTTCTGAGCTGTGCCACTCAGACTCAGTGCCAAGCACATCAGCCTCCGAATAGTGTCCCTCTGGCACTGGGCTTTTCCCAGCACCACACACCATCATCACCAGTACTGAAGAATAAGGACAGAAAGCAGCACGCCAGAAGAGGGTGCTCCCTGATGCCCAGTACAGACCAGAAGGGAGCAGAGGATAAGTCAAGACCTGTTCCAGGCTGCTTGTCTTCTCCAGAATTGCAGTCGGCAATAGCATCACTGCTCAGGACTCCAAGCTCAAACTGGGACCCACCACCAACTCCCGGGAGTAGTCAGGGCACCCGGCACCAAAGGGATCCCTCTACACCAGAGGCATTCCAGGTGGCCAGAGACCTCCTCTCACTCCCGATACCACCTGCGAGACCCCTTAGCCGCTGAGATTACTGGTGAAGTGGCAGTGCCATCCAGAGGGAAACAAGCAATGGAACCACCACAGCAGTGGTCCCCAACTCCATAGCATTGATCACCAGCTCCGTGTCACCAGTCACCAGCCTCAAGACACAGATCTTCAGCACCAGTCCTACTTCAAGGCATCAGTTTCCAGTCACCCAGCACAGGTCTCTGGATCTCTGGTACCATTCACTACAACACAGCCGGCAAGTTGAGGTGGAAACAGTCCCCACCATAGACACTGAGAGAGGAGTCCTCCTTAGACCCGGAAGGCTATCTTCCTTCCCAGGAGACGACGACAACCCCACATATGCACTGGATTTAGGTGCAGGGCCAGCTGTGGGCGTTTGGCCACCAGGGCAGTGACCAATGCCTAGGCAGTACTGGAACCCCGGGGGGTTCCCCCGGTACTGAGATTCCATTCTCAGCAGTCATTCTCAGTAACATCAGAGAGACAAACTGCACCGACCTCCTTCTCAGCACTGGAACCCAACTCGGGCTCAGACCATGGGACCAAGACTCCAACTGTAGCATCAGAGGGGATCACTCCATCAAGGGAGGAAGAACCAACTCATCTCCTTGTGCTGGCCTCATCTTCATCCTCTTCAGATGAGGCAGTCGCGGGCCCAGCAAACCCAGTATCCCTGGATGACTTGAGAGCTCACCAAGAGTTCCTCAAACGGGTTGCTATGAATCTGGGTCTGGATGGAGGCTGAGGGGCTGAAAGAGTCCACAGACTCTTTATTTGACATTCTGGCTGCAGCAAAGTGGCCTTGCCTTGCATGACAGGGTATTAAAATTGGCAGATCCCTTCTTCTCTACTCCTTACTTCTAAATGGGCTGAGAATAAGTATTATATCCCAGCTAAGGGGTCTGAGTATATGTACTCCCACCTTCCCCGCAGATCCTTGATGGTCTCAGCAGTTAATGAACAAAACAGGCAAGAGCAGGCTAGTGCCACTTCCAAGAACAAAGATGGAAAAGGGCTGGATTTGTTTTCACAGGAAATTTATTTGATGGCCAGCCTGCAACTTGTGCTATAGTGAGGGCAGTAGGAAAGTGTTTGAAGGGAGGTATGTAAGCCCCAGAATGCTCAGGGATCTGTTTCTGGCAGACTAGCCAGAAGTCTTAGGGGGCAATTAGGAGCAGCTGAGGCCAATAAAGGCCCAGCCAGGTGCTGGATAAAAACCCTCTGCTCCAGTTAGTCAGGGTGTGAGCTGGGAGGAGTAGGAGTGCCGTACTGTGTGGAGGAAGAGGAGGAGTAGTGCAGAGTTGTGTGAAGGAGCAGAAAGGAGTGCTGAGAAAGGTACTGGGCCCAGGAGGGGGAAGCCTGCCCCTGGCAGGACTGAGTTACTCCCCCAGGTGGCAAGGGAGCAAAACCGAAGGAGCCAGAAGGACAGAGGGGTGAAATTAGCCTAGGGGAAAGACTGCAGCTTTGTATAGGGTGCTGGCAGCACAAAGCTGCTACTCATAGGGCCCCTGGGCTAGGACCCAGAGGAGCAGGCAGGCCCGGGTCCCTACCCCCCTCCCTGGGGAGCCAGGGTGGCTGTTGACACCCTGGCCCACTATGAGAAGCAATAACGTGAGACCCACTAGGGGGGAAGCCGGCCATTTGCCACAAACCTCATATCTCAAACCAGCAAGCATTGCTGAGGAGATAAGAATTCAATATTTGGGAATCTATATCCCAGTTCAGAGACTCCATGCCTCAGGAGTTGAGGCAAGAATTTGCGGCCATCTTGGAGGAAGGCAAGTCGGTGGCTAGGGTCTTCCTCCAAGCAGCCTTAGACTCAGCCAGCTCAGTGGCCAGGATGATGTCATCAGCCGTCTCAATGAGGCAGTCCTCATGGGTCCAGTCTTTGGGACTTTCTCACGAGGTCCAGCAGTCCATGCAAGACCTCCCCTTCAAGGGCACATCGCTATTCTCAGAACAGACTGATAGCCCGCTGCACAGCCATAACTATTCTAGGGCCAATCTGCACTCCTGGGGCCTATACACACCCTTGGCCTCTAAGAAGTATTTTAGGCTGCAGCAGTCTCCAAGGTTTTCAAGCCAGGCCAGGCATGAACCCTACAGAAAGAAGGGAAAGAGTTGCGGGCACTGTCAGGGCCAACCTTCCATTATGCCATCCCAATCAAGCTTGAGCCAATACCCTGGTGGAAATAGGTCTTTTGAAGGCATGTCCACCAGCCTCTGCATTGGATCCAAACCCCCTTTTTATTTTTGGACCACCTTTCACCCTTCATTCTCTCATGGTCTTCCATAACAGTAGACCAATACAATGGTACTCAGTACCATAGCAGCGGAGTACACCTCCAGCTTGTTTCTAGTCCTCCCTCCCACTCTACATCCCTGTCCCTCGTCAGGGATTCTTATCAAGAGCAATTTCTTGTCCAGGAGGTGCAAGCCCTTATATGAGTGTAGGCCGTAGGGGAAGTTCCCCAAGACTTGAGAGGAAAAGAGTTCTACTCCCATTACTTTCTAATTCTGAAGGCTAAAGGGGGCCTATGGCCCAAACTGGACCTGCATCACCTCAACAAGTATCACAAGTGATTGAGGTTCTGCATGATTTCCCTGGCCTCCATCATTCCCTCCCTGGATTCAGGAGACTGATATGACACCTTTGACCTAAAGGATGCATACCTCTACATCTACATTTTCCATGGACACTGGAGATTCCTCAGGTTTGTTATGGGCCAACACCACTACCATTTCACAGCACTCCCCTTCAGTCTGTCAAACAGCACCGAGGGTATTCACAAAATTTATGGCAGTAGTCACAGCCTACTTCAGATGTTGGGCATAAAGGTCTACCCGTACCTTGACAATTGTCTGAGCAAGGGACATTTGAGAGCATAGGTCCAGCACAGCATCGCTGTAGTTCGAGCTACCTGTCAAGCTCTGGATCCGTTGATAAACTAACAGAAATCAACACTGATCCCAATACAAAGGATAGACTTCAAAGGGGCAATCCTCAACTCTTCTCAGGCTAAGGCCTTCCTGCTAGGACCAGATTCCGGACTATCTCAGATTTAATCACCCATGTCACAGCTCACCCACTTACCACTGCCAGAATGTGCCTCAGGCTGCTAGAGCACATGGCAACATCTACCTACATGGTGCACTGTGCAAAGCTATGCCTCAGGCTCCTGCAGATGTGGCTGGCGTCCGTCTACTCTCTGAGCAGATACTATTTGGACATGGTTCTCATGATTCCGTCGTCAATACTAGCTTTACTAACATGGTTGTCACACCTGCATTCTTTGACAAAAGGGATACCTGCAACCAATGATGACCTTCCGAACTAGGGTGGGGAGCCCACCTCGGCAGTCTCAGAATCCAAGATCTCTAGTCCCGGAAGGAACAGTCCTTGCATATAAATGTCAGGGAACTCCAAGTGATTCACCTGGCCTGTGAAGTGTTCCTTCCACAGCTTTTGGGCAAGGTCATGCAGGTCTTGACAGACAACACAGCCTCGATGTTCTATGTCAACAAACAAGGGGGAGCATGGTCCTCAGCCCTCTGTTAAGAGGCCCTCCAACTGTAGGACTTCTGTGTGAAGCATACCATCCACCTGGAGGCCTCACATCTCCCAGGGGACCGAAATGTGTTGGCACATCACTTGAGTGGGTCCTTTTCTTTTCATGATGAGCGGTCTCTTCACTCAGAGGTCACCAGAATCATCTTCCAGATGTGGGGGACTCTCCAAGTGGTTCTATTCGCTACCATGCAGAACAAGAAATGCCAATGTTTCTGTTCACTGCAAGGGCTCTCTCTCCTATGTCTTTCTTCCGTCATGCACAGAAGCCCTGCCCTGATTCTGTCGATTCCCCTGGTTCACAAGGTCCTCCTGAAGATCAAGAGAGACAAGGTGAGGGTCATCATGATAGCCCTGGTGTGGCCTCGCCAGCATTGGTTTGGCATGCTACTAGACTTGGCAGTGGCAGCCCCTCAGGCGTTCCTGAACCACCCAGACTTGATAGGACCCCAACCATCTGCTACATCTGAACCTAGTCTCCTTGCACCTGACAGCATGGTTGCTGCTTGACTAAACCTCAAGGAGTAGACCTGCTCCAAGCAGGTCCAGCAAGTCTTGCTAGGCATCAGGAAACCCTCCACCAGGGCCACCTACCTAGCTAAGTCGAAGCACTTCATCTGGTGGGCATCTGACCGGAACCTTTCTCAGGCTCAGTCTTCCCTGCAATCCATCCTGGAATATCCATCTGCTCCATCTGAAGCATCAGTGTCTGACACTATCATTGGTCAAGGTTCACTTGGCAACCATCTCAGCCTTCCAGCCTCTAGTCCAGGGCAGATCAGTCTTCTCCCATGAGATGACAAGACTCTACCCCCAGCTTTGTGACTTGGTTCCCCCATGGGATCTGAACCTGGTCCTGTCAAAGCCCACAGGGACCCCGTTTGAACCTATAGTGTCTTGCCCACTACTGCTTCTTTCATGGAAGGTGGCCTTCCTGGTGGCAGTATTTCGGGAATCAAGGCCCTGACTTCAGAACCCCCTTATTTAGTGTTCTACAAGGACAAAGTCCAGCTGTGTCCTCACCCGGCCTTCCTGCCAAAGGTGGTGTTGCAATTTCACGTCAATCAGGGCATCTTTCTACCTATCTTCTTTCCGAACCCCATAGCTCTGACGAGGAGAGGTGGCTGTATATGTTAGGTGTTAAACAAGCTCTGGCCTTCTGCATTGAAAGAACTAAGGTCTTCCATAGGTCTATTCAACTTTTCATCTCTGTGGCAGACAGGATGAAGGGTCTCCTGGTGTCATCCTGGCTTACCGCCTGTATCCAAGCTTGCTATGAGCAGGCGAGGATTCTGCCTCCGGCTGTCATAATAGTTCATTTGTTGAGAATGCAGGCATCAGCAGCAACTTTTTTATTGAAGACACCAACCAGGACATCTGCAGGGCCGCGGCGTGGTCATCAATCCATACCTTTGCGTCTCACTATGCCTTCAACTCAATAGGCCCAGGATGATGCCAGTTTCGTGCAATCAGCACATCCATAAACTCCTTGCCCACCTCCAAGGCCACTGCTTGTGAGTCACCTAACATGGAATAGACATGAGCAAACACTCAAAGAAGAAAAAACAGATACTAACCTTTTGTAACTGTTGTTTTTCAAGATGTGTTGCTCATGTCCATTCCATAACCCACCCTCCTACCCCTCTGTCAGCATTTCAGGCAAGAAGGAACTGAGGGCAGGGGGTCCACCGCTTTCCTAGTTTCCTTATACCAGCGCATATGCACACGACTCCAGGGGGTGCCAGACCCAGCCCTATGGATACCACTGAGGGAAAAATCTCTGGCAGTGGTGCAAAGGGCATGCACATACTTAACATGGAATGAACATGAGCAACACATCTCGAAGTAGTCAGGGAGTAAACATGAAGTAGGCCAGTCTTCATGAGATGAAAATTTTGCCTTCTATGACCATTACATTCTCCTAAGCAAACTAGGAAAGTGTGGTCTACATGAAATTACTATAAAGTGGGTGTACAACTGGTTGTAAGACCATACTCAAAGAATAGTTATCAGTGATTTGCTGTCAAATTGAGAGGGCATATCTAGTAGGGTCTCATGGGTGTCAGTCCTGGGTCCGGTACTAGTCAGTAGTTTCCTTAATGACTTGGATAATGGAATAGAGAGCATGATTATAAAATTTACAGATGACACCAAGCTGGGAGGAGTTCCAAGCCCTTTGGAGGACAGGATTAATATTTGAAACAACCTTGACAAATTGGAGAATTGGTCTGAATTCAACATGATGAAATTTAATAAAGACAAGTGCAAAGTACATCACCGAGGAAGGAAAAATCAAATGCACAACTATAAAATGGGGAATAACTGGATAGGCAGTAGTACTGCTGTAAAGGATCTGGGGGTTACAGTGGGTCACAGATTGAATAAGTCAACAGAGTGATGCATCTGCAAAAAAACCAAACGAATATTCTGGGGGTGTACTAACGAGTGTCAGACGTAAGACACGGTTGATAATTGTCCTGCTCTACTCTGCACTGGTGAGGACTCAGCTGGAGTACTGTGTCCAATTCTGGGTGCCACACTTCAGGAAAGATGTGGTCAAATGGGAGAGAGTCCAGAGGAGAGCAAAAAAATGATAAAGGTTTAAAAAACCTGAGCTTTGAGGAAAGGTTAAAAAAATTGGGCATGTTTAATCTTGAGAAAAGCACGAAGGGAGAGGTGGGAAGGGAACCTCATAAGTCTTCAAATATACTAAGGACTGTTACAAAGAGGATGGTGCTCAATTTTTCTCCTTGCTAATTGAAGGTCGGGCAAAAAGTAATGGGCTTAATCTGCAGCAAGAGAGATTTAGGTTAGCTATTAGGAAAAACTTTCTAACTATAAAGGTAGTTAAACTATGAAAGAGACTTTCATGGGTGGTTGTGAAATACCCATCATTGGAAATTTTTAAAAAAAGGTTGGATAAACACCTGTCAAGGATGGTCTAGATTTACTTGGTCCTGCCACAGAGCAGGGAGCTGGATTTGATGACTATCCAAGGTCCCTTCCAGCTCTACAGCTTTATGATTCTGTAATTGTGGGCCACCATTTTAGAGCTTTATCCTGTAAACATGAGTAGCTTTATCCAAGTTAGCAGTCTCATTGACTATTCAGTGAGACAGCTCACATGTGTAAAAATGCACACATACAGTAAGTATTTGTAGTATCAGGCCCTTAACTATGGTTTTTTTTCAATGGGAACATCATGGTTGATGGTATAGTTGCTTTAGAATTCTCAACAGTAGACCCCAGATAAGACTTTATAAAGATCATTTCTGTCATACATAAAGACAGCTAAAAGTGGAGGCAGCCCTTGTACAGTCCTCAGCTGATTACTAAATTTAAATTTAGTTTAAATTGAATCAGCTTCTAAAAAACCTCATTCACTTGTCTCTGAAATATTTTATCTACTATTGTTATAAGCAAATGCCTATGATTACTATAACTGAAAGAGATTAGAAAATGTATTTTTCTCTATTTTAAGTTGTTTTTTTTTTACTTTCTTCATTGGACAGCATTGAATCTGTTTTCAGTTTCACTGCTCAAGTTCTGATCCAGCTCTTATTGAAGTCAATGGGACTCTTTCCTTTCAGTGCCTCAAGTTTTCCCCATCTGTAAAATGGGATAATACCACTCACCTTTGTGTAAAAGGCTTTGTAAACCTGAGATGAAAACTACTATGGGTGAAATCCTGGTCCTGTTGAAGTCAATGGGATTTTTGCCATTGACTTTGATTGGGTCAAGATTTAAGCTTATCTTTAAGTGCAAAATTATGAGTTATTGTTATCAGCCAATCCAAAAATAGTCTGATTTGCCTGTTCAAGGTAAAATGGCCAATCAGATTGCCATATACTAATAAACAGTAATGTACCAGATGTCAGTCCTAATCTGGAATCATCTTCCATCGGAAGATACATGTTTGAAGAAAGCCTGATGAGTCTGTCAGTACCATGATAATTAAATGCTAGAAATTACAAAGCATCTTAAAGTACAGTTAGAGTAGAAAGAATATTACATTTTTATAAGAAGGGGACTGAACCTGCAATTTTGCCATGAGTACAGTTAATCCAGTGCCAACTTGCATGGGAGTAACTACATTTGTCTGTTTAACCATTGGCAGGATCGGGCCCTGGGACTGAAAATGACAAGTAAATTTTAATTGTTTCCATACAAAAAAATGTAATTAAAATTGCTGTCCCTTCCATTTTTAATTCTCCCCGTATAGGCTGGTGCAGAGATTTCAACTGTTAACCCTGAACAGTATTCAAAGCGCTTCTTGGACTTTATCACCAACATCTTGACGTAACCTATCATGTTACATAGGACAGACACAAGACCTGGAACAGCATCGGTGGCTACAAGTGTAGGGAAAAGAAAGGAACTCAGAGAAGTGCTCATCTTGCAGAAAGCAATCCCCTTGTTTACATCTGCTGGCAAAGATGACTAATTTGGGGTGGAATACTTGCTTTAACAGCTGCCTGATATTCCCAGCATAGTTCTAGCTATTTCTGACCTTTTGTGTGTGTGCAAAAATATATATATATTAATTAATTAATTAATTGAAAAGATCAGCTATACTCAGAGTGCACTGCAGTGGCAACACTCCGATGTTACTAGCTGAAATGGAATGAATGAGCAGAGGAATGAGGGTCGCGGAAGGAGTACATGCATGTTAAATCTACAATATTGGTATCAAATTGTAAACTGTGGATCAGTTTATTTTTTTGAATGAAAGGATGCAAGACAGTATTTGTGATGATAATAATAATGATAATAATAATAATAAAACGGTTACTGCGAATGTTACACTTATACCCTGCACGCTGGCACTCCTTAAAAATAGCAGCAACGTTAAACCGTTGGTGCCGGAAGCTTTCCTGTTGGCTCCATTGCTTTTTTTTTCATCAGCACATTGCATCAGGAAGTCCAGACTCCCAAGAGTCCAAGAGCTAATGTCTCTTGTTTTACAAAGAGCTAAGACCATATTCATGCTGCATATATGTTTTTGCTATAGTGAATTTATGTCAAGGGAAAAACCTGCTTATTTCATTTTTATTAACAGAAATTTTTCATTGTTATACTGTTATATTCTTGCAATATATGAGCTAATAATGGCTACAAGGGGGGGGGAAAGCTTATTTGAAGAAGTGCATAGTTTTGGGCAATAGTAGCTAAATCTTCCAACACTGGAAGGTGAGCAAAGTGATAGAAATCGCCAGTCTCCTGTAATCTAATGAGAATCTGAATTTTAAATGATTATATTGTACTATTTAAACAGTGGTATTTTATTATAAATTATCCCTCTAAAAATCAATCCTGAATTTTACTGTTTACATTATTAGGAAAACAGGGATACTTTTGAATTTCAGTGTTTGTGTACAGTATGTGATTTTGAAGTTTACATGTAAAGTTATTTTGCATTACAGATGAAGTAATCTTTGTCATCTTTCGAGGTGTAACATGCAGTAGTGTACTAAAGTGAATGTCTCATTCACCTCCACAGTAGACTCTCTTTTACAATAAACTGAAAAAGGTTGTTTTTGAGGTTTTTTCAGATGTTCTTTATCATCTTAAATTACTTGTTTTAGTGTTTCCCCAAATTTGGTTGTATAATACATTGCCTAAAACTGTGCTGATCATGTTTAACCTGTTAAAAATTTTAAACACGGATACTATATTTACTTTCTTTCTTTCCTGTATTTTTTCTGAAAGGTTCTAAACTTAAAAAAGTGAGAGACAAAAGTTTATCTACTTTTACACTGTGCTAAAGCTGTGCCTTTAAAGCTCTTCATTGAAACAGTTATTTTTATAGGCAACTTACAAAATAAACTCCCACCTTCCCACTATAATTTATAACTTAACAAACCCAGGAGTGCCAGGGTACCTTCTCCAATAACTTAATGTCAGTGCTGTTAAAACTGCAACTGTGCATAATGTGTGTAGTGTTTACTTCAGAGAAACCTATTAAAAAAGCAGAAACAGAATCTTCAGCAGCCAAAGGCAATACAGTCCCTATTGCTACATACTGATTTTTTTTTAAAAACATGGTTTAGTTACCCTTGCCTTAGGATGTTAACAGCACTGTAATGTACGTGTACAATTCTGTATTTTATGTATTTATATACGTTGATACTGTAGCTTGACTTCTTGTCCCCTCTTCATGACCCCAGTTAACTGTGGCATCTCATGGACATTCCGTTTTTTGAAGTATACTGTAGCTCCTAAAGGTATGAAACTGCCGAGAGGCCCTGAAGTAAAAACAAGGTACACATACGTTATCTGAGTAAATACTTAATTGTGGCCAGTTAGAGTATGCTTTTTAGACGCTTACCTCAAAGCATTCTTTTTGTCTGTAACAGTCTTTGTCACTCATTTTTGCGGATAAACTGTTTATTTGGACAGGGTGAGGAAGATTTACATTGTATCTCCTAGTGCTAAGACTACACTCCAGACATGAGCAAGGCTTTATAAAATAAAGCATTTTGATGACTCACTAGGTAAATCCTTTGTTCCTGTGTTTCGACTGCACTTTTGATTACCTGCAGATGAATTTTGGATATTAAAGTGAACATGTTATTCAAATGTGTATTCTCAAAGAAGCAAATATGAAACTGAAGATTTTCACTACTTACAGCCTCTTTTTTTCATATTTCCAAGTGACTTCAAGGTTTTTGCCTTTGTCTCTTTCTGCTTGAATGTAATTTCTGAGGTAAGTCAACCTGCACTCTGAGAGCAAATATGAAGATTTGTTAGTAGCAATTCTATGGAGTAACATTAAGGTTTAGTACAAAATTGAAACTTCCTCCACTGTGGCTTATTGAAAGAGGAGATTGACAGAAGAACTTGATAAATAATGTAAAACCTGCTGCCAAATCAGTTATTATATAGTTAATACTCAGAGGCAGGTTAGAACTCTGGAGCTTGTAGACAAAACACCCTTTGCGTTCCGGCATGACAGGGCTCTGATTGTCAGAGGTTTTAGCATATGATGTTGTCTATGCTGTTTCTTTAGCAATATTGTAGGGGCTACAATGCCAGGGTAGCACCCAGAAGGCAGAGCATGCCTAATTCACGCTGTCCTTCCATTTTGACTGAGAGTTTCAATGTTTTAATATTTTTTTTCTATTTTAATTTCATTATTTTATCAAGGAGCTGTAATAAGATAATATAATAAGCCTTTTATGTGAAGAATGTACATGCTAGAAATTGTTTATTTTCCTCATGGGGGCAACTCTTGTATCATAGTTGTTATATTAAAAGCAGGAGGTTGGAGAGAGAAGAGGATCAGCTCCCGAGTCATCCAGTCAGCCTCTTAACATACTCTCCAGTCATCACAGGCCTTTCTGGGTCCCCTCTAGCATGTCTGCTCATGTTTGTGGTCACTGCTACAAAAGTTTGGCTTTTAATGTGAATTTGATACTCAAGGAAGTGCAGCACAAGCTAGAGTCAGACTAGTATGGGAAGGTCGTGTGCAAGTGTCCCCAGCCATTTTAGAGATTGTGCCTAAATCCTAACCTATATCCTAATACTCATTTCTTGAGCATGGTGCCAGCTGCGCCAAATTATGAGCTAGTTTTATAGAATAGACTCATATCTGTTGGTTCTGTGAAGAAATCTCTAAACGTGATTTCACTGGCAACATACCATAAGATTTGCACCCAGGTTTTCAATGGTGAAAGGCACTAGTTTCCTCTAGTACTACCCTAACAGTGGGGAAGGTACTGGCTGTCCAGATACATAGATACACTTCCCTTATCTAAAATATTTCATCCTTCTCCTACCCACCCATAGCCCCGCCTTTATTCTGGCTTCTTCTGAAGTTTACTTAAGTTTGATGGAGGGAAAGGGAGTTGCTGACTCAATGGGGAAAGAGTTCTCTTTGCCTCCTGTTTCCTGTAAGTGAAAATAGCGCTCTGTGGTAGGGTTTATGTTTTTTCCTGACTTTTAGATGGATGGAGAAAAGGACTGTGAAAACCACCAGTAATTGATCTTACTGTATATACTGAACAGAGTAAATATTTGCTTCTGTGCAAACCAACAGTGTTCATTTCCAAACACATGGTTTGACAAACTAATCAAAATGGTTGATCCAGATGGAATAACACATTCTCAGAGAACTCCAGTTACAGATAAGTAACCTTTGTTTTGCTGAAAGCACTGATGAAAAGGCATTGAAGCCTATTAAAATGGTTGTTCTTGTCTCTCTAGCACATTTATACAACTTTTAATGAAATAAGAATTTCTCAGAGACTAATTGATTTACCAAGAGATTTTAAACAAGTGCAATATGAATAGATGAGCAGAATGTGATATTAAAATAGGAGTGATAATGCTACTTAATTATAGTTGCATTTCCAAGCTTGCCAAGCACCGACATCTGGGTGGCAGATCCCATCTTCCAAGTAAGCACCATTAGTAGTGGTACTGCTCCCAGCAGCAGATGCAACTGTGATGAATTCAGCGCTGGCTGTGCCAGTTCCATAGTCTGTACAAGTACCTCTTTCCTGTTAGGTAGCGGACGAGTCAGACTGACTGCTTTTGCCATTTGGGCTAATTCCATCACTGTCCCCAGAAAGCTGGAGCTCCTCAGGATCCAGGTCGGGGTCCTGGTCCCACTCTCCATCACCCAATCAGCACCGAGGACCATTCTTGGAGCAGCATTGGTACTGAGATTGATAGTCTATGTGTAATCAGGACAGGAACCTCTGGCCTTTGGCTTACTGGCCATTAATGCCCTATCCATATTCCCAGTGCCCTTCCTGGAATCAGTGGGACATTCCTTGGTCTTGGATGTCACACTCCTCATCCTGTGCGTGCTGATCTTGCTCTGGAACATCAGTGGCTGCAGTTGTTGATCCACTGCAAGCTCAGGCATCGATTGATCTTCCCCTCTCAGGGTCTCTGGAATTGTCCCATCCAGCTCTGAGAGTTATGGGGCGTGACTTATCCATAGCACAATTGACCATGTTGTTGTCCTTGCTGACAATTCAGAGGTAGCAGGCTCCTCTTCCCTGTTGGTACCTGAGGACTTCAAGGCCTACCAGGAGCATTCACAGGATAAGGCTGCTTCCTTGGGCATCCAGGCAGAGTTCCTGCAGGAGAATGTTCACAAACATCTGAATATTCTCTAGTCATATGCACTGGGGAGGGTAGTCCTCCCTATTAACAATGCATACTTGGAGCCTGCAAATGTTCTTTGGAGTGCTCTGGCTTCAGTGCCACCCGTGGCAAAGCATTCAGAGAAATGCTATTTCATACCTATGTGCATTTTGAGAGCTATTGCCACCCATTCCCTGATTGTGACTGCAGTGAATGACAGGTCCAGGCAGGTATAAATGTATGCCCAAAGACAAGGAGTCCAAGAGATTGGACTTAATGGGTAGGAAAAAAAATCTATACCACCTCTTCCCTGCAAATGCATATTCTGAACCAGCAAGCATTGCTATCCAAGTACAATTTTATTAATCAGCAGCTATACCTAAATGTGTAGAACAGTTATCTGAAGCCTCCAGGAGGGAATTTTGAGTGTTTGCATCGGAGCGATTTGGTGGCCAAGACATTCTTGCAGTCAGCTTTGGCTATGGCAGATACATCAACCATGGTTTTGGCCTCAGCAGTAACCATAAGGGCATCTTGACTGCAAAATACAGGTATTGCTCCCATTGTACAATAGACTATTAAGGACCAGCCCTTCAATGCTTGCTTGCTTTTCTTGAATAAGACTGGTGACTCTTTAAACAAATGCAAGATTTCAAGGGCTAGCCTATAGTCTCTGGGGGTGTATAATCTGACAGTGCAGACACCATTTTGACTGTCAGCAGCAACATCAACAGTACTGCTCAGTGCTCTTTTGGGTAGTCCTTCCCTCTCCTGAGGCAGTGAGAATACCTCGGAAAGGGTTATAAATCTCAGAGATGGAGGCCTTCAGGTTCTGGATTCAGCCAGTCAACTCATCCTCCTCCAGTACCTACCATGCACCTGTTTTGACTTGTGTGTCCAGGGCAGTGATCCAGTCATGACCCCTATATCCCCTTCCCCCCTTCTGGGACAGACTGACTCATTTTCGTGATGTTTGGAGCTCAATTACCACTGACAGCTGAGGCTTAAGCACCATCAGATCAGATTATGCCATCCAGTTCCATTCCTCCTCCCCATCCTCCTGCCCCATCTCTGTTCAAGAACCTCTTCATGAGACAGTGCTCTTCAAGCAGGTTCAGTCTTTACTAGCACTGGAAGCTGTAGAGGAGGTTACTCTGCAGCACCACGACCAGGGGTTTTATCCCCAGTACATTTTGGTTCCCAAATCTAAAGGAGGGGTGAGACCTGTTCTTGATATCTGCAACTTCAAAAAATATATCAGATACGTGAGATTCCTCAGGATCCACCCGGTCATTGATCCTTCCCACATTAAATCAGAATGACTGATTTGCTGCTCAGAACACTTATTTTCATGGGACAATTCTCCCGAGCCACAAACAATTCCTCCAGTTGACTGTAGCGCAGCAATGTTATCGGTGTATCTCACTCCCCCCCCCTTTGGTCTGTCCTCTGCTACCAGGATTTTTATCAAATCTATGGTTGTAGTGACAGCATATCTCAGAAAGAGGGGAATTCATACCTTCCCATACCTGGATGTTTGGTTAACGAGGGGCAAATCCAGGAAAGAAGTTTCCTCTCACATACACGTCACACTATGCTTTCTCAATCACCTAGCTTTTATTCTCAGAGACAAGTCACAGTTGGTCCTCACTCAAAGAATCGAGTTAATTAAGGCTGTAATAGATTCTATGCATTTGAGAGTGTTTCTACCTACAGAACATTTTCAGGCAATTTGTTGCCTGTGTCTGGAGCTACACTCTCAGCCTTCAACTACAGATTGAGTATCCTTAAGGCTGTTGTTTCGGAAGGCTGCATGCACACGGGTGGTCTTCTTTGCCAGGTTTCATCTTTTTGTCCTCTACAAATGTGGCTAAGTTCAGTTTATTGTCAAACCCATCACCTCTTGGGCAGGTTGGTCTGGTTCCCTCCACTGATCATGGATTCCTTACAGTGGTGGGCAGTTCAGGGCAAGGTATGCTAGTGTCTTCCCTTCCCTCAGCCCCTACTGACCAGGACCGTTGTCATCGACCTCCATGATAGGCTGAGGATCGCATCTTTGATTGCCGAGAGTTCAAGGTTTATACTGAGAACAAGAATCTAAATTTCATATTAATGTTCTCGAGCTTTGGTCCATTTATAATCTGTCACACTTTTCAAGATCACATCAGGGGGTTACATTTTTACAGACAATACCACTGCAATATATTATATGAACAAAGAGGAACATACTCAAGATTGCTCTGTCAGGTAGCTATCAAGCTTTGGCAGTTTTGCATCAGAAAGAATATTATGTTTGTAACTGATCACTTACCTTGGGCCCAGAATCAACTCATGGATCACCTCTGCAGGAATTTCTGAGTCATAAGTGATCTTTGAAACCCAGTGTCCTATGGTCCATCCTGGCATGAAGGAGCATCCCTACAGTTGATCTGTTTTCTATGAGAGACAACAAGAAATATCTATTTTGCTCTTCCAGGTGGGGTCTCAGTCCAGGCTCCCTAAGCATCTTTCACCTGGGTTGAAAATCTTCACTCCTGAATGCTTTCCCTCCAATTCCAATCATCCTTCAAGAAATCCTCAAACTCAGTTTGAGCTATGCCAATGTCACCCTCTTTGCTCCAGCATAGCCAAGACCATGTTGGTTCTCCAACCTTCTGGCATTATTAATTCAGCCTCCTATCTCTCTTCCCTTTCATCCCGACCCAGTATCATGGCCACATCTTACATCCTGCTCTTTACACCACAGTGTGTGGCTGCTGCATGGTTAATTGAGGGAGAGGGAAAATGTTCAGAGGCTGTTGGACAGGATAGTAGGAAAGCCTCCACCCAATTCAATTTGGCCAAATAGATCAAACTTTTTTCAATGTGGTCATCAGCTCGTGGGCTTCAGCCAACAATGACAGATTCAGGACATCTTGGAGTACGTGTTGCATCTTCAGATCTTGTACGCAGTTCATTGAAGATTGCAGTTTTGGCATTTCATCCACCCATCCAGGAGAGGTCTGTATTTTCAAATGCCATGGTAGCAAGGGTCTGGAAGGGAGTCCATCTCCATCTGCCAGTGAGAGAACTAGTTCCTTTGTGGGACCTCTGTATGATCTTAGTGGCTCTGATGGGGCCTCCATTTGATTCTTTGACACCTTCTTTTCTTCAACTGTGTCAAAAGACTACATTCCTAGTAGCTATAGCATTCACAAGGTGAGTGTGAGAGTTGCAGCCTTTGATAGTAGATCATCCTTATACACAATTCTCCAAAGACAAAATGACCTTGCAGTCATACCGTAAGTCCTTATGGAAAACAGTGTCTGTTTCACCTGAATCAAGCACTGTATCTACGTGTGTTTTGTCTTAAGCCACATTCAACCCTGGAGGAGTAGCATCTTCATTCACTGGATGTCAGATGGTGCCTCACCTCTTTCTTAGACAGGACTAACCCTTTCATGTGTTGCCTTGTCTGTTGGTGTCATATGCAGACCCGATGAAGGAACAAACAGTCTCTTTGCAGATGATCTCCAGATGGATAACTTCCTGTATCAAGACCACATATGAAATACCACAAATTACACCCCTCAAAGGGAGGGCGTGGCGTAGGCTATGTTGATGCATTTTTAACTGATGTTTCAATATTTGACATTTGCAGGGTCACCAATTATGCATACGTTTACTAACCATTACACCATTACCATGGCAACCAGAGTAGCCATTTTGACTCTGGCCATACAGCCCTGAGGGAAGGGCAGCCATATTGACTCTAGCCAAAAAGCTGTACCCTCTGAGGCAAAGAGGATTGGGAGACGGAGCTGCAGGGCTATTGTGACCCCCTACCCTGTCCAAAAAGGGGAACAGGGCACCCTTACCCCCGCAACAATTTGGTGGAGAATGCAGGCATTGTCTTGGACCTGGTAAACAGGTCCATCGGAGGGGAGAGCTCTGACCTATCCCCTTCCTTCTGTTTCTTGTTCCTTGTTCCTTCTTGTTTTTCCTTTGTGTCAGTCACCCCAAGGCCAAGGAAGATGAAGGTAGGAAGGTCCTGAAATGGCTGCTGAATAACCAGCAGCAACAGGCAACCCAGCAGCAGCAGGCACAACTACTGCAGCAGATGGTGGCCCAACAGCAGCAGCAACAGGCCCAGTAACAAGAACAACAGAGCAGTTGCTGCAGGAAGTGTCGGTATTACACCAAGCCCAGCAGGAGCATGTGGTACAGCAGATGGCGATGCAGCTGACCATTCCTCCAGCCATGCATGCCAGCGGGCCATGGGTGATGGGCAGTTTGATGGGACTCCCAGTACAGCTGACCAAGATGGCACCCACCTAGGATCCCAAGGCTGCCTTGGTGACATTTGAACAGGTTGCCATTGCAACTTGATGGCCAGAAGAACCCTAGGCCACCTTGCTGGCACCCTACCTGACTGGTTTTGGCTCAAGTGGCCTACCGCAACCTAAATCCACAGAAAGTGTTGGAGTACCACAAAGTCAGGACCACCATCCTTCATCAGACTAGTGTCTCCCCTGAAACCTACCACCACCAATGCCATCGAGAGTGATACCCTCCTGGAGCCTGGCCCAGGGCTGTGGCCCAAAAGCTCCGGGACTGTTGCTGGCACTGGCTCGAGCCTGGGAAGTTGACCGGTTCCCAAGTGGCAGAGACTAATACTAGAACAGTTCTTACAGATACTCTTCATTGGGGGGAGGGAGTGGGTGCAGCAACATCACCCGACTCACTCCCAGAAGTTGTCTCCTTGATAGAGAACTACCTGGCTGCCGAGGGACCAGAGATGCAGGCGCAAAAGAGAGGAATCCTCCAGAGACATGAACCAGTCACAAGAATACAGTCCCCACAGGCCCGAGGTGCGGAGTCTGCAACATTAGCTCAGAACTCAAATAGACACAGAAATCTCAATCCCAGGACACCCAATTGGTCCGCCACAGGGTTGGAGGAGGAGTGGCCTGCAAGGGGGGGGCCGATGGGTACAGATCCCCAAATTATTGAAGGGCACAGCTTGGGGGAAGTGTTATGAGTGTGGTCAAGGGGGACATTTCCATCCTTTCATTTACTGTAGTTATGGCAAAGCCTTAGCTGCAGGCTCCCTGGTGAGGAAGAGGAGCCCTGCTAAACTCCTGGCATCCATATGGGTGGAGGACATCCCAGTGACAGCCCTCATTGACTCGGGATGTAGTCAGACACTGACCTGGGTCTGTCTAGTAGAGTCTCCTGGCACAGCAGAGGCCCACATTCTCCTGCAGGGCATTCACTGGGATGTCCAAGCATATTCGGCTGCCTGGGCATGGTTGGCAGACAAGCATCGAGAAGAGGTGTATGAGGTCCGCTTAGCCCAGACACTGGCTTATCCCATGATATTGGGGCAAGACTGGCAGGGGTTCCACGGGATCATGCAAGACTGGAGAGGGCAAGGGTCAGAGGAGGGCCAGCTGCACCCACAAAAGAGGGACTCATGGCACAAGAGGACCCAAATGATATGGAGGGCCATGTCATCTCCACACCTGATGTCCCTCAGCAACACCCATCCAAAGAGGCAACCCCAGAGACTGGCCCTGACTGGCTAAAGTCCGACAGGGATTTCCCAAGAGAACAGTGGGAAGACCAGATCCTGAGCCAGGCTTGAGAACAGATGGAGACGCCCGCTCCAGAGGAGGATGGAGAATGGCGAATCCCGCTGGGCCCTTGCTTTGAAGTGCACAGTGACTGCTTGTACCATTTGGTGCAGGAACCACAGACTCAGGAAGAACTGTGGCAGTTATTGGGTTCAACGACAGTACTGGCAGGTGTTGCTACAGCTAACCCACTGTATACCCTCAGAAGGGCATTTGGGGAAACAGAAAACCCTGCAACAGGTGGCCTAAAGATGGTTCTGGCCTGACATCTACCAGGAGGTATGGAACTTTTGCGCAGCCTGCCCGAAGTGCCAACATATCAGCCTGAAGGGCATACCAAAGGGCTCCATTAATGGAGTTGCCTGTGGTTGGGGTACCCTTTGGATGGATTGGCCTAGACCTGGTAGGACTATTGGAAAAGAGTGGGTCCGGATGCCATTACATACTGGTGGTAGTGGTCTATGCAGCCCAGTACCCGAGTCAGTAGCGTTATGGAATACTAAGGTCCCCAACCTAGCTGCTGAGCTCCTGAAGATCTTTTCTCGAGTGGGGATACCCAAGGAGATCCTCACAAACTAAGGAACAAATGTCTCATCAAAGCTAATGGCCAAGTTGTGTCAGTTGTTGGGCATCTGGGCCCTGAAGATGGATGGCCTTGTGGAGATACAATGGGACACTGAAAGCTGTGCTGTCAAAGTTTGTAGAAGGCAACCCACATCAATGGGATAAAGTATTACTGACCCTGCTGTTTGTGGTGCAAGAGGTTCCCAAGGCTTCCACGCGCTTCTCCCCTTTTGAATTACTGTACGGTGACAACCCCAGGAGATCCTTGCCTCCTGAAAGAAACATGGGAAGAGTAAGAATCCCAGGTTATGGGGCCAGTCCCATATATAATACAGTGAGAATAATTCCAGATGCTTGGTGCGTTTGCCCAGGAGAACCTACTGCAGGCACTATAGCACCAGGCCCATTATTCCAAATCAAGGAGTGAGTGAGGTTACAGGCCTTCAAGCCAGGAGATAGTGTCCTGATCCTACTACTGCTCAGAACCAAACTGCTCACCAAATAGCAGGGGCCACTCGAGATGGTCAGATGACTGGAGCCCACAGACTACAAAATCTTTTACCAGGGAAATGGAAGGAGGTCTTGACCTATTATGTGAACCTACTGAAGGAATGGATGACCCAGGAGAGTCTACTGATTGCCCCAAAGCCCGAGCTCGGTGCTCTGGCCGGCAAGCTTGCTGAGAACTAACACTGTCAAGATAGGAGCCAAGTTAGAGACAAAACAGGAGGTGCTATGACAACTGATTCAGGCCTTTTCCACCATACTGTCAGCCCACTCGGGAGGAACCCAGCTAGTAAGCCATCATATCACCACCATTCCCGGCCAGAAGGTCCACAACAATCCATCAGCCATTTCTGAAGAAGGTATGGGACCCAATCCATAAAGAACTCCAGGCAATGCTGGAAATGGGAATAGTAGAAGAGTCATGGAGTGAGTGGCAGAGCCCAATTGTGTTAGTCCCAAAATCTAATGGGAGCGTATGATTCTTTATCGACTTTCAGAAGGTAAACACAATCTCTGTTTGACCCACCTACCCCTTGCCACAGGTTGACGAACTGCCCAAATGGTTGGGCATGGTCAACTTTATCTCCACACTAGACCTGACCAAGGGATATTGGCAAATACCACTGACTCCTGCATCACAAGAAAAGACAATCTTCCTTACTCCTTTTGAGCTGGTCCATTTCATTCATAGCCCTTCAGTCTATGTGGAGCCTCAGCAACCTTTCAGCGACTCATGGACCAGGTATTACAACCCCACCACCAGTATGCTGTTGCCTACATAAATGATATAGTGATATACAGTTCCACCTGGGAGGAACATCTCTGCCACCTCACTGCCATGTTACAAGTCCTAAGAGAAGCAGGGTTTATGGCCAACCTGGCCAGTTGTCATCTTGGGCAACACAAAGTGACTTACCTGGGTATACAGTCGGGTGGGGAACTGTACAGCCCTTGGTGGGCAAGGTACAAGTCCTGCGAAAATACCCAACACCCACAACAAAGAAACAGATATGCCAATTTCTAGGCCTGGCAGGGTTTATCACCACTTTGTGCTGAACTTTGCAACCCTGGCCACCCACTTGACTGACCTAACCAAGGGCTCCCAATTGCAGAAGGTCCAATGGTTGGAGGAGTGCGAGAAGGCCTTTCAGGGCCTGAAAGACCATTGACTAAGGAAGCCATCCTTTCTCACCCCAACTTTGCCAAACCTTTCATCCTTCAGACTTATGCATCAAATGTGGGGCTTACAGCTGTGTTATCCCATAAGGTCAATGGAGACGAACACCAGTCCTTTACCTAAGCCAAAAATTGTCCCCCCATGAGAAGAAGCATTCCACTATAGAGAAAGAGACCCTTGCAGTGAAGCTCTAAGATACTACCTGCTGAGATACTACCTGCTGGGAAATGCTTTTCAGTTGGTCACCAGTCACACACCCTCAGATGGATTCACAGCATGAAAGAGACTAACACCTGAGTGATAAAGTAGTATCTCTCCCTACAATTTATGACTTCCAAGTCACTCACAAACCAGGTAAAGCCCACATGGACTTCTCCTGGGCAGGAGGAGAAGATGGGGAATGGGAACCACCACTAGACCTCTCTGGAGGGGGAAGGGTGTGATGGAGCATGCGTACTCCACATTGGTTCCCCAAGGTTTAAGTCTACCCTGTGGGCCAAGGAGGCCCCGGCCCCTCAATACTGGTGGGCATGCTCCAGCTGGAGACTTGATATAAGAGGGACCCAAGCAGCTCAGTCAGGGCTGACCACTGAAGAGGGAGGATGCTGGCTGCTTACTTCAGCCAGGAAGCCACAGAACCTCCAGACCGCAGAAGCCAAAAGCCCCAAGACTCTGGTGGACTTCAGGACAACACAGGATACCTGGGACCAGCTTGAACTAGTAGGAGCTGCCCCAGCGGAGGGAGCACAGGACCCTGAGGACGTGCAGACAGCCATTAAGGAGACAGGGTAGGAAGTAGTCCAGGAGACTGGCTGCTAAGCTGGATGGGATCAATGAGCTGTGGTTGGATCTCTTGACTATGGGGTGGAACACTCCATCACTGTCAGGGCCCTGGGCTGGGACTTGGTAGAGCAGGGTGGGCCCGGGTTCCCTACCCCAACTACCACCCACCTCAGGCAGCAGCCTGACCCCCAAGCCCTGAGGGAAAGAGGAGCCATATTGACTCTAGCCATTGACCCGCACAGCCCTGTTGGAAGGCAGCCACGTTGACACTGACCATTAGGCCAAACAGCTCTAAGGGAAAGAACAGCCATATTGACTTTGGCCATTAAGCTGTACCCCCTAAGGCTAAGGAGGTCAGGAGACACAGGCACAGGGCTATAGAAACCCCTATCCTGCACCAAAAGGGGGACAGGGCACATGTACTCCCAACAGAAAGTAATGCTGAAAACATACTGTCATTATAAAAACACTGGCATCCCCTCTCATGAAATACTGGGTATAGTTCTGGTCACCACTTGTCAAAAATAAAATAGAAATAGGTTCAGAATTGGTCAGGAATGTGGATAAATATCCATCAGAGTAGAGACTGAAAAGACAGAGAGCGTTCTATTGAGAGAGGAGAAATGATAAAGGTACATAAAACAATAATTACAGAAAACAGCAAAAGGGGCCTCCTCTAGTCATTCTTTCAGAACATAAGAGCAAGAGTACATTGTTGCACTGAAAGGCAGCAAATTTAATAGTGTTAAAAGGACATATTTTTCATGCCATGTATAATTCGTCTGAGAGATTCACGGTCACAAGACATAATTGAGGCCAAGAGCTTAGTAGATTTCCAAAAGGATTAGAAATGTGTATGAATAACAAACAACCACAGATACATTAGATAAGGTATTTTTTAAAATAAAGAGTATAAACCCTGCTGCTTCCAAACACACGATACTGTTAATCTACAGGCAGGTTTAATAAATGCCAGGGTTTCATGCATCTTCCTCTAAAGTGCGTGGCACAAGCCAAAGTCTGAGATAAGATACGGGACTAGAACTGACCCATAGGTTTGGTCAGAGACCTCTTACATTGCTGGCTTAAGCTAATGTCACAATAGCCCATCTGCCAATACTGGACAGACCCAGACAAGGATGCAACACGGAGTTGCCTGGAAGGCTTGGCTCAGAACTGTACTGCTGTTCCCTGCTGTGTGCAAGTGAGTGCCTCAAAGATGCACCCCACCCCTCATCCCCACTGGTCAGGCCTCAGCTGCCTCACAGAACAGTGCACCTGAGCAGCTGTAGACCAGGGTAGGACATTTTCAGTGAAATGATGTTTCACTGAAATATGCTGGTTTTGTTGAAGCTGGACAAGTTCACAGAGACGTATATATTTTGACTCAGCTTGAGAGCGTCACTCTTCCCCACACAACATCCCAAGCCCGTGCCCTGACCAGCCACATCATATGCCTCACCTTACCCTATCAAAAACTCAAGCTGTGGTCTACAAATGTCTTTCGACACAATTCTGTTTCCACTAGGTGGTTGAAAGGTTTCGTTTTTCATTCCAATGGAGAACAAACTTTTTTTAAATTCTGAACTAGCTGTGAAAGGGGAGTGCTGTCCTCCTGTCAGCTTAAAGCAGCAGTCACTTCCTTCTCCTGCTAGTGGGGCTGGACACAGAGACCTCCTTCTCTGTTCACCCTCCCCTACCTTGTTCTTCTGACACTGCTCAGGACCCTAACAGGCCAGTATGGGGGAGTGGAGGCCTGGAAACCCCATCCATCCTCCTCTCCCTTTCCCCTGCTACTGCTGCAGTGAGAGAAGGAATGGAGTTAGCAGGGGAAGGATGAGGGGAGGCATGGAAAAAATGTTGGACTATTGTAAAGATGATGGGTAGGCTTCTCACTGCCAGTCAGTCAATCTGACTCTGGACATAATTGTGCTAGGAACTCATGGTTTGGGCACACAGAGGCTTGGTGAACTGGTGTATTAAATTTTCAACCTTTGTGTGAGTTTTAAAGACAGGATGCCTTCCCAACATGGTGAATGGATTTGAACCTGTGAACCTTCAGTGAAGAGCCCAGTGTGGCATTTGTCTTTCACATTCCTGTCCCAGTGAGCAGAGGTTCATTATGCTTCTGCGCGCCACTGAATCACTCCCCAGTGTTGCACAGCATCATTGAGCACCTGAAAATGCATTACGAAAAATAAGAGACCCTCTCTAAAAGCCTGTTGAGCAGGACCCAAATGAAGGAGGAGAAGATATGGAAAGGTATTATAGGGTCAATAGCAATCAAAGTATATTACGCTTTTAAATAAAAAAAGGATTATGAAGTTTTTTGAGAGTGGGGAGACTCAAACTAGCATTTGTCTTCTAAAAGAAGCAAGTTCCATCCCTAGAAGCGGCCCCAGGCAAGGCTAGGTCCCTTACAAACTTAAGAAGAGATGGTGGGAACATTAAACAATATGAGTCGAAGCACAGATGCTCAGAAGGCCAAAACTCAAAAAGATGGTCTTAAACATAGCCAGGGATTTATGCTATTAAGTGCTTTAAAATCAGCACTGCCAGTTTAAAATTAATCCACTCCTTTACAGAGAGCCAAGATAAAGAATGCAAGACTGGAGTAAGAGTATCAAGATAGCTCAAGCCAGGCAGTAAATGTTACTGAATTCTGAGCAAGCTGTGAGTAAGGAAGAAGCCATACTGAAAACCCTGGCTTAAACATACTGAAACAGTGTTCTTTGGCTGGGATTGGTTTTAATGCCTGAATGAGGCAAGGGAAAAACAAGCTCCAGCCACTTCTGAATTAGGTAAGCACAACACTTTAATCAGAACAAATGGGGAAAGTATATTTATTTAATGCTTGCATGAGTCAACAATGAGAGAGCCAATTTTGCTAAACTGTCTCATTATTATTCACTGAGAGGAAGCATGGAAAATTTCAGCCCAAAAGAAGTTTGAGGAAAATGATGAGCAACTGGGAAACAAAAAAATGGAGGTTAGATTGGAAACTGGAACTCAACCATAACTATATAGCAGTTTCCACTACTGCAGAAAGTATCATTTTTATACAGCTCTCATCCAATTATATTTACTGTCAGTGAATTACTCCCACAGGCTCCAATTCAGCAAAGCACTTAGAGATTCATATATTCTAGGGCCAGAAGGGATCATTGTGATTCTTTAGTCTGACCTCCTGTAAAACACGCTATAGAATGTCTCCAAAATAATTCCTAGAGCACACCTTTTAGAAAAACATCCAGTCTGGATTTAAAAAGTGTCAAGGATGAAAAATGCATCCCAACCCTTCGTAAATGTTCCAATGGTTAGTTCCCCTCACTGTTAAACTTTTGCTTATTTCCAGTCTGAATTTGTCTAGTTTCAACTTCCAGCCACTGGATCATGTAATCATGCTATACCTTTTTCTGCTAGACTGGAAAGCCCATTATTAAATAGTTGTTCTCCATGTAGATACTTCACAACTGTAATCAAGTCACTCTTTAACCGTCTCTTTGTTAAACTAAATAGATTGAGCATCTTGAGTCTATTACTATGGGACATGTTTTTAAGCCTTTAATCATTCTTGTGGCTCTTCTCTGAACCCTTTCCAATTTATCAACTTTCTTTAATTGTGGGCACCAAAACTGGAAAAAGGATTCCAGCAGCAGTCACACCAGTGCCAAATACAGTGGTAAAATAGCCTCTCTGTTTTTCCTTGCAATTCCTGGGATCACATTGGCTCTTTTGGCCACCGCATCACGTTAGGAGACCCTGTTCAACTGACCATCCACCAAATCTTTTTCGGTCACTGCTTCCCAGGATAGAGCCTCCCCAGCCTGTAAGTATGGCTGTTTCTTGATGCATACATTTAACTATATTAGCAAACTACATTGTTTGCTTGCACCCAGTTAACTGAGTTATCCAGATTCCTCTTCTTTATTTACCATGTTTAAACACGTGCTCAGAGGGTTTGCTGAATGGAGGTGGACTTCAGCATGTGCTTTAGTGCTTTGCTGTGTCAAGTCCATGGTTCTGATCCACTGTAGATTAGTGCAGTGTCAGTGGGATCATATTTTTTCAGTAGAGGTACGAGAATAACCTGTGATCCAATTTATCTTTATTTTCAGTTTTAAGAGTTAAGTATTTTAACCTACAAAGTTGCAGCATGCAAATTAATTAAGTGGAAGGGCAGAGTACAGCGAAGACAAAAGGAAAAAATGACAGTTGTTGATTTACCTTTGATGATACAATCTGCTGGGGAAGAGAAAGGAAGAAAGTAATGATTAAGTGCCATTTTTGCAGCAAAAAGTGACAAACTTTGCAGTTCAAATACACCGAGAGAGTGAGGACACCCCTCCTCCCCCCCAAATCCTCCGCAAACCTCATGACTGATCTTAAAGTCATGAGCGTTACCTTGCCAAAGTTATTTCGTTCTGTTCACATGAATTTGAAAGGAAAATGAAAAAGATGGCCAATTAATGTCATTATTTGTATGAGCCATAGGTGTGCATGGTGCTTTATACACCACTAAGAAGATGGGTCCCTGAGACGTGAAACTTACAATCTACTTTGGATCTGATGTAGAAGAGGATGACAGACAAAGAGAAGAAAGTGGGAGACTGTGTCACAAAAGTAAACGAATGAGAGCAGTTTTTGGTGCGTAATACTAGGGAGCACTGGTCAGGTTGCCTCATACCCCTAGGGTATGTCTATGCTTGCAGTGTGTACCAGTGCCCTGACTCATGTATTAGCTAAACCCACCTCCAAGAATCCATGCTGTGGAGCTGCACATACCCATAACTGCACTGGAGCTTCAGTTGTACATGCCTATCTCTAGGACTTCTGGAGGTATATTCCAGGGGTTTTATTGCCTTGCCTACTGGAGCTGTTCTACTAATTGGTTCACTGTGTATTGTGGAGGGAAAAAAACAGTCATTTACCTATATTACACTGTTCTTTGAGATGTGGTTCATGTGTATTTGTAGCAAGGTGCTGTAGGCCTTCCTTGGAGCCTGGGCCCAAGAAAGGGTTGTGACACCTCTACTGGACAGAACCAGGCCCTGCAGGCCAAGCCACCCAGAAGCAGAGGGGCGGAGCCAGGGCCAGGGAGGGAAGTATAAAAGGCCGGCCCAGCAGCTCAGTCAGGGGGAAGCTGCCACTGGAGGCAGACTTGTCTTCCCAGGGGCTGCGGTCTAGGTCTGACCCAGGCCCTGTGACTGTTTGGAGTAACTGCCCCACCAACCGGAGCCTCCAAAGCCTGCCTGGATTTCCAGGCCCTAGTAGCTGGGAGCAGCTACCTGAGTCCGCTGGGTGGGAGACCCGCTGAGGCCGGCCCTGACCTGATGGAGCTGCCTAACGTGGGGGACCCACAGGAGTGGACTGAACCTTGTGGAACAAAGGAACCCCTGGGATATGGAGTGGACAACCCTGCAAGAGGGTTGTACCCTCCATGGACATCCCTGAGGAGTTTCCGGACCTGCCACTGGTCAACAGTAAGGGATTCTCAGGACACCTGCTCGCCATCTACCCCAGCGACCTGGAGGGAGACACTTGGATGCAGATACCCGGGGATTGGGTGGGAGGAAGTAGCCCTGGGACAGCCAACTAGAGAGTGGCTGATTGCGTGGCCAGATCAGTCAGTCTGTTGCAGCTGGATCCCCACTGCCTCACTGGCAAAACACTTTGCCACTGATACGGCCCTGGGCTGGAATGCAGTGGCATCAGGTGGACCTCCATTCCCCCACCCCCTTCCCTAACCACCTCAGGAGTGCTTGGCTTCCTCTGAGCACCCAGAGGCTACTGAGCTTTGCCAGCCCCAATAAGGCCAGGGGCTTTAGATTATTTTGCCTGCCCCGCCCGCTCAAGGGCTGGGGGCTATTGACTCCTTCACCAGCCCTACCCAGTTTAAGGGCCAGGGGCTGTAGACTATTTTGTCTGCCCCGCCCACCTGAGGGCTGGGAGCACCATACTACTTACCAGCCCCTCCCTGTTTGAGGGCTGGGGGCTATAGAACACTTGTACTTGCCTGCCCCGCTTGAGTGCCAGGGGCCAAACACCACTTTGCCTACCTTCCCTGCTCGCCCACCCACCTTTTGGAAGGTGGGATCGGGGACTCCTTGTCAACCCTGCTGTACGTGAGGGCCAGGGAGCTCCCAACTACAAAGTAAGCCTGCCCTGCCAGGGGCCGGGGCTACAGACTCATAATTGACTAGGCTTATTTTTCTAGACCAAGGTGCTGGGGCCTTCCTCAGAGCTTGGGGCCAAGGAAAGGTTACAACACCCGGCTGGACTGTGTGACCAGCCTACAGTATTCTACTCAAAGGTGCATCAGAACTAGAGAGCTTTCTGTAACAGTATCCATCAGCCCGGGGCATACGTCTTGTGCCTCCTCAGGGCTACTCCAGAGGCTATATAATGGCAGCTCTGCCCTGACCCTCTCCTTCATCAGAAATGTGGCTCAGGCCTCTGATGCAGAAGGGGCAGATGGTGAGTCATGGAATATACATGTGAACCAGATAAGTAACCATTTTTTCTAAGAGCGATTGCACATGTGAGTCACTTGAGTGGAACACACAAGTAGTATCATTAGACAGAGTGGGAGTCAGAGTCTACTGAAATGGAGACCGTAGGACTGCTTTCCCAAAGTGTGCCTCACATCTGGAAGCATTTGTGATGGCAAAATGGTGAGTGAAGGTAAGTATGGAGGACCAAGTAGCAGCCCTACAAATGTCCAGCATTGGAACATCCCTCAAAAACCCCACTAAGGTGGCTTGAGCCCTGGTTGAACAGTCTCGGTGGGGGCGGGGTGTTCGCTACCCCATACACCATTGCGATGCAGGATGTACTCCATCTGGAATCTGTTGTGCTGAATCTGCCTGGCCTTTCATTCTGTGAGAGACAAAGAGACAATGACTTAGTCTTGCCCAGATAGAAGGCCAGTGCTTACCTTATATCCAAAGTATGATGCCACTTTTCATCTCTACTTGACTGCAGCTTTGGGGAAATAAACAGGTAAGTATATAGTCTGCTTCAGGTGAAACGCTGAAACTACTTTAGTTTAAAACTTAGGATATGGTCTTATGGCTATTTTAATCTTTGAAAAATTGGGTACATGACAGTCCCACCATCAGAGTCTGAAATTTACCTACTTTTCTGCTGGTGTAATTGAAATGTGAAATGCTGTCTTCTGAAATGTTAGTATTGTTAATACAGGTATTAGAATTATAAGAATGTGTTTAGACTTCACTTTATGCTTGTGAGTTGCTGCATGCATTAATCTCACTTACGACCTCTGACCGGTATAGGGGTTAAACTAGGTGAATCTTGCATTCCCTTCTAACCCTATGGTTCTATGATAACATCTGTATCTCATAAGTGTGGTATAGCAAGGGCAGAGGGCAGTAGGAAAGTTCTGAAAGGGCGGTATGTAAGTGCTAGAATGATCCGGGCTTTATTCCCTATAGACTAGCCAGAGTCAGTACAGGGTAATTAGAGTCAGCTGACACCAATTAAGGCCCCACCCAGGTCCCTCTAAAAACCTTCTCCTGAGAGACAGTGTGGGAGTTGAAGTAGGTGTGTGGTGAGCAGAGGAGTGTGTGGAGATTGTGAAGAAGAACAGAGTACAGTGGTGTGTGGAATCGTGGAGAAGAACAGAACGGAGTGCAGTGGTGTGTGGGAGAGAGGTGTAGTCCTGAGGAAGATACTGGGTTCAAGAAGCCGGAAAGACAGAGGGGAGAAAGTAGCCCAGGGGAAAAGTCTACAGCTGCAAGTAAGGTGCCAGCAGCACATAGCTGCTACTCAGAGGGCCCCTGGGCTGGGACCCGGAGGAGCGGGAGGGCCTGAGTCCCTACCCCCCTCCCTGGGAAGATGGGGTAACCAACAATGCCCTGGCCCACTACGAGAGGCAAAAGTCGAGACCCACTAGGGAGAAGCCAGCTGTTTGCCACATAAGGTAATATTTGAGCATTTGCTTTGTAAGCTTTTCCAACTGTGTAAATCACCAAATGAGAGAGGCATTAAACTAGTGAGAGATGCTGGTCTCCAACAGAAGATGTTATGTCCTACCTGGCAAGGAAGGTCCATCAACACCAGATGGACTAGAGTGGACCATTAAAGAAGACAAAAAACTATTGTTTATTCTCCCTCACCCCCATTGAAGATGGGTCTTGCAAGTGAACTCCTCTCATCAGTTGAGTTTGCAATTCAAAGCAGAAGTGGGAAGGTTCCTAGGCATAAGCAAGAGTTCTCCAGTTGTTTAACCTGGGTTTTTCCTGAAGGACGTATAGAACTTGCTTATTATAGAAGCTTCTATTTACAATCTTCAGTTTTAACAGGTAACTCATTTGTGTATGCATGTTTTCCTGCTTTAACCTTGTAAATGACTCATTTCCTTTTCCTATTAATAACTCTGCATATAGTTTATTATAGGATTGGCTACAAGCATTGCCTTTGGTGTGAGATCTAAAGTTCAGTTGACCTGGGTGAAGTGACTGGTCCTTTGGGACTGGAGGAAGCTGAATATTCCTGTGATTTGTGGTGTAAGGGACCATCTATCACAAAGGTAAGCTCGCCTATGCAAGATATATATTAGAGTATCCAAATGGTCTTGTATGTGTCTCAATATTTAATCTGTTACAGTGGAGTTTACAATGGATAATTGGTTGGTGAAATCTAAGTATAGAGCTCCTAGCCAATTTGTGGCTGTAATAAGTCCTCTGGAATCAGTGCCTCTACTGAACCTGGGACCAGCCAGCTGTCTTGCAGCTAAACACCCAGATTGACTGAACCACTTGGCTGGCTGAAAGGCATCAATAAAACTATGTTCAGCCCAGCAGCAACACTAGGCCAGCAGCTGCTCCACACTTATGTGCACAGTTGCGATCATATCTGTACCTACCTTGTTCCCAGCCTTCTTCCTGCCCTGCCTCAGCCCTGCTCCCTGACTCCAGCTCTGACTATTGGCTCTGACTCTGGCTCTGACCTTCACCACTGCTCCAGCCACGAGGCCTGACCACCCGTGCCCCAACCTTTGAAAGTCTGAGTAGCCCAAAAACCTAAGAGCAAAGGGACAGTCGGCTATGGCCAGCGTCTCCACGTCAGAGATAGTGGGTGCTCTGCAGAACCTGCAGGCTCTGTTTGCTGCCCTACAGGGGCAAAGTGCAGTGCTGCAGGCACACATCAAGCCATCCACAGCTCCAGCTCTGGTCCCTTGAGAACCAAAAATTCCAGAGCCAGACCAGTCTGCTGGTGACCATGGTAAGTTCCGTGGGTTTTCTAATCAGCATCTGCTCCTATTTCTCTTGTGCTTGCAGCCTTTCCCCACTGACGAGTCCTGAGAGGGATTTACCACCAGGGAGGCCTTGGCCTGGCCTCTCCAGTCCAGGTGATCTAGTCCTCTCCTGAGTCAGTTTGAGAATTTTGCTCAAACATGATGGTGACTTTCCAGCAACCTGAGTCAGGTCTGTAGAACAGAGGCTGCACTCCACGCGTTGCAGCCGGGGTGCTGACCAGTTGCCAGTTAAGCTGCCACTTTCAATGCCTGGTGGCAGATGCTGAATGGAATGAGGCTATGCAGTGCTGTCCCTTCCGACTTGGCCTAGGAGGCAATGAAATCAAAGACAAGCTGCCACAAGTGAAGCCTCCATCCAGTCTGGACACCCTAACCGAACTGTGCGTTATTTGCAACCACCTGATGGCATGCTGCCAGAAAAGGTCAGCTTTCTGACCCCAGCCAATCCTTACTGACACTTGCCCACCCCACTTCCATACCTTCCCCACAGCCCAAACCCAGGCAGCTTGACTAAATCCAGCCCCGTCTTCCCAACACAGAGAAAAACCAGCACTGAGCATCAGGCCTATGCTTACAGTGCAGAGAACTGGACACTTTGAATCAAGCTGCCCTGCAAAGGCCAATCTCCATCCCCATTGGACAACACTGTGCTCCTAGCCCCAAAAGAGGGGTCTGGGCTGCATCAGCATCCCTCCCCCCTTGCTCCACTACCCCACATCAATATTTGTCCACTGGTACTTTGGGAATGGCTAATCAGCACACAGCACACCTCTAACTCCTGCTACAGCAGCAGCACCCTACAGTATGTACTCCTGGGGAAATTCTGCGCTATTGCACAAGGGCAGAATTCATGTCCTCTGCAGATAATTTTTTTCCCCTCTGCAGAAAATGCATTCTGCCGAAGGGGCACTGCAATCATGCCTTTTGCCCACCAGGGGCTGCTGTAGCGCCAGAACAGAGGGCAACCAGCACATGGGCAGAGCAGCCAGCTGAGGACAGGGAGGAGGAGAGACTGTGTTCTCATAGCATCCTTCCTGGAGGATCAGGTGAGGAGACATAGGATGTGGGGGGGCGGGGGAAGAGAGAGTGGGGAGCATGGGATTGCTGTGGTTTCTGAAGGGCTAGTGACAGGGGGCTGAACTGGAATGGGGGTGCTGTGCCACATGGAGATGGGGGATGGCTGAGTGAGGGTACAGGGCTACATAGGAACAGGAGGAGAGGGTGCATGCACACATGGGGGACAAGGGTGGGGTGGCTGAGTTGGAGGTACAGGTACACACTGGGACAGGGCAGGTGTGCCTGACTGAATGGGAGAGGCTAGGGGTTAGACAGGAGCTGCATGGGGGCGGCTACCCAAGTCCCTAACTATCCCTTCCCCTTGCCCCAAAAGATCTGTTCCGTACTTCTCCCACCCACAGCCAATAACCTCCAGGTTCAGTTCCAGGCTCCTTCCCAGCAATTACTTCCCTCTACCTCAACTCCTCTGTTATTCCTGACTCCCTCATGCCTTTGCACTGCTTCTGAGGGGTGCAGGAAATAAGGTTCTTTATTGTAGTTTAAATGGATTATTATTCACAGTTCTCTTGTAATATGCCTAGTAAGGAATCTATTTGTCAAAAACATTTCCTAGATCTTTTCTGCTGTCTGTAATGTTAAAGACATACTTGCTGACAGGTATTTTGAAATAAATTACCAAAATAATTGAAATTGGTGTAATTATACTGACAAAATGTGCCGAATGTTAAAATATCATGCCCAGGATATTTTTTTTGTGTGCAGAATATTTAATTTTTTGTACAGAATTCCCTCAAGAGTAAATGTTGAAGGTTACTCTAGAAGCACTAGAAGACTCTGGTGCTTCAGATAATTTCATGGACTTGGACTTTACTCGAGTGCATAGTGTCCCCCACCCAGCGCAAGCTTTCTCCTAACTTGGTAGAGTCCATTTGCAGATTGCTCTTCTCTTCTTGCCTGGTCACTCACTAACTTATCCCCTTGGAAATTGCTATCCTTCAGTCTGAGTTGGTCTACACACCACATTTTCCAGCTGTCCTTAGTATTCCCTGGTTCATTGTCCATGACCCAATAGCCTCTTGCAGGCAGGCATGATGCCTTTTAGTTTGCCAGACTGCCAGCAGTCTTGCCTCCTAAATTTCAACCACAGATCAGCAGTCCTCTGCAGCTCTGCCTGCTTCAAAGGGAAGTCCAAGGCAGAAGGGGTTAACATAAAGAGACCCTCAGCAATCCTCATGGCCTCCCAAATACCCTCACTTGTGCCTACAAAACATCAGAACTTTGCCAATGTGTTCCACAAAAAGAGAGCCAACATCTTGCCTCCCCCTCATAGTGATGACTGCCCCATCAACCTTCAGCCTGGAGCAAACGTCCCTTTGGGGTTTATTTCTCTCTCTGAACCTAACTTACAGGCTATCTCCAAGAAAACCTGCAAAAAGGCATAATCTATTCCTCCATGTCCCCGACTGGAGCTCCGATTTTCTTTGTGAGTAGGAAGTATGATATCCTCTATCATAAGGATTGCATTTATGTTCCAGATGGGTAGCTTTGACTTCAAGTCTTGAAGTTATGTCACAACATGCCACTTGTAGGTCATTTTGGCCAATCTAAGCCTGATTTTGCAGAATTTCTGGTGGCTGGGTCTATGTGTTTATGTCCAGAATATGTAACTCCCTCTGCTCTTGAACCAAGAGCCCACGCTTGAAACCACTCTGCTTTCTCCAGCCCTTTGCTCTACCACCCCATTCTTAATCTATCAGATCTATAGACTTCATGATGAAGCTGCCCCAATCTCATGGACACATGATGATCTTAGTCATGGGCAATCTTTCAGATAAGGTGGCACACTTAGTTCCATGCCATCCCATCCCTCCTACCCTGGAAAGAGCATGTAGCTTTCTAGAGAACATCTTCTGCTACCACAAACTACCAACCATTGTGTGGGACCAGGGTCTCCAGTTACTCTCCTATTTTGGGGGGAAAGTTCTAAGACTTCTTGGCACAGAGAGCCTGTGATGGGGAGTGTACCCCACACCAACCCTCACAGGGCTAACAAGAGCCTGAGTGGTCAATGAGATTACCTAGTATCCCAGGAGAGACAGCAAGGGCCAGAGTTAATTGAGAACAAAGCCCAGCTGTGGAAGGGCTGTAACAGCACTATAAAACCAGGAAGTTGAGAGTAGAAGGGGGCTGCAGGGGAAGGAGTCTGTGATCACTTCCTGAGAGGAGAGAGACTGTCAGAAGCAAGGAAGAAGTCTAGATGGAAGTCCCCTGGAGTAAGAAGCTTGGCAAGAGGCTAGTAGGGGGTGAAGTATCCACAGGGAATAGAGTAAGTACCAGTGATAAACCCAGAAACAGGCAAGAGAAGAGAGAGGGAGGCTTGGTAGGAAGGAGTCCAAAGAAACAGCAACAGGAATGGGACTGAGGAAGCCTGGATTGCAGGTTATGGGGTTGCTGAGCTGGAGCCCGATGTAGAGGGTGGGCTTGGGTTCCACTGCTAGCCACTGGTACAAGGCATAGAGCCCAACCTGGGCATGAATCCTATCTGGAGATGGCATTTGGACAGGAGTCCCGTTGGACTTTGTAACCCCAGAAAAGGTTGGCTAAATGGTGACTTGGCTGGAGGGCCAAGTTACTAGAAGAAAAATTATTGCAGAGCAAGCAACAAGCTGCAAGGGGGCAACTGATGCAGCGATACCTACATATCCAGAGTTAGACCCAAGGAGGCGCACTAGCAGTGAGTGGTGACCCCGTTACAGTCCTTGCCCTCACCTGCCTATCACCTGCAAACCAATGGGCAAATAGAATGAGTCAGCCAGATTCTGGAACAGTATCTTTGTTGTTTTTTGAAATACCTCCAAGACAAATGGCTTTCCCTACCTTGCTGCATGGAATTTGCCTACAATAATGCATCCCATGCTTCCACTCAACAAAGCCCATTCTTTGCTAACTATGACTTTCATCCTCATTTTCATGCAGACATGCCCACGAGTTCCCTGGTATCAGTTCCTGCAGACTTGGCTATGCCCCTGCACCAAGAACTCAAGGAACAATTGAGATCCACTAAAAGAACATGTTGAGCAGGGCTACCCTGACCTTGCTGTAGAGAAAAGGGTTTGGTTATCCAACCAGAAGCTTAAATCAGCCCACCAATCAGCTATGATAGATCACCAGTACATGGACCTGTTGAAGATCATTGAACAAATCAATTCAGTATAATTCAACCTGCAGCTACTCAAGGCCCTAAAGATCCATTCTGTATTTCATATCTCCCTTCTCAAACCTTACAATGAGAACACATTCCCAAACCCTTCCAACCTACCACCATTCGTGCTCAGGAAGAATACTTGGTCTGATGAATTCTTGACTCCTAGTAAATTAGGGGGAAACTCCAGTACCTGATGGACTGGGATGTCTACAACCCAGGTGACTGGTCATGGGAGCCAGTAGAAAACATCCACACTCCACACATGCTATGGAACTTTCATCAAATATATCCCAAGAAGCCAGGCTCCAGGACCCTAGGGGAGATCCTCAAATGACAGGGGAGAGGGGGGAGAGGAGTATGTCAAGAGTCAGGGCCTGTAACTGAGCTTGGGACCAGTTAACTGATGCAGATGAACACCAGTTGACCAAACCATCCAACTGGCTCAAAGGCATCACCAGATCTGCTCTTAAACCCAGCAGCAGCATTAAGCCAGTGGCTCCTCAATGCTTACACCTGCAGTGGCGATCATTCCTGTTCCTGCCCTACTCCAGTCCATTCCAGCCCAACTCCCCTGCTTTGTTCCTGACTTTGGCTCTGACTCCTAGTTCCTGACTCCATCTCCAATCACTAGGCCTGACTACCCACACCACAGTCTGTGACAGTCCTGGGTCTTAGCATCTGTTGGCTGAATTTTCAAAATAATGGACCAGATCCAAAAACATTTCCACTTGGCTAAGTAGGTGGACTGTTCCCTACTATTAAGTATTATCTCCTGAACTGCCACTGAGTAGTCTATTGCCACTTGATCTAACCACTCAACAGCCATGCTATGGGGCACGGCTGCTCGGATCTCGGTGCCACATTTGTTCATGCTGCTGGCATGGCAGGTTTGGAAGAGGAGGCAGAGGCCATGGGATTTGAACAGAGAGACTGTGAAGTTCAGAGAACCAGCATGATTTCAACCATGCTGGCGTGAAAATTATCGTGGCACAATTTTGTTTCAATGAGAGTATGACCTGAGGAATTAGCAGAATAAGAAGGGAAACATATGAACCCCAGTTCCCATCACAGCAGAAAGGCATCAGTTAGTAAGCCTGGACTGTGACCTGCTTGAGAACAAAACTGATGACATGCTTGTTGTCTTTCACTGCGAATAGGTCGACTTACAGAATACCCCAGGCCTTGAAGATGGTTCTCAGCACACTGTTCTTTAGAGACCATTCATGATTCTAGGAGAAATGCCTGCTGAGATGGTCAGCCAACTTATTCTGGAGCCAGGTAAATGAGCATCAATGGAAGTAATGCTTTCCTTGATACAAAAGTGCCAGTCTCATCTCTTCCTGTGAGAACTGATCTGACCATGCTCCTCCCTATCTGTTCAAATAGTACATTGCAGTTGTGTGGTTGGTGTCTATCTGGACTGACAAACCCTTGATGTGAGGGGAAACAGAACAGCAAACTTTGTGAATCACTCAAATCTCAAGGACATTGATATGTAGAGCCAATTCTTGCTCTGCCTACAATACTTGGCTTCACAAAACCCTAGATGTGCACCCCACATTAGAAGGTAACTGTCATTTTGCTTGGGAAGGGTGAGCAATGATATGGCTCCACGTGTTGTTATGATCCATCCAGCTTTCTAAGGGAACTCAGGATTTGCACAAAGAACCTTGATTAAATTTGCCCAGAGGTGTTGGTTCAACCAATAAATTAGCTTCAACCACCTGGCATGCAGGATCATGTAAGACCATCTTAATAGTCTTAAAACATACCCAACAACTACAGTTCAAGTATATTGTTAATTATTGTATCCCCCTCAGGGTGGTTTTAAATTGGGAATACAGGCCCATCGCCATCTTGGATTGTTAAAAGGACAGTGAGAACTCCATTTAGGGAAGCCTCCTTTATGGGCTTTCCCGCCTTTTCAAGTAGAGGGCAGGAAAGACAGAGAGAGGGAACAAATGAAATCTGCCCAGCAACACTAGGGTATAAATGAAAGTGAGACAGATATTTTGAGGCTGTCCTTCCCAGAGACAGACGTACACGCATCCACACTGCCTATCCAAGTGGCAGTGTGTATCGCGAAAACAACCCAGAAGAACACAGGACTCTGGGACAAGACTAAGGGCAGCCCCCCATGTGGACGCAGCTACTTAGCTTCATAGAAGGACATTCCTGTTCCAGCGCTGAAGCCTTGAAGCCAAGGACATCTCTTCATTCTAGACGGTCAAAGCCAACACCCTGTGGAAGGAAGAAGAACAAATCTTAAGTATTACATCTGGACTTGGCCTGGGTATATTGAGTTTTGGGTAGCACCTGGAGTATTCCGCTGCTGTATTATAACCCCTCCAAGTGACCCCCTATTATTGTTCATTTATCATATAATAAATTTGTTTTGGTTTACTTTATATAGTTTCCTGATGCATCTCCAAATCACAGGGACCAGTGATAGATAGGTGGGGAATCCTTAAACACTACCTCTTGTATCTGCTGCTGGGTAGGTTTCAGTGTTTACCCCTTTTTTCTGCTAACATAGTGGTGGGGTGAGATTTGAGAGAGAGGCACAACAGGCAACTAGCCTAAAACCTGTCTTGAGGGGAAAAAGCCTTTGATTTTGTAGAATCGAGTAGATGCCCAGTTAATTTGATTTTCCATGTTAAAACTAATGTGGCCTTTTCTTTGTTTGGCATGAGTCCCTGATGATCAAAGAGATGGACAAGGAAATGAATGTGGCAAAGAATTTGAAGTTTGGATCTGCCTCACCCTAACTAATCATCCAGTTAAGGGAAGAAATTAATTAATTTTCTCCTTAAGAAGGTTGCCACTACCGCCACACATCTGCTGAATACACATGGAGCCAAGGACAGGCCAAAGGGAAGTACAGTGTATTGATAATGTTGGCCTACCACTATGAATCTCAGAAACTTCCTATGACTTGGCAATACTGCCATGTGGAAGTGGGTGATTTGGAGATAGAGGCCAGCAAATCAGTTATTGCAATCTAGATAAAGAAGGACTGATGCCAGAAAACTACATGAAATCTTATGTACTTGATGTATTAGTTGAAATTTTGAAGATCAAGTATGGGTCTCAAACCACCCTGGACTTGGGTATCAAAAAGTATCATGAGTAAAACCCCTTTCCCCAATGTTGATGGGGGACTTCTATGAAATCTGAGTGAACTTCCTGAAGAGGCATTGACTCATGAGTCCCTGAAAAGGGAAAGGATAGGACTATGGGAGAAGTAAATTGAGAGGAATTGGACAGAGTATCCAAGCCTCACCGTGATTAGGACCCACTTGTCTGTTGTCACATCTTCCCAAGCATTGAGGAAATGAGACAATCTGCTTCCAAATGGGGGAGATAGCAGGAAGATTAAGGATGACTATATTGCTGTCCTGGTGGTAGAGGTCATATGGGCTGCTTCCCCATAGTTGATTGAGGATGAGACATCTGATTCAGTTTGGAGCTGGAAGTCCTCTGTGACTTGTTTTTCTCCTCAAAAAACCATGCTGCCTTGAAGGGAAAAAGGCTGTCTATATTACTATTGAGTGCTGCTGCAGGGGTCTATATTGATGCCCTTTGGGGTCTGGGGCATATAGACCCCTAGCAAATGGAGGGGAGCACAAGAATGAATTCAACACTTAAATGAATTCAAAGTCTTATCCTTTTTGATGGAAAACAAAAATCAGCCATCAAAGGGCAGGGACGTCCTTAATGGTTTGCTATATGCCTGCTTCTATACCTGAGTTGTTTTACCATGAGGCCCTTCTCATTTTTATTGCAGAGCCATCACCATAGAAGAAGTGTCCGGTACATCAAGTGCAGACTAGTGACATCTTGGCCACCAAACAACCTTCTGCCAAGAAAGACTTAAACTCTTCCCTTGCATCTTCAGACAGTTCGTCCATCATATCCCAGTTCACAAAATCATATTTAGTTAACAGATATACTGAACCAGCAGATATTATCCGGAGAGAGGAGGTAAAATTAAATTCCCACCCAGCAGATCAAGTCCCTCAGGCTCTTTTTCTTTGGAAGTTGATATAAATATCTCCCGATGAGACCTCTCATTGGCAGTTATAACCACCAGGGAGTTTGAGGCAAGATAGGAATAAAAGCCTCAAAGCCTTGCACTGAGAGATGGCAGCATTTGTCCATGCACTTAGCTGTAGGAGCTAAGGAGGCTGAAATGTGCCACAGGCTCTTCACTGGCTCCAAAAGGGCCTCATAAATAGGGAGAGCTACTCTGCCAGGGGCCAGCGTCTGGGAGAATGTCCAACAGCTTATGGATATTCTCTTGCACAAGCTCAGTTTGTACGCTCCGAGCTGCAGGTGGGATTCAAAACCTTCTGGAACCAGTGAAGAGGAGTCTATGATCATTAGGTGAGGAGAGTGACAGGTTAACAGGAGCCAATGTATCCTCCTGAGGTAACCCCACCTCTCTGTCTAAAGCTCATTCTAAAGGACTGGTTACTCAGAGGAACCAGCATCTGTGAGTACCTCCAATTTATGTGGCTCTGGAAAAGGCTTTGTGGACTTTATCTGGTGACCTTCCTTTTGACTGGGCTGGAAATTGCAACCTGGGGGACCGGAAAATATGCCTGCGATTCCAGGAAGGCATAGGCAGCCAATAGATACCAGGCCGTGATGATCTTCTCTATAATCAATCCCTCTCCTGGGACCAATGCTCTCCCCCTTGTGCCAGTCCGGAGGATTTGCTAGACTCACTATGCCTAGGAGGAGCTGGAGGAACTTGAACCAGACTGTGAGGGGCCATCTGCATAGTCAGTAGGATTGGGGATGCAAGGCTGATGGGGCCACTAGGTGATCTGACTTATCCATAACCCATCTCAAAGACCACAATATCAGTAGCAAGGCAGTAATGGTAGTCAGTACTGCAAACCCATGGCAAGATGTGGACAGCATCTTATCGAGATTCAGTACCAGGAAAGATTTTGCAGCTGGAGCCAAGGTACAAGCTGGGGTTGGGCCCTGCTCTCACAATCATGTTGGTACCGATGCCAAAGGCAACGAGGTCAGGGGCAGAATTGGTGTGAAGGCTAAAGGACGTTCCAGTACTGACATACTACACATTAGTATCAAAGACAGTGCCAGGGTCGAGTCTCTACCATGTTTCTTAATGGAACCAGCCTGGGTACCAGCTAACAGTCTCTGCACTGGAGCTGAAAAGCTGGAGGGGCCAGGAACACCAGGAAGCAATTCTAGCAAAATGGACTCCTGCCACACAGGAATGTCCGGAACTGAGAGGCAAAGCAAATCCTTTGCTGCCTCATAAGCTTGTGGGCTCATCAATACCAATAAAGTCTGCACTGAAACAGCACCTGTTGGTACCAGTCTCAACAGCCATCCTACAGATGGTACCAGATTCAGTGGCATAGCGCCAGAATCCTCCCACCGCGGTACTGGGAGACACAGGTCAGCAGCCCAGCTCTACCCTGCGTACTTGAAGAGTCCTAGTGATGTTCCAAGTCCTTCTCTCAAGGCAAATCACCTCTTGTTGACTTTGAGTGGCTCCTGTCCATTCTATGCATTCTTTTACAGGGGAGCCTCAGGGAGGAAGATCCCTCTTTCTCCATGGAAAAGCATCTGAGTCTGGGGGTATGTCAAAAACCACTGCAGCCTCAGCAGCTGATGGCATGCGGGCAACAGGGCATTTGGTGGCGGGCCCTAGGACTAAGGCAGGCCTCAATGGCAGCTGCATGCAGTTTTGCTTAGGGTGAAGATCTCTAGTTACCAGCATTCTTTTCCTGAAGGAGCAGCAGCCACTGCAGCTCTCTTTAATGCGTGCCTCACCGAAACACAACCAACAGCATGTGTGGGTCACTTCTTGGGAGAGAGACCCCACATGACAGGCAGTGCTTAAAGCCCAGCAAGCCGTGCATACCACCAGAGGCTGGCACTAAAAAATTAACTAGAAAACACAACTGGACTAGAAAAGAACAAAAGAACACCTAACTACTGGGTGCTAACTGTTTTTTTAAAAAAACAAAAAAGGGCAGAAGCTAGATTTGCTAACTGTGCAATAGAAACAAAAATAATGTGAGATAAACTGCACAGGGAGAGCCGACTTGGGCCCCGGGTGGTGAGAAGGAACTGGGGGGGGGTCTGGGAAGTGACCATAGCCTACACTTATACAGCCTCGGGAGGGGTCACAAAGGGCATGTCTACATTGTTTTAAAATCCACAGAAGCAAATCTCAGAGCCTGGGTCAACAGACTCGAGCTCATGCTACGGCGCTAAAAACAGATGTGTAGACATTCAGGCTCTGAAGTCCGGGAAATGGGGAAGAATCCCCCCGTTGTAATTTCTGTTTCACGGCAGGTCTGCAGTTTGAAACCTATTGATCTTTAAAGGCATGCCTTTATTCACTCCTTCTGCACGGCCCTATTCGGAAGCACCTTCTCCAAGGAGAAACCATGAGGCAAATTTCAGATATGCTCAACTGACAAAAACAAAAAGAAACTGGTCCCTGGTTGAAGAAGGGCAAGCAAATTAGGGGTGTTACCAATCTCTCATTCAAAATTATTTCAGACTGGTGAAGCCTGGGAAGATGTGAAGAGCTGTGAACAGATTGGAAGAGAAATCAGATTTTCCAAACTACTGGGGGAGTCCCATTTATCTGAGCAAAGGAAATTTTCAACTCCTGGTGACTGAACAGCATATTAGGAATGGAGAGGGCTGGTAAGCAGCTACCGAAGCAGCTGATGGAAGTTTGCCCTATTTAGGACTCTTACAGACTGTCTTGAGTTTCTTCTACATGTAAAGAGCTCAAGATCACTGCCATGAGTGGGAGAAAATTTGGGCAAACATTAACAGGATGCAAAGCTTTGCTAACAGCAGAGCTGATTCACCACCCCCTTTCCTTCCTGTCTCAGCCTTGACAGTGTGCTGTCACATTGCTGTAAACAGACTGAACCAGAAGCCATGCAATGAGGTCCAAAAAGAGACTCTGTCACTTAATACAGTCACTGGGATTTATAATCCGTGCTCTCTCAGACAATGCTTTAGTGCTAGTCAAGGTAGTAATCTATATCATGACATTAGTGTGACTGAGTTACAAAACAGAATTTACAAAGATGCATTCATGCTTGCTAAATCTGCATGCAACCCTTTAATAATTTTTAAATAATATTTGAAAAATAATTAGAATCACTGTGTGAATATTTAAATTCCCCCCTCTCCTGCCCTCTTGGACTCTATCTTGGGTCACATGTGATCAGGGGAGAGGAAAAAAAGGGGGAAAGGACGGAAGGGAAAAAAGGAAGCTTCATGGTTTCCACCCTCCACCAAATCTGAACCCATCCCTTTGCATGGAATGTCCCCCATAACAATAATATTATTGGTAATAACCTGGAAATACCTCCCTCTTAAGATATAATTTCACCAACAGTAATAATAATTATGGGAGGCACTTACTAGGCTGTGGATCAGATTCCAGCCCTGCACTGCTCCTTCTCCAGGCTGTTCCTAGGTCCAACCTTGAATAGGTCCTCAGAAAACTCGCCTGGGATGCCTGTTAGCTCATCTGCTCTGATCCTGAGACTCCACTCCCTGCTCCACTGCAGTCTTCTCTGGTGCTGAACCTGGCCCCCCTTCCTTCGGTCTGAACATGAGACCGTTCAGAGGATGGTGGGCTCTGTTCTCAATCAAACTCCTAAAGAAGGGGGACAGGTGAAGGAGGCATTGCTGGTCCTGCTGTTAACCTTGGTGTGCTTCTGCAGCCAGCTATCAGCCCACTGGAGTGGGCAGCTTGCTATCTGGCAGAGCTGTAGAGAAATTGGAGCAGGCAGGCCCTGTGGAAATGACGAGTGAAACACCAAGCAAGGGTATATAAACTAGCAGGTAACTTCCAGTACATAGAGAGCAAGTGGGAAATGAGTTGGTAGAAGGGCCAGAGGATGCAGGTACAGGGAATCAGGGCTGGATTCGGAGGTAGGCAACCGGTGGGGGTGCTGTTTTTGTTGTAAGCAACAAAGGAAAATCAAATCGATTCTGCTCACGCTGCCAGTCACAGTCGCGAGTGGTGAGCACAGCTTTTCAGAGCTCAGGCTCTTTAAAACAGATCTTTGATTGACAATGGCGGACAAGAGACTGACTTCGCTTGCTATTTTTATCACTTGAAAAGGCCATGGGCCAGTCTTTGGCTCTCTCTGACGCTGTGCTTCAGTTCACCACGGCCAAGGCAAGAAAAGTGCCCTTTTGAACTCAAAGACTGGAGTTAACATCATAAGACTGTCACCTGCTGTAACACTGGTCCACCAAGTAACACTTGGTGCATCGTTCAGTTTCTTGATGTTAGTACATTTCAGTTATTCTTAGAATTAAAAAGTTTCTATAAGCTTAGAGGAAACTAATTTTTTATTTGCTTATACATGGCCTGAATAAATACAGATTTGCATATTTTAGCATACAAATGTATCATCTATAGGACAGGGATAAATCATGCATGCAAATCGTTCATCAAAGTCATGAAATGGGTTACAAATGCAATAAAAATAAGATATTCAAAAGTTCAACAAATGGGAGAAGGGGGGGCTGAACATGCTCCTCGCCAGTTGGTCTAGGGTGGCCCTGCAGGGTATTGTAGAAATGGCAGTGAAACATTATCCGATACCTGTGCTTTGGCTACCTCCTACATTGCGGAGTGGGTAGGTAGGGCCATGTGCTTTGCTCAGACCCCCAGCTGAGCACACCACTATTCACGTTTAAGGGCTTTGAATGTAAATGGGGGGCCGACTGTTGGCTACAACACACAGCAAGCCTGTAGAAGAAATACGCTAGGTGTCACAATCACACATGGGGAAAAAAGGATGAGGAGGGAGGCAAGGCAGGAGAAAAGAAGAGAGGTAGGATGTCATTGGCTGACTTGCCTCTGATGTGGTAACTCCATCACCCCATAACGAGCTTTTTGTAGGGCAGCAGCATGGATTGTGTTTGTTCTGGAACAGCTACCAGGTATCAATTGCCTCTAGCACCAGCATAAGGCTATCAGCGTCTGTTTCACTGCTTGGAGACATTCTTTCCACTCTCTCATTTTTATTTGTGCTTTTGCCCAATCTTCCTCAGAGTGCTGTTGAGTCCATCTTCAGATCTTAGCCTGTCCTCTGCAGAGTTGCTCTTCCTGGCCTTCAGTCTGTGCTGCTTTTTTAATCCTGGGCCTCTATATGCAAGATATGTGGATTATATGTAGAGTCAAAACCTACACAAATTTACAACCCATACTATCCCATAGAAGTCAATGTAATTCAAGTGTAACATGGTGCATGATTTGGAAAGTAGTGTTTAAAGCTACTTCTAGACATACAACAAGGAATAGATCTTTAACTCTATAATGTTAGGATTAAAAGTTTGCTGCGTCTTTTCTGTCACTGCTCTTGATTATATGGTCATGAGACCTTGAATGAGAACATGCTGCACCAAGCTATTGCTCCACAGCCTCTTTCTATGGCAACTTAGGTTATCTAATCAGGAAAGCCCCTGGAGATAGAGCCTCTTAATTTTAAGAGTAGCTTGGAGATTCAAGAGTGCAAAAAGTATTTCCCGTTCCGTTAAAAATAAAGCAGTCTATTATGTTTTGTTTATAAAAAGAAAACAAAAAAATCAAGTGCAGTTAAAACTGCAGCATGCTTGCTTAATACATAGGAAGTACAAGTTCAGAATCATACTTGGGTTGCACTGCCCCAAATACCTTCATAATAGTGCTGCCTGTCTAAATACACAACCACCTGTCAAACAATAAGTTACAAGGTAACATACAGTCCTATTTAAAAAAAATATTTTTTTTCTGATCTCATAACCTGTTAATCTGATACCAGAAGGCTATGTTTTCCTATACACAAAGGATAAATTACTTCTATTTCACATTAAAGAAAGACAACATAGAACAAAATTGGAAGGCTCCCAGATCATGAGAAAACACAGTGACTCACTCTGTAAACTTCTGCATCTGAACTGAAACATATAATGGCAGCTGCCTCACAGCTGTTCCTGGAGCAGGAATGGTCAAAGAGACTCCACTCCTTTTTAAAGTGAGATATGAAGAAAACAGACTGGCAATATCCCTTTCAGTTCTATTGCTACAAACATCCATGCAGGAGTGGATAATTTTAAAATCACTTTGATTTTAATCATGCTTTAAGTCAACAAACAGAAAATCTTGATTTAAAGTCATCAATTTTAATCATGTTTTCTATTTGTACTTTGAAGCTTTCTCTGGGAAAATAATGATTCTCGTTGACTTGATTATTTACAACTAAATAGAGCCTGTACACTAAATGTGGTACTTTTATTTTTCTAATCACAAGGATACACAATAACTACACACATTTATTTAAGCATTTTATATAGTTTAACATAAGTATCTGACTAAATGTAATTTCTACATTTTTTTCATGGTTAGAAAACAGTGAATGATTTTTCTTATAATAATTTATTTGTTACTTGGGATTTGTTTCCAGATGAATTATACACACACACAGCCAGTATTTTTAAAAATTAAATAAAACTACCAGATTTTTCTTTCCACTTTCCAGTGGTTGAAATCTACATTAGAAGTTATACGCTGAAGAATGCTAATGACCGATAAATAGACTGCAAAAGTGAAACTAAAAGTATTTCTGCTAAACAGAAAAAAGTAATTAAGGCAAAAGCTTTTCTTCGCAGAGAGACTGAAAGCGCTGACATTTGGAAAAATGTAAATACCAGCATTCCCTCCATTGTAAAGTTTCAGCATTCACTATAAATGATACAGATACTCAATGAAGTATTGAGTCATATATATAAAGGTTGACCTCAAGAGTCAGTAAAACATGTTTCCCCCTTTTCTGTGTATAAAAAAGTAACTTTAGCTCATTAAAATTTATGAAAAGGGCTCATTGATTCAACGTATCTAAATGATTTCAGTAAGTCTATGTCTTAGAGGTTGTCACAAATTCAAATTTAATATTAATAGATTTATTTTTAAAAGAAAACATTCATAATTAAATTTTAAAAATCAATTTAAAATAGAACAAACCAGATATTTAATTTAAAAGGCTTTTTATCCATCCTGCCACACAGTGAAGTGGATCACAATTACTTTTAAAACTTCAGTTGTGTTCTATGTTCTGTCCTCAGCAGTGGGAGAAAATGAACAAACTTTTTAAAAAAAAATTGGGTTGAAAGAATATCTTCAGGATTTATCATGTGATTTCTCATTTTTCCACAGAACTTCTGCTATTAAATTTAATATATTAATAAGATAAGAATACGGGGCCTGATCCAAAACACATTGAAATCAGAGTCTTCTCATTGACTTCAGTGGGTTTTGGTTTAGACCTATAAAGCAAAGAACAAACATTAAACCTGGGGTTCTGGTGAAACAAAGAATTCCAGCTTTACTCTTATTTGTTTTCCCTCTAAGACTCCATTGCATTATTCAGCACTTCATTAAAACATATATTTCTAAGTAACCTTAGCCCAATACGCATTTGTGAAGAAGGCACGACAGAGGTAAGATGCCCCTTTTCCCTGAGCCCGCTCATACATGCACCAGTACTCCTGGGACAAAGCCATTTTCTCATATGCTCACCCACCTGTAAAAGATGTTGTGGTTTGTTAACCAAATAGAACATCTTAATTCCACACCTTTTATCTTAATTCAATCATATAAATGGCATTCTTGTGTTTAAACCAGGTTAATCCAATGAGTACAAGACAGATATTACCTCATCTGGATAGCATATGAGGCTTTTTAAATGTCATCTCCTTTAGCTTATAATCTATTCAAGGCTCCAGAATATCATTTCCCTCTCAGTAACATGAGAGCATTTTCACACTGAGAGAAGTATTTTTGGAAATAAAAGCTCCGCTGAACCCTATATTGTCATTAAAATGCTCTGAATTTGGGTTAAAATGAATATTCCGACTTCCTTAGAGCTGGCAATTGTCATTTGATTTTATGAAGAGAGAGATTGTCTTTTTTGTGCCTACAGAGAGCATTATTTTGGAAGTACGAGAAGCCAAAAACCATATACAGCTGTAGCATAGGTAAAATACATTTTCCATAACTACTGTAATAATAGCCATGAAGCAATTCTTAAAACTACCTCTGAAATACAGTGGTTGTCCAAACATGGATGCTTGGTCTGTTATTAGAAAAGTCAAACCTGCCTTATAGAAATATAAATTTTTACTGCTACATGTTTCAGCACAAATTATATATGACTTAAAATATCTGCCAGATGACTTCCATAAGCAGTTTGCTGCTTTTCCCTCGTGAAAGCCATTGCATCATTTTTCTTTTTAATGCTGGAGCTCACTATAAAACATATGCACATTCATGTTTATTTTGTTAGTGACACCATACATACTTGCTAGTGCATGTAATTTGTGCCTCTCTAGTTACTGATTATCTAATTTCCTCCTTCTTAGGCATTTAGGACTCAATTCTGCTGAAGTCAATGGCAAATTTGTGGATTTTAGGAGGCCCCAAATCATATCTCTAAAACATCATTTATCTATTAACAGCATAGACACTTGCCATTTTCTGATACACCAACATTACCTAAAGGAAACTTCATACCAGCCCAGCCCTTCCCAAGCCAGTCATTCCAGCATTAAAGAGCTTCATGAATTTTACTCATTTAGATTACTCTAGTACTGACATAGTTATTGTTTTGTCCAAAGTGAAGAGGACTGGTAAGCAAGAAACTTGGGTTCTATTCCTGGCTCTGCCACACGACCTCCTGACTGATCTTGGGCAAGACACTGCACTTCTGTGCCTCTGTTTCCCCATCTATAAAATGGGAATAATGACATCCTCAGGCTTGTCTGCTGGTGAGTTAATGCATGGTAAACCAAGGTGTGAATCTACAGCATATGAGCTTGCTGCACACTAACATACTTTGAGCTCTATCAATTAACAGTGTTATGTAGTTTGGTGACTTGCCCAAGGTCAAACACGAGGTCTGTGGCAGAGCCAAAAACAGAACTTAGATCCCCTGAGGACAAATCCAGAGCTCTATCCTCTAGGCAACGCTGCCACCCTTTAGAAAATATGTATGATAAGGGTGCAGCTGTTAGATGGCACAGCTGAATAATATGTATTATTTCTCTGTTTTTAACTATAGAACCTGAATATGTAATAAGTAGTCTAATAAATGACGACAGTGAAAGGGATGCATTTCCTGTCCTATCTTTTGATAAAAATCACTTTCGGTACTGGAGAAATAGGACACATTTGCATTTATCACTTACAGTTCATTGTCTGGAAAACAGACACGGGCTAAACAAAAGCATCCTCCCAGCCCCAATGTGCAATGCTTTAAAATGGTTTTTATCTAATGGAATGGTTCTGAATATATAGTCCATGTCACTGCTTAAAAACGTGACTGTCAGTCGGGGTAGGTTTGTATTACTGTAAATGCCAGAGTGATTTCTCTTCCCTTCATTGTCTCACAGAAGTTATATTATGTAAACAATGAAATCTTTATGACCTTATTCAAAGGTGTTCTATGCATTTTAATATCTCTTTCCCCCTTGATGTCCATGCCAAAAACCTGAAATGATTTGAACTGGCATAAATTTGTGTAAGGGTATCCAATTTGCATTTTGAATGTTGTCTTGACAGGTCTATACTAGCCACTAAAATCCTGTGTCCCTCTGAATGGTCTAAATGTAAAACTTCAGAGGAAACCACCATACAGATGGGAGCTTCTATCTCTTTAAGATTTAAACAAATTAGGGTGTCAGTCCTTTTATTAAAAGTTAGAAAAAAACCTTAGAAAGAATCTGTTCACCTTCCTATCTAATTACCCCTAATCCATTTTCTCACAGCATTCATGTAAAATGCCAAAGAAAAGAAAGAACTGATATTAAGGCTGACCTGGATAATATTTTTTTTTAAGTCTCCTTTTTAACCAGATTTAACAGGCCAAAAATATACAGCGAGAAGTGGAAGGAAAGCAAGAAAACTCTGTATGAAGCCAGATAGGTAACAGTGTTAATGTTAAGAGATGCATACCACCTACCAGCAGCCAGTGGTAGTTTATTAATTCAGTTTTGCCAGTCCCAGGCATTCAGAAATCATCAGTCAGGCACCTCAAAAAAAATTTTTTTTAATCCAGAGATTAGCTTTAAAATCATGAGGTTCTTTTTTTCAAATAATAAAATTTAGGGATTTTTTAAAATTTGCCTTTTTTCACATCTGTTTTTTGTCCCTAACCAGTAGTATTAAAAAAGAAGTGAGAACAGGTTCTTGCAGAGTCGTAGGACTGCAGGAGCTGGTGCTTTAAGGGGAAATAAAATCCCAACAAATGTGAGACTTGGAATAAAATTTAAGAGATGGCAACACAGGGTTTTGGCACTAATAAGTAAAAACCACTCCCTGGCCTCTCAGCTTTCACAGATGGGAAGGAGGGGCCGAGAAAGTGCAGAGATTGAGTCTATAGAGAGAGTTATAGAGGTAAGAACATAAGAATGGCCATATTGGGTCAGACCAATGATTCATCTAGTCCCGTCTCCTGTCTTCCGACAGTGGCCAATGCCAGGTGCTTCAGAGGGAATGAACAGAACAGGTATTTATCAAGCGATCCATCTGTTGCCCATTCCCCGCTGCTGGAAAACAGCAATCACTGCCCATCTGGCTAATAATCATTGATGGACCTGTCTTCCATGAACTTAACTATTTCTGTTTTGATCCCCCATTATAGTCTTGGCCTTCACAACATCATCTGGCAAGGAGTTCCACAGGCTGACTGTGCAGTGTATGAAAAAAATACTTCCTTGTGTTCATTTTAAACCTGATATCTATTAATTTCAGTTGGTGGCCCCTAGTTCTTATAGTATGTGAAGGAGTAAATAACACTTCCTTATTTATTTTCTCTACACCACTCATGATTTTATAGCATTCTAGCTATCCCCCTTTGTTGACTCTTTTCCAAGTTGAAAAGTCACAGTCTTATTAATCGCTCCTCATATGGAAGCTTTTCCATTCCCCTAATCATTTTTGTTGCCCTTTTCTGTCCCTTTTCCAATTCCAGTATATCTTTTTTGAGATGGGGTGACCAGATCTGCGTGCAGTATTCAAGATGTGCCTGTACCATGGATTTATAAAGAGGCAATATGATATTTTCTGTCTTATTATCTATCCTTTTCCTAATGAGTCCTAACGTTGTTAGCTTTTATGACTGCTGCTGCACACTGAGTGGATGTTTTCAGAGAACTAGCCCCAATGACTTCGAGATCTCTTTCTAGAACGGTAACAGCTAATTTAGACCCCATCATTTTATATGTGTAGCTGGGATTATGTTTTCCAATGTGCATTACTTTGCATTTATCAATCTGCCATTTTGTTGCCCAGTCATCCAATTTTGTGCGATCTCTTTATAATTCTTCGCAGTCAGCTTTGGACTTGGCTATCTTGAGTATATTTGTATCATTTGCAAATTTTGCCACCTCACTGTGTACTCCTTTTTCCGGATGATTTATGAATATGTTGAACAGTACTGGTCCCAATACAGACCCAGGGGACACACCACAATTTACCTCTCTCCATTCTGAAAACTGCCCATTTATTCCTATCCTTTGTTTCAATCTTTTAACCAGTTACTGGTCCAGGAAAGGACCTTCCCTCTTATCCCATGACAGCTTACTTTGCTTCAGAGCCTTTGGTGAGGAACCTAGTCAAAGGCTTTCTGAAAGTCTAAGTACCCCATATCCCCTGGATCACCCTTGGCTACATACTTTCTGACCCCCCTCAAAGAATTCTAGTAGATTGGTGAGGGATGATTTCCCTTTACAAAAACCATCTTGACTCTTGCCCAATAAATCGCGTTTGTCTATGTGTCTGATAATTCTATGTTCAGATACCCCAGTGATTGGTTTTCTCTAAGTACATCGATTAGACTAGATAGAAAATATACAGAAGATGGTTTCAGTGAAACCATTTGGTTAAATCACAAATTCACTTGTGTGTAGAACAAAATATTAATTTTCTCATCATGAATGGTAGGAACAGGGCTCATTTATAGTCACTCCCACCCCTCACCTAACTATAGATAGAAATTACAAGTTACAGGTACCAACAGTATCTGACCCCATAATAGTGACCAAACCACAAAACCCTTCAGCAGATGGGACCCTCCCAGCTCATTTGGATAATTGTCCCTTGCCAAACTTTTAAATGGAAGCAACTATTCTCAGAGCCCAGCATTAGCTGCAGGTTGGTGAGGCTATGAAGGTTGCACTCACCCTCCGTTTGTGTCTAACGGTCAGTTAAATTCAGGGAGGGAGGGGCCATCAAAGAATACCCAGCCTTCCCAGAAAGTCTACAGCAGCCCTAGCACCCTTGGCAGGCCCATCGTGGACAGGAATCAAATACATTGGGCAAAATTCTTGGGAGACCATCCCAGCCTAAAGAACTCAGTCTGGCTCAGACTACATAGAAAGAGAAGTCCTCAATCAATCAACAAACAGCGCACTAGTCCGGACTCAAGTCTCCAGATTCTTTTCCACTTTTCATTTCCTCACAATAGTTTTCTGACATGTCTCCCCTTTTAAACATCGTGCCATAATCCAGCTGGATTTGTAAAATACGTTGGTGCAGAAAACCGTAGGTTATTAGATAAAAGCGATATAGTACTTGACAGGGGCTTATTTTCAGAGGTGCCTAGTAGAGTAGACAGGAGATGAGGCCTTCTGGGAGCTCCCTCCATCCCTCTTTCTCTCTCTCTGGCAGGCAGTACATAGAGTAGAAGTGGGCCTGTGGGGAAAGTCTACCTGAGTTGGAACGGTGTCTCATTCCCCATTCAGTAACAGGATGCCTGAAGAGCAACATAGCACCTGATTTCCAAGAGATTGCAGCTCAGTTCTGATTTCTTTTTAATTAAAATCTCCCTAATGCCAAACCTATATTCAGTCATTAAGAATTCAGTCTCATGTTTACAGAATGTGGAGCATTTAAAAAGAAGCACTGGGGGAAGTAACATCACTGGTGTTCAACAGCTGCTTGGTCCTTTAGCTCTGTGTTGAAGCCGGCACAAACCATGGACATCACTGCACCCCCAACTCCCCCCAAAACTCTCCTAATTTTTAGGTGGGCGCTACATATAAAGAGACTAAGCTGAAGAATTCTTTCCAGAAAAGGAACTCACAAGGCAGCAAGATTGCAGAGCAGTCTGAGCTGGAGAAATCAAAGAGGCGATTCTGAGCCCAAGCCCAGGCCTCTCAGAGGAGGAAGAGAGCAGGAGAGAGGGCTCCCTGCCACTAAAGAAGATTTTGGAGCACTCATTTCTGAGTTTGGATGCCTAAAATCCTCCCTGGATGCCAAAATGGATTAAATGAAGGCTGAGCTCAGTAAAATAGGGGGTGGAAACAGGCATGGGGAAGAGAGTGGAAACAGAGACTCAGGTACAGAGCAGAATTCAAATCCTACACAAAAGAGAAAGAGAGACTGATGCAGCAAAGAAGGTGCTGAATGGAGAACTGGGAGTAGAGAAATAACCTAAGGATCAGGTGTTTTCCTGAAGAAGTACAGAAAGGGAATCTAATGAAATTTCTAAAGCAGGCTCTAAGTACCTTCTTAGACCCAGGAGAGGACCATCAGAGGAGTGAAGTTCTGGAATAGCCTTCCAAGGGGAGCAGTGGGGGCAAAAATCCTAGCTGGCTCCAAACTGAGCTTGGTATATTTATGAGGGGATGGTATGATGGGACAGCCTAATTTGGCCATTAATTGATCTTTGACTGCTAGCGGTCAACATGCCCAATGGCCCTGTGATGGGATATTAGATGGGTGGGTTCTGAGAATACCACATAGAATTCCCTCCCAGGTGTCTGGCTGGTGAATCTTACCCACATGCTCAGGGTTTACGCGTAGCTAATGGACGTATTTGGGGTCAGGAAGGAATTTTCCCCCAAGGCAGATTGGCAGGGGCCCTGGAGGTTTTTCTCCTTCCTCTGCAGCATGGGGCACAGGTCAGTTGCTCAGAATCATCTATACCCCCTCCCCCTTAAAACCCAATAGACTAAGAAGCATGATTTTTGTGATTTTGCTATTTTGTGCAAAGAGAGCAAATTTTAAGACGAACCAGAAAGCTCTCCGTAGTAATGCTAGGGAATTAACTACTGATTTCCAGGATCTGGCAGCTGCCACTCTTTAAAAAATAGAAAGAAGATTGCTAGCTGATGTCACAGCTGTATTTAGGGAAACACACATAAGAAAAAGATGGGGTTTCCCTTTCCAGCTCCTCTTCGCCCACAAGAAACAGACATAAGATACAAGAGAAAAAAAGAGAAGGGATTAGGACCCTTGAAAGATTAACCCTAATAGAAGACAGTTGAGACTCCTATGACGATACAAACATTGAACCAGCAGGCCAAAATGAAGATTGGCAAATCCATCAAACCTAGAAGAAAATGATCACCAGTAACCATAATGTCATGAAAAAGATTCATAAGGTGATGGGCATCCCTCATGAATCTCAAAAAAACAAATCTGAGGCAGAGGAAGGAAAGTAATAAGAGAATGAAAAACAAAGCAGAGTGTCCACTTTATTTATTAAGTACTCTGAACCCCTCAGTAAGTGTACTATTTAAATACCAGGATATAATAGATCCCAGACATTTGGCAAGAAGCACAAATTGTAATTGTCCCAAACCCTGGTGCATCAGGCACATTGCCTTATTAAATCAAGATGCAAAAAATTATGCTTCAGTTCTAGCAAATAGTCTGGAAAAATTATTACCGACATATATTAACAGGGAGCAGACAGGATTTGTATAAAACAGGAAGCTAACAGATATTGCTCACAACATTTTAGACTTGATCATCTTTATAGATGCTAACAATGAGTCCCATCTATTTTTAATCACTAGATGCAGAAAAATTTTTTGATGGAGTAAACTGGCAGTTCTTAAAAGAATACTCTACATACATTTGGTTTAGGCCCTAAATTTCAAAATTGGATTCCCATTTTCTAGTCCAACCCACATGCTACTAAAAAAGAAAATGGATACCTATTAGAAAAATTCCTCCTTTTCAAATGCACATGTCGAGTGTGCCCATTATTACCTCTTCTCTTTGCTTGAGTAATGGAGTCATTTGTCCAATTGGTCGGAGATTATTCTAGTATAAATGGAAATACAATAGGAAACAGGAAACATAAATGAACCTTCTAGGCAATTGTCATCATAGTATTTGTTATGAATCTAGTTCAAAAACTACTAGAACTGCAAGAGTAAATCGTAAAATGTGGCTGTCAGGATTTAAAATAAACTATGACAAGTCAAAACTCCAGGATGTAGGTTTGGGGTCGGACCTACAGAAAAGATATAAAAAGATAAAGACAAATATAAATGTGTAACTACTTCAATAAAATTCTTGGGAATAGATATTTCAAAAAGATGGCAAGATTTCTATAATACTGATTATATACCTTTGATTATGAAAATCAAAACTGATCTGGGAAATTTGTCAAAATATGCACTTTCATGGTTAGGCAAAATTGCAGCAGTTAAAATAAACATCTTATCTCAAATTAACTTCCTGTTCTGAACACTCCCAGTTTTAGTCCCAGGAAGTCTCTTACATCAATAGCAATCTATGATAAACAAATTCATTTGGAGAAATAAGAACTCCAGGAATAGGCAATCTACATTTGCAAAGGCCATGGTAAAAGGGAGTATTAGCTTTACCAAACATTAAGCACTACTATCAAGCTAATCAGATCAGAAACCTAATGTACTGGATGGATAACGGCAATCCTAATAAGCACTTGGTTGAGATGGAACAAGCTCATTGTGGTGCAGTTGAACACCACAAGATCTGCTGGCTAAAGAAATCCTATACGGCAAAAATCAATATGTAACCACTCTTTTATGAAAGTAACAATAGAAACTTGAGCTAGTTTATTTAGGAAACTAAGCCAAAACCCATCACCTCTAATATCCATAGCAGATAATATAGAATTTAACCTCAGCAGAAAAAAAGCCTAGGAATTTTTGACTTTTAGAAACATATAGATATATCAAAATTTGGCCAACTGTTTAGAGATAATACATTTGGATCACTTGATGAAATACAGTTTACAAAAGACCAAAATTCAAGTACTGTATTCCAATAGCTACAAATGAGATATTTTTTCAATCCAACCCTACAAAAAGGCAAACCTATGCAGAAAATTGTTAGAATTAAAAAAAAAATCCTACTGACTATGTCAATGAAACAAAGGATTATTCTCCATTTAATACAAAATAATCTCTGTTATTAGATGAAATAACTATGTTCATGAAAAGATAGAAAGTTGATGCAGGCATAGCACCGAAGCTGAGGAATGGTATAACATGGATCAATGGCCAGAATTCCTCAATAATCACAAAGAATTTTAACATCATTTTCTTTTATTAATCAATGGTACCTAACTCTCCTTAATATTAAATGAATTTATGATATAGGGATGGCAAATGTTGGAGAGAATGTAATGAAATGAGAGGTTTTTCTCCACATATATGGTGGATGTGCCCAAAACTTAAGACCTTTTGGAAAGCTGTCAGAGATCCATAAGGGAGATAACAGGGTGTCAGCTGTCAGATAACCCCTTGGTATTTTCATGAAATTGTCCTGAAAAGCCTGTGTTTAATAAAAGCCATAAATAACTGATCACTTATCTCCTTGCTGCTAGACTTACTATAGCAAAGTGGTGGAAGAGAAGTGACTCCCCTAAATCTATTGCGTGGTATGAAAAAGTATGGGAAATTCTGTTACTAGAAAAATTAACTCACCAACTCAGGGGATATGGAAAAAAGACCAATATTTAAAAATCTGATAGAACTTCCTGGAATTTACTCAAAGAGAGTCATCTGACACTTCTGACAGTTTGAGAAATTTTTTTGAATACTAAAAAAAGGGAGAGACCCTTTCATCATTAGTCAAAATTACGCTATTAAAATAAGAATAGATAGTAGGAAAAAGGAAAAAACCTTAAATATTGCACAGAGTTTTGGTAGGACAACTAACAAGTTATTCATCTAAATGTTTGGACCTAAACATGAGAACATCACAGTTTGCTTAAAACCACTTATCTCTGTGTTTCCGATGTATAAACCGTCAAACTGACAGAGAGTATCAGTGGAGTCTTGAAGAGGTCTGTCCTGGGTCCAGTACAATTCAATGTTTTCATTAATGACTTGGATAATGTAGTGGAGAGTATGCTTATAAAATTTGCAGATGACACCATGCTGGGAGGGGTTGCAGGCATATTAGACGACAGGATTAGAATTCAAAAGGACCTTGACAAATTGGAGAATTGGTCTGAAATCACCAAGGTGAAATACAATAAAGACAATTGCAAAGTACTACACTTAGGAAGGGAAAAGAAAAAAAATTAAATGCACCACTCTGAAATAGGGAGCCTCTGGCTAGATGCTTGTACCCTTGAAAAGGACCTGGGAGTTGTATCGGTTCACAAATTGAAAATGAATCTAATAATGTGATGCAGCTGCAAACAAGACCAATATCATTCTGCGAAGTACCAACAGGAGCGTGGACATAAGACACAGGCTCTACTCAGCACTTGTTATGCATCATGTCCAGTTTTGAGTGCCACACTTTAGGAAAGATATAGATTGACTGGACAGAGTCCAGATGACAGCAACAAAAATGATGAAAGATTTAGAAAACCTGGCCTTTGAGGAAAGGTTAAAAAACTGGGCACGTTTAGTCTTGAGAAAAGAAAACTGAGGGGCACCTGATAACAATCTTCAAATTAGGGCTGTTATAAAGAGGACCAGGATCAATTGTTCTCTATTGAAGGTAGAAAAGAAGCAATGGGCTTGATCTGCGAGAAAGGAGATTTAAATTAGGTATCAGGAAAAACTTTTTCACTATAAGGGTCATTAAGCACCAAAATAGGCTTGTGGAATCCCCATCACTGGAGATTTTTAAAAGCAGGTTGGACAAACACCTGTCAGGGATAGTTTAGGTTTACTTGGGCCCATCTTACTTGATCCCCCTGCTCCTCAGTACAGTGAGCCGGACATGACCTCTTGAGGTCCTTTCCAGCCCTACCTTTATATGATGTCAAGTGACATAAGCATGCACACCATATTTTGTCAGATTGTCCTCTGCATTGCATATAGTGACACAACACAAGGGAAGCTGACGTTAAAACAGCATGATGGAACCATGTGCAGTTTATTGGAGACAATAAAAATACAACAGGAATTAGGCTATAAGAGTGGGTTGTACACAAAATAACTCTCTGTGCTCATTATACTATTTTTCTGACTAATCCAGTAATCATTTATTGAATAATTAAGCACACAAAAACATATTCAGGTTGCCCAGTCAAGCGTGTAGAAGTAAGACGTGCCAGAATTAAGGCTGCCTGTGCCCCTAACCAGCCCTCTTGTGCATACACATTGTGATACAGTCTTTAATTACATGATCATGTACTATTTTTTTCCCTGACTCATTCAATATACAGCGTGGACAGTGCTCTCTTAATGAACAGCAATTTAAATTTTTCTTTCTCCTTGTTGTTCATCATGGAGCCCCCAGGCCTTATTTACTGCACAGTGCTCAAAGCCTGCTCTGAAGACAGAATTATTCATTTCCTCATTAATAATGTAGAATTATTAATTTCCTCATCAATTTCCTTTTCTGTGGTGGTCATCACTCTAGCATCAAGCTTCACAAGATCTCTGTGACGTGAGGGGGATCTTATCAGCCTCATTTTACAGATGGGGAACTAAGGCACGGAGAGATGACGGTCAAAAGTTTCCACTAATTTTGGGTGCCAAATAGGACATGTCTACACTATCTTGCAGCTCAGACTAAGGAGGTATGAATAAGAGTGCACACCCAAGTGCTGTGTTGTAACTCCCCTGTGTAGACTCTGCAAAGAGAACTACATTAGTGCACAATCGGAACCTTTAAGTTTGTGCCCTCGGTGTCCACATGGGAGAGTTAAAGTGCAGCATTTTGTTGTGAACTGCTATTCACCATGCCTTAATTTGGATTACAGAGAAGTGCAGACATGCTCCTAGGATCTGATTTTTCAGCATACTCAGCATTATATAGGACTTTCTATGTTCAAAGCACAGCTCTCCTTGGCTTCAGCTGCAGTTATGGGTGCTCAACACTTCTACAAATCAGACCCAAGGAACTCAGGATGAGCACCCAGAAGATGAGGAACACAGTTAGTGACCACCCGTGAAGAGTTTGGTTTAAATGACTTGCCCAGCATTACACAAGGAACTTTATGGCAGAAGCAGGGCTAGAATCCAATTCTCCATGGTACCGTTCAATTGTGTTAGCCAGGAGATTATCCTTTCTCTTCCTGCAAGCTTAATTCTGACAATTCCTAAATTTTGCATGCTTGATTTTGCCACCTTAATAATGTTCTTTTCATGTAGACAAGTGTTTTGTTTGCGTTTTCAAACACGGAGAGAATTACACAAATAAACAAATTCCTCACGTCACATCATGTTGACACCCACATGGTTCACCAGCAGGTTTGGAACCTTGAGTTCCACTGAACAGACTTCAGCCACTTGAGCCAATAGAATAACAAATGGCTGTAGTAGGTTGTCATCCTCTATGTAGACCAACACTAAAGTGGGATGAGATGCACAGTTTGCGAGTGTTTCACATCTATGTGCTGACAGCAGAGGAATGGTCAGACTCAGGAATCTTGGGTTCCATTCCCACGCTGGATGGTGGGAGTGCGCTCCAATCTGCACAGACTTTTCTGCCTGTTCCCTCCTCCCAAAGCTTGATCCCTTCTGCCCTGTCCCCTTTTCCAGTCCCATCTCTTCCCATCTCTGACTCCTTATCTCAGTCGCATTCTCCTTGCTTATCCAGTCCCAGCCTCAATTCCTTAGGCATTTCATTCCAATCCCAGTCTGTTTGTCCCACCCCAACTCCTTTCCCCATGTCTCCTTGCTCAACCAGTCCCAATTCCCCCTTCTTAGTTCCCCATCTGCTCCATCTCTCTTCTCCCCTCTTCCTCCCTCCCTCCGTCTTTCATTAGTAATCTGAGTCTTGGGCTTCTCATCCAATCTCATGCTCTCCATCTCCATGTCCCAGTCTCGTTGTCCAGTCAGTCCCAGTCTCCCCACTAAATCCTAGCTCATCTTATCTCAGTGTTCCCATCCCTCAACCTACTGGCTCCTATTCCCCGACTGTTCCACGAATTCATAGACTCTAAGGTCAGAAGGGAGCAATATGGTCATCTAAGCTGACCTCCTGCACAATGCAGGCCTCAGAACCTCATCCACCCACTCCTGTAATAGACCCCTAACCTAAGACTGGGTCCTTATAGTCCTCAGATCATGGTTTAAAGACTTTAAGGTACAGAGAATCCACCAACAAGTAAGCCGTGCCCCATGCTACAGAGGAAGGTGAGAAAACCCCAGAGCCTTTGCGAATCTGCCCTGAGGGAAAATTCCTTCCTGACCCCAAATATGGTGATCAGATAAACCCTGAGCATGTGGGCCTGACTCACCAGCCAGACACCCGGGAAAGAATTATTTGTAATAACTCAGAACCCACCCATCTAACATCCCTTCACAGGCCATTGGCATATCTACCACCAGTAGCCAAAGATCAGTCAATTGCCAAACTAGGCTGTCCCATCATACCATCCCCTCCATAACTTTATCAAGCTCACTTTTGAAGCCAGCTAGGTTATTTTGCCCCCACTGCTCCCCTTGGAAGGCTATTTCATAACTTCACTCCTCTGATGGTTAGAAACCTGCGTCTAATTTCAAGTCTAAACTTCCCGATGACCAATTTATACCCATTTGTTCTAGTGTCCACATTAGTGCTGAATTTAAATAATTCCTCTCCATCACTGGTATTTATCCCTCTGATGTATTTATAGAGGGCAATCATATCTCCCCTCAGCCTTCTTTTGGTTAGGCTAAACAAGCCAAGCTCTTTGAGTCTTCTCTCATAAGGCAGGTTTTCCATTCATCGGATCATCCTAGTAGCCCGATGTAGCCTAGGGCAGCCACCTGATAATGCCAAGGTCAGGGAAGGCTGTAAAAGAAGAGCAGATTCTCCCAGCACTGGTGGGTGACACTGAAGTCAAACTTCCCAACCAGCCTCAAACAGTGCTTCTGATTCCCCACACCGGTTATCAAGAAGCCACTATACAAATACACACAGCCCCCTTTACTGCATTTCAGTGTCTGGCTCCCAATCACCACTAAGTCCAGTAGAGACCAGTTATTTAAACTCTATGCTCTTTACGACGAAGGTTCCCTCTGACTCTAAAGGGTCAGTCACAGTACCAATTCAATATAAGTTTAGATCTTACCCAAAATACCACGCTGCCAGCCAATCCTTTAGGAAATAAAACTAAAGGTTTATTATAAAAAGAAAGGAACAAACTATAAGAGAAAGGTTAAAAGATTAAAGCAATCATATACATACAAATGATTTGAAAGACCATATGCATCAGGTTTCTAGAAGAATTGTGGAGTTTGCAGGCTTGTATAGTCCCTCTGGTGTACATCCAGTACCTGGATGAGTCTCGGTCCTTTGTTTCACAGCTTCAGTTCAGTTGTAGATGAATTGATCCAGAGGTAGATAGGCGGCTGAAAGCTGAACAGGATTGAAGACAAAATGGACCCCGAGCCTCTGCCTTTTATGTTCTCTGGCCCTTGACATGATGCTTGTGGAATTTCACAGGAACCAAAATGGAGTCCAGAGTCACATAAGCAAGTCCTGTGACTCATCACGTATATCCCTGGCTTCTCCCCCTGGGCCCCTTGCACCTGTGAATGCCTTAATGGGCCAGTAAGCAGGCTATTGTTATAGCATCCTGTCTGAGGCATTACCCAGACATATCTCCATTTGAAATACAGATATATCAACCATATCCATAACTTCCATTACACACATAACACATGGACATAAACATAATCATCTTACTTGGCACATCACAGCCTTTCTAACAGTACCTGACACAGCATAGCTCACATGGATTACTATGATTTTGACATACTGATGTCACACAATATAATAAATCCCCTCCCCCCCAGTCCAGCCCGCATGACAAGCCTTTCTCTGCACCTCTTTCAGCTTGAGTTCATCTTTCTTAAACATGGGCGACCAGAACTGCACACACTATTCCAGATGAGGGAATGATGATTCCCACTGGCTTCCTGTCCCAGCCTCCTCTACCAGCCCCAGTGTCCTTGTCCCAGCAACCCCCAATTTCTCTCCCCACTCCTTCAGTCTCAGACTCCTTGTCCCAATCTACTTCTTATCCTCTCCCCAGTCCAGCTTTTGTCCTCTCTGCACTTGAACCAGAGTGGTTTCTCCTGCATGCTAAGGGAAGGAGGAAGGAGAGGGGGAAGTCACTGACAGCGCAGGAGAGACAGACTCCCTACTCCCAATTCCAGGGGTTGACCCAGGGCATCCGAGACCTGCCATTGGAGGAAAAGTACAGTTTTGCCCCTGTCACCACAAGAGGGCATGCTCACTCATGCTGTGAGGCCAGCAAGTGCTAGTTCAGGCCAGTCCTGGGCACTGTAAGAGGCTGGAACATGCGCAGTGAAGACCGAAGAAGACAGTCTCTACTGAGCATGTGTGAACTGCAGTTTCTCAGAGGGTTATACCTTGACCAAATCTGGGCAGATTTTCTCAGAGATGATGCATTCTTGATGCAAAGACCACCCGCTGCCAAATGTCAAGTCCCTGTTCCAAAGCGTGGAGGGCATTAGCTCTTTTCAAAGAAAAAAAAAAAGTAAACTTTTTTTTAATTTGGCCAGAACAAGGTTTTTTCCCCGCTAGGCACATTCTCAGAAACAACTGAACCATTTTGTATGCAATTTAAAAAAAAATAAAAATCAGCTTGAGGCATGGAAAGTTTCAGCCTGAATACTTAACTTTTGACAACGTTAAAAGCAACTAAAAACATGGTCTTATAATGGGAAGTGTCGGGCAACCTTAATAACAGGCAGCCCCATCTATAATTTTGGGAAGATTTCTGTTTAAAAACATAACAGAATCTCAAACTGTTAAACACTTTAGCAGATTCTTGTCCTTCATGGGGCTAGTCCTTTTTTGAACTAGCTGGGCATCCAAATGCAGATCAAATCTCTACCAATTGAAAAATGGTTGCAACATATTCAGGAAGCTCTGAATAGATGGATATTTTTTTCCATAGAATGTGACAATAAAGTTAATGTATTGACTAGATTTAATGATATTTTTCAGCTCCTGCCAATATTATTTGAATCATTTTGTAGGAAGTTATCTAAATAAGACATGATATTGATTTGATCCAACAAATGTCCTAAAATCTGCAGACAATACTAGAATCAAACAAAGCAACATGAGAGATTACATCCAAATTCCAAATTTATCATTTTTTCTGCTCAAACTACAACTGTATTAGATGACCCAGATAGCACCCTCCACAAATACACTGGATTGAAACACAATCTCCCAGATCTCTTAGCCTTCGGTTAGATTCATCCCATTTATGCTAAAGGAGGCACATTCATTTTACACTAAAGTAAGCAATCCTTATAATCATCTTTCAGTAAGCAAAACTGTCAATGATCCTTCCCTCACTGTCTCCTCTATCTCCTAGACCAAAAACCTCTATGTTTTTAATTTTATCCTCTTTAGATAATTGGTTAAAGGCTCATATAACCCAATACCATTAGATTATGAGAAGAGAAGATTCTAGGTCTTCTTACAAGGAAGTTCTGAAACAAAACAAAACCTACGATTCGTTACTCGATAAATATTTTGCATTTAAATGATACATTATTGAGAATAAAATATGGTTCATTTATTGGTTCTAAAACCACAGAAGAGGCTTATAGCTAAAATGTTTTCACTATTACATTCTAACTTTCTTAAAATAGGACAGAACTTTATTTACAGTTGGCAGAATATATACAATTTTCAGCTGGAACCAAAAGGTGAATAGCTCTGTATCTGTAAGCAATGTTTTTGGTTTTAATTGTAGAAAAGTGATTGTCACAAACTTATTAACTATGCTAGCAGGAAGATGTTTTATATACAGAGATATATACAGATACTAGATAGATAGATAGATAGATACACACACACACACACACAGTGTTTCCAAAGTGCATTAATTGTAACAAAGACAGATTCTTTAAAAAAAAGTACATGGAAAGAAGTGCTAGGAAAATAAGGAAAACCCATTTACAATTCTTCAACATTATACACTATAGAACCGGTTATTTTGACGGTACAAATATTTCTGCTATTTTCTCAGAAAAGACAAAAGCACAACATACTTCTAGGATGACCTTTTTTCTACCCACCACATGGAAATGGTGTACAAATCTTTCAGACATTCTTAAACTGTATCTGTGACATCTTGATGCAAAATATATTCATTTTACAATCCTGGAAGTGGGCCAAACCCCTCTTTGCTCACACAATAGTCCCACTGACATCACTTTTGAGTAAAATCCCTGCAAAATACTATGCACAACCCAAGTCCCACTGAAGCCCTCAAAATAGGCAAGTAAGATTTGCCTTATAGGAATACATACCAAAAGAGACATGAGAAATTCTATCTCCCAAGCTACCTATATTTCAGACTATTTGCTTTTCAGCACGAAGTGTTCTGGCCCAGGATAATTCTTTTATGTATGTGTTGGGTTCCTCCACTCCATTAAAAAAAAAAAAGAGCAAACAGGAGCCTCTCTGTCAAATTCTGAGAGAGTTGGATGTTTACCAAATCCTACTGCATAACATTTTCCTTTAGACAAGCACAAAAACAAATGCTATGTTCCGGGATATCAGAATAAATTCTATCCCTAACATGATATGGGGCTTCTTGACAGGCCTCACTGTCAGTTGCATACGTGGCCATGGAGCTGCCTTGAGCTTTATCAACAAGCTTGGTTGTAAGTGAATTGCCTCATACTGATTATGTATGCTGCCTGTTTGTGCAGACTGACCCAAACATACTTCAAGACCCACTGCAGCTGTAAAGTTGCTAGCATGCCCACAGCCATGTCACTTTCTGTGGTTCTGACAAGTCTTCCATGCCAAGCAGAATCAGCTTGGGGTACTAGTTGGAAGAGAAACCCCCTTGGAAGATCTAGGATGTAGCGATGGTAGTTCAAAGTCGCATTCTTCCCGCCACACTGTTATGGAACTAATGCACCAGTCAGATATTAAAGGGAATAGTGCTTTTATATGGACGAGATGGGAAACAAAGGATCTGACTGCTTGCTGTCATCAACGATCCCATGGAAGTTTTTGTAAAAGTAGGTTCGTTAACAGTTTTTTCCTGGCCAAATTGTAAAACATTCTGCCACCCACAGTTTCAGCTGGATATAGGATTCCTCTGCATCCTGTTCTAAACTGTTGTTTAGTATTGCTATGCTCAGTTAAACAGCTGCTGTTTTCCACCCCAGAGAAAGATGCACTTCAGCATAGCTAGTAAAGTGCTACGCTCTGGGGATGAATGAGGTACAATTGCTTAGATAGACAGAATCTCATACCTACCTCATTAGTCCGTGTTTGCACAGCTTGTCGAGGTCCTCAGGTGAAAGTCATTATATGCTCAGCACTGATATTTTCAGGGAAATTTGAGAATTCAGGGGAACCAAGTTCCCTTCACTAGGAGGTTCACACAGCCTTCAGCTGCTGAAGTGGTAACATGAGCAAGGGGGCACCATGTACAATTGCATAGTTTGCATGTTTTTAGGAATGGCTCTGGATACTCAGATGCAGTATTAGCACTGTTCTCATTTCTTCAAATCAGGTTTACTCACCAAATTTGGGGCTAGCTGGGAATCTTCTTGGCACAGTTCGGCATTATGGCAAGGAACATTACCCTTATACATCATTTGCAGATGAACTGTATTTTATTAGTATGGTATAGATGTACTGTACTTTATTAGTACAGCACATCTGCAAATGCATAAACAACATAGTGTTATAGGAGCTCAAATTCCCACAGCAAATCACTTCTTTATACAGTAAGACACATATTTACAACAGTAAATTAATTAAACCATTAACACAAAGCAAAATGACAAAGGTAAATAATATTTCACAAAGCCTATATCTTCAGCATTACTGAGAATTACTGTTTATACCAGCTGCACTGATTATAACTGTTATCAACAGATCTTAAGAGTTAGTTCTACATGCTACCAAAATGTCCTGCTAAACAAAATGCCATCTTTATATAACAGTAACAAAAACCATTCTGGGTCCTGAGCTAACTAAGAATGTTTTCCCATTTGCAGCCATGTGCTGCAGTTTTCTGATGAGACCAACAAATATTCCGTGTCACAATCTGTGACTATCATCACATCTCTGATTCATATTTAAACTTTGTGGCAAAGAATCTCTATCTTAGGGTTACAATACCTGCAAACACAAAAAAAAACTGTTCCCTATGGAAGTGTCACAGAAAGCCCAAACACCCATAGCAAAGCACTTCCTGCTGACCAAAGCTGTACTGACCTTGGCTCAATTTAAAGAGACAAGAGGGTGGAATTCCAGACCTTTGGGGTGAAATCCTGACTATTGCCGTCAATGGCACTTAGCTTCAACGAGGCCAGTTTTCACCGTTAGCATTTAACTCAGCTTTGAACAACCCTGGCGTCTTTTCTTCCCCTCACCAACCCTCCTCCCCCCCCTCCACAAAAAAGGCAACATTTCCAGTGAAGGGATATTACAGTGTGCAGTATTAGTTCTGAATGCTACAGGACATCTAGCATTGCTGGCACCTTTCAACACACCTTTCTGGCATTCAGTCAATGGAGAGCTTGAGCTCTACAGCCAGGACGAGCAAACATTTGAATGTTCTTCACACTTGCACAGTTATTTTAAGACAAGAACATCTGCTTTCATGTTTAAATGCAGATGCTCCAACCTCACTGTACGCTGAATTAATAATTTCCTCATGGGTTTTTTATGGTGCTGTCATTTTGGTAGCATAATTCTTTACAAACATTAATGAATTTATGTTCACAACACCCTGTGAAGGGAGATAGTGTTATGATCCCCATTTTAAACATGGGGAACTGAGTCATAGAGATTAAAGCCATAACTGTCACATAGTTTCGGGTGCCCAATTTGGGAAGCACAGGGCCTCATTTTTCAGAGTACTTAGCATTTTATGGCACTTCAGATGTGCAAAGCCCAGCTCTCCTTGACTTCAACTGCAGTTATGAGTGTTCAGCACTTCTGCAGATCAGACCTCAGGCTTAGGTGCCCAGCAAATGAGGAACACACACTGACCATCTGTGAAGCATTTGGTTTATATGACTTTCCTAGCACTGCAGGCTCTGTGGCAAAGGCAAAGAGAATTCAGCTATCCAGAGTCGCATTCAACTGCCTACGTCAGAAGCCCCTCCTTTCTCTTCCTGCAGTCTCCTGCCTTTTTCCAACCAAGGGTCTTACCATTGCTGCAGGACTGGAGGCAGTGGCTGTTGCTGCAATTCCCACTAAGCCCTCAGCTCCCCTCACTTTGCTGTTGTTTCAGGAGCAGTGTGGAGCCTTCCTCCCACACACACACCATCCATCCACTCCCCTGCAGCAGCAACAGAAACGCCAGTCAGAAGCACATGCTCCCCCCCCCCCAGATTTTCCTTGCCCTATCCTCCCCTCAGTTTGCAGTGGACTGCCTCTGCCTCCACCACCTCTCCCGACCTGCTCACTAGCCTCCCTCCTTGTAGTTTGTGCCCTTTGCTACCTGCCCTGCCCAATGGCAGCCCCATCCTTTGCCACTTGCTGCCTGCCCCCTTTCCTTGTTTGCAACCTGCCCAGCCACCCCCCACCTTGGTGTTTGTTATCCCACCCACTCCTCCTCACTTCACTGTTCCACCCAGGGCCCCCTTGCCGCTTGTTTCCTGCCCTACTCCCTGTACAGCTGTGCGTTCTCAGCACTTGCAATTGCACCCGACCATTTTCTTTGAACCCCTGCTCACTGCACACCTTGCAGTCCCTCACCCAGTGCAGCCAAAGAAGCAGGTCCACCCCCCTGCCCCCCTGGACTCCTTTCCTTATTTTATTGCTCTCCTCATGCTATAATTTGCACTCTCCTCCCCCACACATAGTGGCATAGTGGGGAGAAATGATTAGCCTCTGTTTTTCCCTACCTCCACATTTCCCTGTCTTAGTTCTATCCCCTGACCCCTCTGGTGGCTCTGCTTATCACCTGCCCTCAATGGTGGATCCCAGCTCAGCTACACATAAGACTTCAACCACCCATGGGGGGACTGAGGGAGGGAGACCTCTGGCCATTATTGTTGCCCAGACTCATTTTCTCCTCCATCCACCCCTGTGGCAACCACCACCACCACCAACACCGCTGCCAGTATCCTCAGTGTCCCCAGCGGGGCAGTGGCAGCAGGAACCTCACTGCCAACCCTCCTGAGACTACCAGGGGAGCCCCCTCAGTCAGCAGAAAGGGCCAGGGGAAAAAAAAGGCTAAGAGCCCCACCTGGAAGGCTTCTTCTGCAGCAGCTGCAACTACTGCCATGACCCCCCCATTCCCAGGCCGTCCCTTCCACCAGCTCTGGGGGCGCTTGCTCCTCAGCACCCAGAGTGTACGCCCAGGTGGCCATGGCCCCGCTACTGCCACCATTGCCTCCTGGCCAGGGCTCCTTTCCCCACCCTGACCAATGGGCTCGGTGTCTTTTGTAAGGGGGCTGTTCTCCCCTTTCTGACACTTAGTGAGTTTTGGCTGGCCCTCTCCCAATACCAGGAGAAAGGGGAAGGGCCAAAAGGAAAACAGGATCCTTAGACTGATAGTCCCCTGGGCCAATGAGGTGATGGCAATGCTCCAAATCAGCAAGACTGACAGGGAAAGCAGGCCAATGGGAGGGTCAAGAGCCCGTCTCATCCTCTGTGTGAGCTAGAGCAGCCTGGAGCCAGGAGCTGGCGTAGCACAGACTAGTCATGCTAACAAGGAGCCAGGGCTGAACTACAGGGTGGGGCCATAGCCAGGTTGGTGGATGCCCACCAGGCCACATGTAGCACTGGAGCTGGGATGGCGGATGCCTGCCATGCCACAAGTAACAACAGAGCCAAACATGAGGGTCTGGCAGAGGAAGATGTCGCCAGGCAAGAGGGCTTGAAGGCCAGATTCGGAGGGCAGAGAATGTGACCCAGACAGAAGGGCCGATATAAGGGAGAATGGTCCCACCCCCTAGAACCTGAAAGTTCCTGGACCCCACCAGAGCATGTGTCTTACCCATGGAATCACCACAGCTTAGCCAGGGCCTGGGCCATGTGAGCCATGTGAGACTGTGAACTTTTCTTTAGTTGCAGAGGCAGCTGTTTGTGGTGTTCCCCATGGGCTCACATTCCACTGGGGAGCTCAGCTGGTGGCTCCTCCATGGAGCAGGAATAGGAGGTTGGCCTGGTTTACAGAATACCCCAGACATTTGCTCCTTTCTTTAGCCAGACAGAGACCTTGACACACACCTATATAGAGTGTCTCAGGCTGCAGCTCCTGCAGTTCTAGGTGCACTTTTTCCCTCACCTCCTTACATATGCATACCCTCTCTGTGGCTCCACAAAGGTGTGAGATCTCCTTCTCAATCTCATCCTGGCACTGGGGCCAAGATGGCCAGCCACCAGACCAGAAGGAGGAAGCTTGACAGGGGTACTTTGCAACTGTGGGATCTCTTTCTGTTCCCTCATTGTATCACATCCCCAAGCAAATTCCACTGGGTGGCATCTACTAACTCTTTGGATGCCTTTGAAGAGAGGTGGGTGCTGTCCAGGGTTCTCTGCTTCATGTCCTCTTCTGGATCCCTTGTTTTGGCCCTGTGACCCTCACTCCCATCCCTGTGTGAAGTTCCCCTCTGCAGTCTGGACTGGTGAATCGCTATGTCACTCCCAACCTCCCACTCTTGGAGCCTGTTTTACTCTGCTTTGCTGTGTGACCTCCCACTTCTGGGCAGTTCATGCACAGCTACCAGCAAGCAAGGTACCTCCAACTCCATGGGCAAGTGTCTCTAGCCAGCCACTCATGGGATTATGCAATGATATGACCCCAGGCAAACCCTCAGTCCCAGACACAATCCTAGGAATTGCTGTTTTACAATGTTCAGTGCTGCCCATTGAAAACTCCAAGCTCATGCTTGTCAATTTATCAGAGAAATTGATATGCGCCTGCCTTGTCACTACAAACGGAGTGTCTAATGCACTCTAAACCAAATGCACTGCTTTAGATAAAAGAAACAAATGTATTAAGTACAGAAAGATTTGAGTTATTATAAATCAGAGGGAAACAAGTCAGATTTGATCAAGCTAAACAAAAGCCAAATGCATTCTAAACTAAGTTTAACACTTTTAGCAATCTTACATATTCAGCCAGATTTTCACCACAGGCTAGCAGGTCTCCCTCCAGCCATGCCCTCCCCCTGTGATCAGCACTTCAGTTACTTGGTGGTGTTTGTAGATGGATGTGGAAGAGAGAACCGCAAAATCCTTTCCCTTTTTAACTTGTTCCCTCGACCCCGTCCAGGACCTCGCCCCCCCACCCTTCAGGGTCATGTGACAGTGTCCCTGCATGGTTTCCTCCATGTCCTGAGTCACTGTGGTCCTTTGTGGATTCATTTGTTGATGTCTGGGCCAGTCCTTTGTTCTTGGAATGCTGAGCTGGGTTGTTCTATACAAGTCCTAATGAGGTACGAATTGCACTTCAGCTCTATGGAGTTTTGCCTAGATCTGTTTCAAGCCAAGAGATACATATTTGAGAATTTACATAGTGAAGCCTCATAACTATACACATAACACTGCAACAAACATATTACCATTACAGTAATGTTCAGTGTGCCAGGAGCATAAGATGTGCCAAAAACACCTTACATGACATACTTTGCCTTAAACAATATACCATTACACTACAAAGGTGAACATGAATGATATATAATTACATAATAAGGGTGTACATTGGGGGTGCAGGGTTTTTTCATTTGTTGTTCCCCCACAATCATTCGCCTACTAGGTTGAGTGGCTTCTCTGGGTTGATTGCAGTGATGGATTTTTAGTTTTTGGCAGGCCTAGATTCGCCTGTCCTGGATGCCACAATAGATACACATCTTCCAACTTCTGCCACAAATGAGGTAAGGATCTTACAATAGCACACAGGCCTGGTTCATTCCCAAAGCATAGTCTGTATTATGTCCTGCAGGAGGCAGGGGTTTTATGGAAAAAACAATGTGTGTGATCTTGTAATTAAAAACTATATCATAATGCATATGCCCGAGAGGGCTGAATTAAGGTTGCACAGGCAACCTTAACTCTGGCATTTCCTAACTGCTGAGTGCTTGACATTGCAACTTTAATATTCTTTTGATTTGGTATCAATGTAATTTCCAAAGTTTAAACAAACAAACCCTTTAAAACTGAAAAAAACAAAAAAATTATCTTGTACAAACATATTGACTTCCCCACCCACAAGTATCAGTAGTAGAAATTAACTCTTTAGATCCACAACATGGTCCTCTGCTAGTTGAGTAACTGGATGCAAGAGAGTGCTGTTCTCTTCTATGTAGGCTTGCCAATCCAAGGGGATGAAAGCACATGTTTTGTTAGGCAGTATCACATGTAGCAGCTAGACAACAAAGGAATGTTGAGACTCAGGAATAATGGGTTCAATGTCATATTCTGAGGGAAGTGCACACCAGTGTCATGTGTCTCAACAGGTAGGCTAAAAAGCAATGGGGGGGCACAAGGCATTTAAAATTTTATTACAGTCTAAAGTAAGGAAAAATCTTACTCCCTCATTCCACACACACCCTTACCCTGCAAGATCAAATATTCTCTGTCAGTCTCCCAACACACACACAAACAAATGTTAGAGGCTTTTATTGTGACCATTGGTACATTTTTTCCTCTTACTTTTATAATAAACATAAGAGGATCACACAATTTTTTTACTTCTCTGCCTTCCCTGTCCCCTGCCCCTCCCACTTCAGTCCCATGCCCAAGGTTCTGGCCCTGGCTCCATGTTCCTTCCCTTGCTCATAATCTCGCCTTCCACCACTTCTGTCCCCCCTTGATTCTATCTTTTCTCTACCCCTTGTTCCTCCATCCTCATGTTTGCTGCCCTCTCTGCTCCTGACCCTATCCCCCCAGCTCCTGCTCCTAGTCCCCATCTTCTCTGCTTCTCATCCCTCTGCATGCAAATGAGGCTACTTTCTCCTTTGTCTCCTGGAGGCAGCAGGGGAAGCATTAATTTGAGAACACAGGAGAGCCAGTCTCCCTAGTCTCTGTGCTTGTGCCCCACTCCACAGCAGCCACTGCTGGATGCTAGGAGGAGCAATTGCAGGAAATGTCCTGCTCAGCTCCTGCATCCCAGGCTGGAGGATACACAATGCAGAGGGAACCTTTGAAGAATTTAGCTCCCAAACTCTAACAAGTCTCTACTGAGCTAGTGCAAATGGGGATTTTTCAGAAGCGTATAAATTGGCCAGATTTGGGTGAACATTCACAGTGATAGCAAAAGGCACATCTCTCACACTAGGGCAACCCCGCTGCCAAATTTCCAGTTCCTGCTCCAAAGACTGGAAGCACCAAGTTTCTCAATTAAAGTTTATAAGAATTTTTTAACATGGGCAAAATCAATGTATTCTTTCTTAATCTAGTTCGTGGAAGTAGCATAACCATTTTTAGCTGAAAATTCACCTCCCTCCAAAAATTAGCCTCAGGCAGACATCTGGCTTAGAAAATTTGAGCCCAAATCTTGTAAATTTGGCAAACTTATACTCAACCAAAAGCAGGATCTTACAATGGCCATGGAATCTTAACTATCGGTAAGGCTTCTGCTGCGGGAGTATTAATTTAATTTTTCTGGGTTTATTTTTAGAAATGTTTGAGTTTTACATAGATGTCCAAAACCTGGTAGGGTTTGGGGCTTTCTCTATGTATACACTATAGTGAGTAATGTATATGATATACATCAGTCATTACAGTAGTATATACTGTAACAAGTAGCTCTTTATAATGTTCCCTAGACTTCAATGATTCAAAGAGTGCTACATCAAAGCGCACTAAGGAACCTTTAGTGCACACTAGGAGGGTCTACACATACCAATTAATAATGCATAGCACATTAGTGTGGTTTAGAAATCACACACCCATCCTCCACCTTACTGCTCCATGTGCATAAGCCCTTAGATACAAGTTATAATATCTAGTGTTTTTACAATTTTTGTGGAATAAAAACAAATTTCCCATTTTTATTTATTTATTTTGTAGGGGGAGGAGGGTTGTTTCATTGGTGTTTACTGTTAAACCCTAAATATAAGCTATCTATATAATGTTTAACATGATGATGATGTCCTTTTTAAACATTAGATCAGCAATGGTCCCAAAATGAACCTATTTCGCATACACGGTCCTCAAAATACAATCCAGGGAGATGTTTATAGTTTCCAAACATTTACTTTAAATGCCATAAACTCATGTTATTTATAGTTAATCATCTGATGCTCTTAAAAGGTGGATTGACAGTGGATTTAGATAGGCTCCTTCATAGTTTGCCTTTGGGAAATGATTGCAGTCTACGTATTATACCTGTATAGGTTTGGCAGATGTGTGATCATAGCTAACGGCGAGTGAATTTCGGACTCCCGCAGGGAAGAGGATGAGAAAGAGAATGAACCACACTGGACAGATGTTACGTTGCTTGATGCACTACTGGAAAGTGCTCTGATATTACTATGATAAAGGTGGTGAAACAACCTATATAGAATAGAACTAAACGGTGCAAATACGAGCCTCACTTCCAATAAAAAAATGCAGGATTTTTTGTTGGTGTGTTTATATCACTCGAAGCTTATCTGCTTTTAGGCTGTGTCTCTGTTGATTAAAAAAAATCGTAAGTTTTAGCAGCCAAGCTTGTTAAGGACTAGCTCCCCGTTACTGCCCCTGTTATTACTGCCGAGGAGCGGAGGGAGGGTAAAGCTTAGGCTACATGCCGAGAGCATACATTTCAAAACTATAACACGATTTGGTGGGAATGGGTAGTGAAGTCAAAATACAGTGATGCAGTGCGGAAAACGTCGTTCATTATATTGCAAAGTGAGATGAAACCGGAGGGGCTTCTGGAAGCTTGACAGTAATCACGAAGGGGAGGCGTGGGTTATTTTGCTCGAGTCCAGACCAATTTGGTGGGCGCTTCTGTAACAGAAAAGGCTCCTGGAGAAAAAGCCCCGTTCGGGTCCAGGCTGGAGAAATCAGCCGCAGTGAAAGGAACGCGAGCCCGCGGGTCGCCGGCAACACGGATTCATTCAGTTAAACAAAGGGAAACGCAGGAAACCAGCATTGCCAAAGCCCAGCAGGAGTCTGAGGCACAGACCAGTTTGGTTTTGACGGCGCATCCTCCCCAGTCAGATTCTCCGAGCCGAGCTTTCCCAGGCAGCTGCTATGGAAAGCGCCCCGCTGGGCGCACCCGAGGCAGCTTCCCCACTCCCCCGGGGCCCTTGGAAAGGCGCCTGGCTGCCGTTCAGCTCTGCGCGGCACCAGGGACCAAGCCACATCCCACTTCCCAGTCAATGCCGGGCCCGATCCTGCATCCCTGGGCCATCCCAAAGAGGCTCTGGGCCGGGCCCGCCTTTTGTTCCGCGAGCAGGGGAAGCGCGGGACTCCTCCCCCCACTGAAGGCAGTGGGACTTCAGCCGTTCAGAGACCACAGGATCGGGCCCTTAAAGGGTAACTGGGGGTGCCGAGGGAGGCGGGAGAGGCTGTGATCCTGGGTTTGTCCCAGAGCCCAGGCTCCGCTCAGATCGGGAGCGTCTACACTGCAGTTAAACAGCCTCTTAGCGCCTCCCCCCCGCAAGCCCGTGTCAGCGGGCAGGGGCCGGCCACGGGTGTCTAAGTGCAGTGTAAACGTAGGCCAAGCCTGTGCTACACGGCACTTCTCTAGCAGCCCTTGCCGTAGCCTCACGCCGGCCACGCCACCGCCTTAGACTTGGGGATGTGACACCGGCTCTTAGCCCTTCCCCCGCAGACGTGACTGGAAGAGATGGGAAACTCCCCGCCGCGGCGACATGCGCCCCCAGCCCACCCAGACTGCACCGAGCGGGGAATGTCATCGCCGCGGGGCGGGAACGCTGGCCGAGCTCCGGAGTGCGGCGTCTGGCGTTCACACTAGTCCCAGGGCCGAGTTCGGAGTGAGTCCCAGAGCGAGGATGTCCTTTGCCAGGGCCGGGGACCCGGCGTGCGGAGCAGCGCGCGGTTCGATGCCCCTGGAGACAGCGGGGCCGGAGGGACTGTTCCGAGAATGGCCCGGCCCGGCCCCGCTGAACCTGCTGCTCTCCAGTCCGCTCCCCTCTTCCAGGGGCCTCGCGGCTCCTTCTCGCTCCCTTCCCGGCCCCACGGCTGGAGCAGCTGCTCCCTTGGCCTCCCCGCGCAAAGGAGGCTTCCCCGAGCCCAGAGTCCTGGAAACAACCCCCGAGGCAGAGATTGTCCCTGGACGCCACGTGCTGCCTGACCGCCCGCACCCCGCGCCGCCCTGCCGGGGGGGGCTGTCAAAGCCTAGTGCCCGCGGGTTTTACGGGGCAAGCGCCCGGCTAGCAGCCCAGAAAACGTCCCCACCAAGGCGCTCGCAGTATCTGCTCTGAAGTGGGCGTGAGCCGGAGCCAGCAGTGGGGTATTTACATCAACTAGCCAGTCCCTGGGTAATTCCCCGGGGATCTGCACCTGAGCCAAAATGAGCAAATGCTCCCCCATCTCCCCCCATTCCCAGTGCACTTCCCGCAGCCCGCTGGGAGCAGAGCCCCGCGATCTTTGCGTTGGTGCCGGGGCCTTCCGTGCAGAACAACGCAGCGCACTGCACCGTGGAGTGCAAGCAATGCCATTCAGCCAAGGGGTTCGCCTGCCGTCAAAGCCTAATTACAATAATTCAGAGGTGCATGAATGACAGCAGGCTCAATTTCGGGTTGAATTGCAATTAAGGGGCGATAATTATGCACTGCGCAGTGCAATGCATTAATATTTATGGCGGGCGAAGACCTGGGGGACAGAGCGTGGCAGAGGTTTTCAGCACAGGGTTGTCTGGGAAGGGAAAGTTTGAAGTGTGCATGAAGCGGGGACGTCGCGGCTGGGTGTGATACAGTTGACGGAATCCCGCTGAAGCAGCTGGGGTGGGAAAGGGTTGTAGATCCAGATAAATGGCTTCTTCTGTTGCAAACATTTTACCCTTCCACAGCCACCTCCCTCCCCACAAGCCGGGCTCCCCTTTATTCGGTTTTTCTCTCTCTGATCACTGGGGGTTTTCACGCCTCATTAGCAGACTGAGGTCTCCATGGGCAGAATTAATTTCTAAAAGCCATTAATTTGCTTTATTAACTGCACACATGCGTTCTTGCCTAGCATTTGTGCCCCGCTCCCTCGGCCCCCGCTGTGTGAGAAGTTATTCACCTCGGGATCGGGAGGAGGCCCCGCTGGGGCTGACCCTCCTGGTTTGGTACCGTCCACATTCTCCTCTGTTCGGGCTTGCGCTCCAGTTCGGGCCATGATCTGCGATTACCTGGCCCACGCCCGTGCGGCCAGCTGCCAACGCCTTTTAAAGGCAATTCACTCCCCAGTTGCAATGCCCAAGGCTGGTCGGAAATCACCCCCGGAGGGAGCAACCTGGCGCTGGGGGAGGCTGGGATTTTACGGGAACAACTTGGGAAAAAAATTTCAGAAGCAGGGGAGGAAGGTTAAAAAGGAAATCCAAGCACGGGAAACCCAGCTCACGCGGCGAAAAACAAGCCCCGTCATTACACACCGCGCTTTGACGCAACGCCGGGAAACCCAAGCCCACCCCAGGCAGCTGCTGCATGGGGCGCTTTTTACTGCTGCCTCGCGCGTCCCTTCCCAAGCTCGCAGCAGCAGCAGCGCCTGGTGCTGACCAAGTCTGATGTAATAAAACAAACCAGCGAGTCCTCGGGGACTCTCGGAACGCGGCTCCCATGGCAACAGGGACTATATAACCTGTGCCTAGCTGCTGCAGGCTTGAGCTGGGGCTGCTGCGATCCATCGGTCTCCAGGGAGCGGCGATCTCCGCACGGCAAGAAGCCATCCAGCCCCGTGCTGTTATACCACAGAGAGCTAAGGCCGGATTAACCCAGACCCCTAAAGGAATCACTCAGGAAGGAACCTAGCTAATACAGAAGCTCATTGGTCAATTATCCCAGGCTCTGAAAGGTTGAAGGGCACTACACAGCACTTGTCTCTTTAATACAGGACTTGATCTCCTCCTGGCTCTTTCTAGAGATACACACCAGTAAAAATAGTGCCGCTGAGCAGTTATTTTCTGTTCCCGGTTTGTAAAGTTGTTATACTCCAGATGCATATGCTGTGCATATAAATATACACAGAGGAAACCTTAGCCAAACTCTTTAGGGCAGGGACTATGATTTTCTGTGTGTTCAGCCAGCACCTGGCTGGCACATTTTGAGTGTGATTACAACATAAATAATAGCTGTGGTGTCCTGAACAATACCTCCAATTGTATAGTTAAATATATTATACATATATTTAGATTCTGGAACAAAATATATGTCTATAAGCATAGTAAGATATATCATTGCTTCATAAAGATTTGTATACAGTAATACAGAAATATGGACATTAATATCATATAGTAATTTTGATGTATATTATAAATGTGATTATAGAACAGCATGCATATTTCCTCTAAGGCAGTTTCTGATTATTGAAGTAGAGAATTGGGGGCCAGGACACCTAATGGGACTCCACTCATTTGCTATGTAATCTTTATCTAGCCTCTTAACTTCTCTGTGCCTTAAGTTACACAGCTGTAAGATGGGTAAAACCATATTTTTTTAACCTACAGTGCTCACACCGATGTTGAGACTTGATTAATTTATGTTTGCAATAGGCTCTGTAAGTACAAAGTCTTATTATTTATTGTTAGCAGAGAAAAAATATGTAACCATGATAAGCTGTGTAAAATGCAATATACATTTTATTTTCATGAGTTAGGGATGACTAATAAAGACTAGAGAGAAGTAAAGCTATGAGTGGGTTGTGCTTGATCATTTATAATGAATGAAAATTAAAAGTGCATTAACTGTCCACTTATTCTCATTCTATAGTCTGTCTCCTTTTCTGTACCTTATCATTTATTTAGTTAATGTGGTCCAGTTAAGAACAAAAGCAATATGCAGTTAAGTTTAACTTTGGACTGGAAGGAGACTATCTACACTGAGTAAATGTGCAAATGTATTGTTAGTAGAGATGGCTATGCCATTGGAATGGTTTGTACCAATAGAATGATTTATTAATGGAGTTTGTATGACATTTCCCTGCACAGCCTGCAGGCTGTCATCAAGACATCTTTGTAATATCATCAGTGCTGCATGGAAAACACAGGATCCTGAAATAAAACCTCAGCAGAAAACTGAGGAGCCTCCCTTGGAAATATTTGACTAAAAATGGATTTGTACTGAGACAATTCTTGCTCCCCTTACACAGGAGGTGAAATTCACCCCATTTAGAAGGCCAGCAAAATGCCTATGGACCACTTAAGCCTTATTCTGAGAATTTAAGTGTGGCTTGAGTGACACATAGGCTTTGTGTTGGCCCCTCTGTGCAGAGGTACGGTGAATTTCATCCATGACCAATCCCATTGACTTCAAAAGGGCTACTTTCATGAGTAAAAAGTCTGATATTTATTTAAGTGAGATCTTAAATATGTGTTTTTAAGATTTGCAGTTTACTGTTAAGGCTTAAAACTGCTTTGATTCTATTCCTCAGAAATTAAATATTTAATATCTCCATAATCTGAAGTAATTATCTTTATATAGATCTACTGCTTGTTGAGTGATGGCTAAGCATAAATGCTTTATGCAGTTCAGGGCTCATTTAAAAGTGAAATATGGCACAATCTGGTTTAGAAGAAATCTGAGAGACCTATAGACAAAATATATGATTTTGTTTAAAGTTATCTTAAAGGTGGAGCTAGCTGTGTACTGAATTTTTTAATCAGTGTGATGTTTGAAATTTAATGGGATACATAACAACAAAAATAAAACTCAGAAAGAAAAATATTAACTCTTTGTAAACCTTTTCCTCTTTCTTTTTTCCTGACTTGCTTTTTTAAAAAAAATTCTAACCCTAGTTCTTTTCTTTGCTCTTCAAGCTGCTTTGAATGATATGGGGCCGAATCAGAGTTCCATTAAAGCAATAGAAACTCTTTCATTGACATCAGTAGGAGCCTTTGTTGTCTCTTCTCTTCTTGTAAATTCAATAGTTTGGTCTCATGTTATGGAGGATCAGATGTTGATTTATTTATTTTTATCTTCATTTTATTGCAATATCTTTTAGTTATCATGACCCAGCTTTTTGGATCAAAGATGTTATGTGAGGGCCAGATGCTGCCACCTTACTTTGAGTAGTAACTTGCTCTGTGAATAGCAGGCCTACTCACTGAGTAAGATATTCCTCAGTGTGAATAAGAGTGGCAGAAGCAAGCCATAAAGAAATATAAGGTATTACATCCCATAAGTTTGAGCTATCCCTTAGGGCTGGAGTCAACAGCTTCGCCACCATGGCAAGAGGCAGGCATGATGTGTGGATCTGCAAATAAAAATCCTTCCTCCTTCAAGGGAAACATCTTTCACTGTCTATGGAGAGTAGAAGGTATTACTCTTTAAAAAAAAAAAAGTGGACAAGAAGGTAAATCAACCTGCAGACTTTATCTGATGAATGCTGCCTTCATATGATCCTGTTTGGTCTTTATCTATCAAGCAGAGACTGACTTCAATAGCAGTTAATATAAAGATTTATTGGCCTGAGAAGTAAATATTGACCAAGGTAAAGCCAAGGTCACTGTTTACCTAGAGGGATAATAAATCTTGATATTCACCTAAATATGAAGACAGTGAGCCAAATTTTGCTTTCTCTTCAGTCTAAACGCAAAGTAAAAGCAGTGAGGTGAATAGATTTACACTGGTATAACTGAGTACAGAATTTGTCCAATATAATGTAAGTATAGTTACATTCGTTCTGAATGTATGTAACAAAAATATCACCATTGTGGACATAAGCTTCCAACTTGCTTAGAAACTAAACTCCTAAAGCAGAGATAAAAATAGAGGGCTAGAAAATTATTCCCTGAAAGTGAAGAATTGTTTCACTGCATACTAGTGCCATCTGTCATTGATTTTTTTTTCATTTACAATCTGATTGGTACATATTGCTCCAGAGTTTATATAATACTAAAAACTACTGAGGAAATTAAAACAAAAATTTACCAGTTTGAAACATCTATTTTCAAAGGATCATGAGTCTGGATTGTTTTTCTTGCATGTAGTACAATACAATTGTAAGCACCTTAGCCAGAATGCTAGAAACGTTAGCATGTGCATTATACACATTCATTTATTTGGCCAGTTTAGGTAGAAATAGCAATGACAAAATAGTTCATTGAATCTGATAGCTTTAATTTCTACAGTGCCTTTTGAAACAATATTGACACTATCAAGGCTAAGTGCTCATGTCTTTATAAAAAATTAAATGTGAATTTAGATGGCAGTCGTGTTTTGCTGGCCCTTATAGATTTAGCTGCCTACCTGATTTCCTAAAGCGCTATTGGAACCTTTAACTTTTCACAAAATGCCCAGAAATCCCCTGTCCATTGGGTTACTTTCCAATATTCTACTATATTCTGTTCCCTACACGCCTGAGAAGAATATAGCTTTTATGAACCTCTCAGGATGCTTCATGAATTTTATCAGAATTAGTATAAGTGCCTTTCTCCTTTGTTATCTCTTTAATAGATTTTTTTTCTGGGCTCCCTGTCTCAGTTGTCTGGTGGAAATGCTGCTTTCTCTGTTCTCAGGAACAAAGAAATGGCTCCTGTTTAACTTAATCAAATACTCTGGTCTCTTTCTGATAGAAAGAATAGTGGCCAATTTACCTCTACCACTATTAAGTCCCCAACAGTTTTTCTGTGTGTGGGTTTCTATATGTTTCTTCAGTGCAACCTTTATTTTTTCCCTCGGTTATTTCCTTCTGCTGCATTCTCATTTTTAAAGGCTGACACAAAAAAGGTACTTTACCCTTCCTGTATTTTTGTTGCAGACCCTAGTGATGTTTTATTAACTTATTTCTTGTCATTCATTTGCAATTAAGTGATTTTTACTCACTGCACATATCAGGGTTTCTGTACACAAAAATTATTAGTGTCCTTAGTGCCAAACCATGCAGGCTTTACTCAGCCCTTCTGCTGAATTTCCAGTGCTGCTAATGAAAGAGCAAAGTATTACTGATTTTAATAGGAGTTTTGCCTGAGTTAGAAATGTCTCCTGGATCATATTTCACAATCAGGTTTTCATATGGTCTGTGCTAACGTTAGGTTTCCATTCTCAAATTTTAGCTACATTTTCCATCCATCACACAAAATAATTGACCCTAGAATATGAACCTATGCTGGATGAAACAGTAAAACTAGCATTCAGTCTCTGTTGCTCACTTTAGTCGTGTAACTGAACCCCTTAAGTCAATGGGAGGGCTCACAGGAGAATCAGGCAAGCAGGATATATCTCAGAGCAGCTACCCAGCTGTACGCAAACAGAACGGCTGTGTCTTTGCTGTCTCTGTATTAAAATTATGTGGCTAAGAGTGAAATCCAAATTACAAAAGAAAACTAACTTTAAAAAATAAGTTTCCGATTTTTATTTATAGGAAAATCTGACCTTTCAAACACTAGCCCTTCACTGATAAGTACAATTAGGGGCTGGCGTTTGCATACAGGCAAACTAGACAGTTGTTTAGGATAGCAAAATATTAAGGACAGCAAATGTTAAGTGGCTGATTATTGTGTGAGTCTGTGCATCTGTGGAGGACAGTTAGACAGTTTCTAATTTTCTCAGGATAGCAAATGCACCTCTAAATTGTGCACATTTTAACTGGGCAGCAGGCGCATTCTGCTGCAGTAAAACAGATTCAAGTAAAAAATATGCTGCTGTTGATGGAACATTACTGAAGAGCTAGGTGAGCACTGCAAAAACATTTCTAGTCAGATTTACTATAATGTTTAAATTAATTTGTTTTGACTCCGTTTGCATCTCTTTTGTGTTTGCTATCTGTAGGTATTCTAGCGAGTTAGTTTGTTGCCAGGGACATTCACTGACACAACTAATTTTAATTGGATGTAGGAGAATATTTACAGCATGTGTATTTGGAATTTACAGTTGTGAGTATTTGTACTGGAGCTCTGATTCTATGACTTCAGTTCAGGGCACAGAAACATGCCATAGGACTGATAAGTCCAATTAAACAGCTCAGATTTCAAATACTCACAGTGAACTTCTTGTGAACAAACTACAGAACAAGAGTTACTTGCAAAAATTATTCATCTAACAATTCTGAATAATGAATAAATCATAATCTTCTCGAGTCTATTCACAGGGCAATTTACAAATAGAAAAAGTGGTGAATTTTATTAATTGTTTGCCCATCTCTGTTGTAATGAAAGGCATGGCTATAATGACACTTGTTAGCTCCCTTAGGCTCTGATCCTTCAAAGGAGTTTCACTTTAAACATGGGCTACTCACAGGAATAAAGTTCAGCACATGTGTAAGCCATTGTAGAATCCAGCATGATCACATTGATGTGACTATGCATGTAATACCTCTAATTTTTACTGTTTCATTACAGTGAAATATTTTTGGTGAACTAAACAGTATGGGTGAAGCATCAGTGAAAACCTTTGCTGTGCCAATGCCAATGAATTGTCATCAATAGGTGTTGACGGCACTCAGAACTTGACAGACTTGCGGTTGGCTCTGAAGCTGTTTGTGGTTGGGCTCTGAAGCAGATGTTTTACATTTTATATATGAGTTTAAAAAATTCCTTTTTAATATTAATTCAACTGTATGAATAGTAAGGGGGAAATATCTCATTGACATCAGTGGGAGTTTAGGTGCACTAGGGATGCAGATCTAAGCCACTAAAGATTAAATATCATCACACTATACATTTACTGGTGGCAGATAGATGAACAGTCACTGCCGTGTTATGAAGAGAGGAGAGCCCTTAGACTACACTGGCCAGTTCAGATGACCATTAGGTATACTTTTAATTGGCGGGGGGGATGACAGATGACTTGAGAAAGGAAGTCAGTAACTTTCTCCCAACTGGCTATCTTTCTGGAATTTGGGGAAAGAATTCATTCAAATGTAACCAGGAAACAGAACAAATGTAATTGTTTCTCTTTATGTATGTGCAAATTACAAGTTCTCATTGTTTGCTATAAAGAGGCAGTGCCTTTTTTAAAGCACATTTCATGTGATGTATGTGTTGGCTCTTTTTTTCTTCCTGTCATCACTCAGTTTGTAATCAAACTTTAAGCAACAATTCTCACTTATTTAGTATCTTTGTCCGTGTTGCTTGCAAAGTATAAAAAAGGTTTTAAAAAAATGTTAATGCCAAAATAAAATCCTGACTGAGCACTTCCAAAGGGAAATAATTAGTTAAACAAAACTCCATCTTTGTAGGTGAAATTTGATTATTTAAATCACTTCTTTATTTCCTTTATTGTGTCCCGATTTAGGATAAAAAATCTGAATGAATGAATTGAATCTGCATTGAGCAGTAATTATAAGATATTGTTTGGGAGGTAATCACAACATTTAACGGTTAGAAATGCTATTCTTGGTTAACAGGCAGCTGTTTGGCTTGACATAGTTTGTGGTGTTGATAAAGCATTGACTTTAAACTGTACAGCAACAGCATGCATTTAATGGAATATCTCTTTCTACACAATACAAACTTCTCTGCCAAATCACAATAGGAAAGAGAAAACAAGTGAAGTATTTACAGCTAGACACACTTGTAGGTTTTAGGATAAAACTCAACGATTTCAACAGTAGGTAACATCCTGTTTTTGCAATAAAGTACATGCTGAATACCGTTATTTTCATTATGTCAGCAAAAATGTGAGCAGAGCTTCTGTGGCTAAAGAGGCATATGTCCAGCACAGTGACTAGGCATTTTAGTACATCTTGTTATTTCAGTACACAACAGAGAATACTTCCCTCTGTTTCCCCTCTGTGAAACCACATTCATGTAAACACAAGAAATGCGGAGTTAATAGAATAGAAAATGCAGACAGCCTCATATTCCTGATTTATGCACAATGAAAGTAACAGTTTCCATAGATTTCTATTTTTATTACAATCGAATCAGTGCGAACACTTCATTTGCTTGACTGTGTTATCAACATGGGTGGGAGGATGACACATTTCACAGTTTGCACCACACATGATAGCACTTATGGGCCAAACCTTTCTAAGTGTGCGCACAAAAACGAGTACTTGCCACATAGGTACAATGTCCCAATGCACAAACCTATGCGCATGTGCAAACCCTGCTTTATGCATATGCATTGGGCTATTGCAAACTCCTGTTATGCATGCACATTGTACATTTGGCCTACACTGTCACAGCAACATCAGCATAACACAGACTAGTTGTCATCACCTTTTATTATCATAGGTCTTTCTTGGGCTCTTTTTCTCTTCTATCTTGTTCAAAATGTTGAACAAATTAACATTCACTAGTCAGGGACTGAATTATCCAATAAATTAAAGTCTAAAGTAAACTACATAAAGTTTGGAACTTACATTATTTTTAGTACAAATAATTTGACCCATGAGATTTGATCACATTAACCAGGTACCAGAGTTAAAAAAGTTTTGGCTATATTCACTAGTATTGCTGTTGTAACTCCTGCATTCCTAGGTCCTCATTTTTATTCCTCTACCCTTCATTTCCACTATCATCACTTGCTCTGATATGTCCAGTCTTAAATTGATGGAGAAACCATGTTGTTTGGTTTCATGTATGTCTGAATATTTAATAGTAGTAGTTATCTGCATATATAAATTAGCATGTTGGAAACAAATATAGATCCTTTATATCTTATTTTTCTCTTCCAAGTGTCAATTCCCCTTCACCTTATTTTCCTGATAGCATATCTGAATAATGGAATCCTGTAAACTGATGGAGAGTAATAACAATATTTGGCTTTTCCATAGCACTGCTATCTGAGCATCACTGACATTAACTACCACTGACAATAAACCTGGGTGGCAGAAATTATTATTCTCATTTTATAGCTGGAGAAATTGAGGCATAAAAAGGGTAAATGACTTGCGCAGGGTTACTCAAAGAGCTCTGACTCAGGAAAGCATCCCTATTCAGAATAGCACTTCAGCAGTATACATTAGTTATATGTAAAACTTTTTATAGGTAAATAATTATTTTTGGCAAATCAAAGACAGCAGCAGATCTTTACAGCCTTGTCACTGCCGCATGCTCCTGCTGAGTAGCCTGTCACCAGTTTTCCACAGGACAAATGGAAAGGCATAAAACTTTACAAACCATGTGAAAAGTTAGCCCATCCCAGAAGAGTTCACAGCCCAGTTCAGACAAATTCAGCAGAACAATGTCTGGATGCTTTCCTTAGCTGTGCTGAAAATGAACCACCAAACAGCTGTCAAATTACCATGACTTTCAGCTACTCTAACCTAGGCTAGATTTAAACCAGTGACCTCAAAATGAAAGGCTCTGTATCCTTTAACCAAGGCCCTGTGCAATATTGTTTCACTGCCAGAATGTTTTAATCCAAACAACCTCCTGGAATGTTGCAGGGGCTATGTGCGTGGGTACGCTACAGCACTTGAGGGCCTGTCTAGTCATCAGGCCCTTCTAGAGCCATTCACAGGTTACATGTCTTAATTCTAAGGGGAATGCTAACGCCTTCCCTCTTTCAGTTGGGATTCCTGGGAGGATCATCCCAAACCACCAGCCTGGCCTTTAATTATTTTTCTTTATTATAAGCTGCACTGGAAAACCACTTCTGCCTGAACATGTTCATGGCAGCAGGTGTGGGAGGCAGGCGCTTGGTCTCCAAGGGAGTTACCTGAAGCATAAGGTAAGCTACTTAAACCACATTTGGGACCCATTTTTCAATTACTATATTCACAGCCTTAGACCTGACCTACACCCTGGGAGACAGAAGCCTGTTTAATTGGTTGTTCTTGACATTCCTTCAGGGATGTGAGAAGAGAGGAGGTAGCCCAGAGATTGAATATTGTATGTTAGTCCAGCGCTGTGCATGGATCTGACTGACAGTTTCCTTATTCCTTCTCATGTACCATTGCCACTCTGTCTTACAATGTTTTATTGTCTGCTGTATTTCCCTTGCCTTAATAAATACAAAGAAAAATGGAGGAAGGTAGGCAGATCTCATAAAAACAGTAGTTCAATCACCCTGGTAAGGATATCAGATTTTTTTGTTAAGAAAGAAATGCTGCTGCTGCAGCTAATGTCACAGCATGTTAATTATCATTCTAATATATTTGTAGCACAAAACCTGGCGATTTTAATGACAAAGTACTATGATTGCACAAAATATTCTCAGAACTAATAAATCTCTACAGAATACTTGCATGAAACATATTAAGATTTAATTTCTGCATTCATTAGTAAAATCAAATAGCATGTGGTGGGGACGCTTACTTGAAAAATGTATTCAATGTAAATTGATTTTGTATTGTCAGGAATAATACTGAGAGTGTCTCTCCAATACCTTAACACTTCAACAATTGCACTGCCAACTGTACCTTATCCCTGTAGTTGTGTGAGATTTACACAGCATTTTAATTTTCACTCTTGGGTGTGTCAGCCAGTTGGGAAGTACTTATTGTGCTTTACATTAATCCCAAATTCATCCACTAACAGTAGCAAAAATAAGGCGCTAATGAAAAGCCAGAAATCAACCTTGTCACAGTTAAAAATGTTTGTGTGTCAATATTAATCATGTCTACCAATTCATCTACTTTCTTATATTGGTGCCCATCACCATAGTGGTACCTGAGCACCTCCCAAGAGCAAGGGGGACAACAAGGAACATTCTCTGCCACTCTCTTCACTCCCAGAAAGAGACAGGCTTAGAGATTTGCTTTGTTGGTTATTGCTGAGTACAGGAGAACAGAAGTACTGGAGTGAGTAAGGTTGATGTTGCAAGACAGCTTGGCTGAAGCGGTAGTGTGCGCTCTGAGTTCTGAATGCAACGAGGTTATCAATCTTGTGTCATTAACTTACTGAGGTAAAAAGGTTCATTCCTATCATTAAAATTAGGCCATGCAGGATCTCCAGTGTCTGAACTGTTTTGTATGTCTGCTTTGACTGAAAGGTGCTTGCACCAAGGGCTTCAATTTCCTCTGATTTGAATAGGGCTGAACTGACTTTCCAAACTGCACTACTACTACAAGTATTTACTCAGCATAAAAATAGGGCAGAGGATTATGATAGGCACCACAAAGAGCAACATAGTCAAGTGATAAATATCTGTCAGCAGGAAAAAATAAAACCAAAACAACATATATTGGGCAAACTGAGACAAAAAAGGTAAATGGGACATCAGCATGAGCAGAAGGATGTTGGCACTATTTCTAGGTGTCTAGCTCAGAAACTCCACCGCAGGATTAATTGGAGGCCACCATTTACAGATGCAGTGTGACCACCGAGAAAACTAAGGAACACGACTAATCAAATAGCAGGGTTAATGTTATTATTCACCTTTATGATTCCTTGAGTGTAATGCCATTGGTGAACCAGAAGGGGTCAGCTGCTTCATACAGAAATAGAATGGTATAGAGAAGGGCCTTTAAGGAAGAGAACTCCCACAGAGCCTGTTCTATGTTGAGCCACCTGGGGTAGATCCACAAAGGGATTTATGCACCTAACTGCCACTTTAGGTACCTAAATCCAAAATGTAGATCCTCCTAAATCCATACTCAGCTACTGACTAAACCTGTTAGCACCTAAATTCCCTAGGGACCTAAATTTCCAGGCACCTAAAATTCTGCCAAGGAGCATGTGGCTCAACCCTGGCCTTAACCTGATGGTGGCTGTAGGGTGAGGAGGATCAGGACAAGTCTGGGGAATACACTGTAGAGGGTAGGGTGGGGATTGAAGGTTGGGGCGGGGTGCTCAGTGGATAGTACTGGAACGGTGATCTGCTTCATTCTGGCGCCACTACTACACTGGGGTAGGTCACTCTCCTGTTGAAGCTGTTCTAGTCCGTATAAATACTTAAATATTCATTGGGCCAGAGAAAGCCTGAGAGTAATGCTCTGGATCAGTGGTCAAACCACTCATGTGGGAGACCCTAGTTCAAATTCCTGTTCTAATAACAATTGGAGTCCTGAATGGAGGGAAGCTACTCTCTCTAGCCTGGATTGAAGTGCCTAACTCCAAGCGGAATTTAGGACACATCCCTCTCCTGGGCATTTGCTTTGGCTGTCTTAAGTGGCTCCTCACTCATCTTGCTGACTTTTGTGGATTCCCTTCTTGGGTGCTAACTTTCATCCTGCATTGTAAAGAAAGCCTGGGTAACTAATTCATGGCTGTAGATTCCACTAGGTAGCAAGGCACCTAACAGTAGGCATTGCAACACAATGCAAAAAGTCTAGGTCTTTTTTGTGGATCTAGCCCCTGGATTCTTGATCCTCATGTATCTATAAGGAGCCCCTTTGACAAGTGCTGGTAAATTGGGAAAACTAGCTATTAAGCTTTGGAAAATTACCATCATATACTGTAAGAATGAATGAATTAGCACCATTGATATATGCAGATAAACCCAAAATCTATTCATTAGAGGTGCTGGGTGGGCCTACGAGTGGCATGTGCTTCAAAGTCTGAGTTTACAGCTGAGTAATTGGGTCTGTTTCTCTAGTGTCTTGTATCTTGGGCAGTCATTTACAGCTGTGCAAAATGGATGCAAACTGCTACTGGATCAGGATGGCTGCTGTGGGAGAACCAGGCCCAGCACTTTACCACCTGCATTTCCCCTAAGAGAGACTGGATGAGGCCCCACCAATTCTCAAGACTTGCTTGAGTTCAATTTAAAGATCACAGTTGGGCATTTTAAATGAAATAATCACCCCTAAGGTTATAAACATTCAAGTGTCCTGAATGAAAAGCTGGGGTCTGGCCTGTCGTGTGACCACAGGTAATTTATTTAGCTAGATGAGATCACGCAAGTATGGGGTGTAACTGGCCGTTAGAGGGGTCTCTAGATTCGATAGCTAAAACAAGGACATCTGAACTGAAGGAGATTTTATGGTCTCCTTTTTATATCTTGCTGCTTTTTCTCAGATCTGTCCTATGCCTATCTGCATTCGCACATGAACAAATAGTGCTGAGGGGCCAGTCATCAGAAACCGGGGTAGTTTGGCCTTGGTTCACAGAGAAGCAATTAAAAAAATCAAACAACTGGTAGTCACCATGGTAAGTAGTAAGGCCTACAATAAACATACATATTTGATAAATTCTATCCCAGTCTCCACTGAAGGTCTCAGAGACAACACAGTGAATTCCAACTCCATTTGATCAAAAGAATTTTTGGTAGCCAATGAGCAAAAGATAGAGCTTGTTAGAACCACTTGCTAGTTACACAAGATTAATCAGTCACCTGAAACTGATAAAAGAATTTGCCCTGTAATGAAACACATCTGCCTGGGCCTTGACTAATTTATGACTTTTTGCAGATCATTAACTAATATGTTGAACCAAATTTGGGGATTCAGATTGGTCAGTGAAATTGGCCCCTTTAAAGACAAAGCTTGGTTTTTTAGCTTGGGGCCAGCATGTTATTTTTTTTTTTTTTTGCTTCATTGTCATATGGCACCTACACATTGCCTCCAAATGCCCTAATATTTTGCAGTAGATGACAAAAAGAGATCAAATAAATAAAATACGCAGTGAGCCAGTCAGGTTCTGAAGGCTTCATAATACAGAGTTTGGCTAGTTATTCCCTTTGCTTATTGCTGAACTACAAACCTAATTTAACAAAGCAGCAATAGCAGGTGACAATTCAAGCTGGTTAAATACTAAAAACAAAGCAGTTCTTCTGTTCCATCCCATAGTTGAAAAGTGGTCTGTAACCTGATTTGGAGTCCTTTCCAATTTCCTTGATTTGTAGTGCCTCCAGACACTTTGTAGTTTATCTGCCCCTCTGTTATGCCACACCATGAAACCAGATGCTGCTAGGAGAGGCTCAGCAGGCAAAGATTAATAAAATCACTTTTGGCATGTAGCCAGAGTACCTTGCAGTTGGGATATCTTACCTCCTGGCAATTAGAATAGTCGCATTTTGTCGGCACTAGCCCAGCTTTAGTACAGCTTTAAATAGGCAATTGCAAAACTTTCCTAAGAAAGAAGAAGAAAAGGAAAACCACACTGAGCTAGAGTGAAAGCAGGTACAAACAAGAAGTTAGCATAATATGTGACTTCAGAAAGAACAGACTGTTTTGATTTAAGCATAGTTCCATCTTGACTGTGTGAGGCTTTTGTGGATTAAGCAATAAAAATAAAATTTTCTGTATCCTACCTGAATATTAAAGATCACATATACCTTTCATGAGTGCAAGGGTTTGCTTGAGTCCTGGGCAATGCCCTCAACGTCAGCCCACTGTAGCATGATGTGACCCTGTCCTGTTCTTCCACCTGAGGTTGGCTATATTTCAGTGGTATTGTGCATGCGAGTGTAATTGCCCCGACTCTGAGAAATGCTAAGCACCTCTGAATATCAGTCCCAAAGAACACTGGGATAAGAAGCACTATAAAGAAGTAAATTATCATAAATATATTCAATATATTTCCCCAACCATATGAAAATGGAAAACTCAAATAATAACATTCCAATTTTGGTTTCAGCTAATGAAATCAATGATATGTTTCTTAATGTGGCTGTGTATGAGACAGTATGTTATTAATTAATAGTAATCATTAACAGTATCTTTAATTTGTTGTGCATTTTCATCCAGGGTACCTTTCCCACCTATGCAGTGATCAGTGACATTTAGGGCTAGTGGAGCCATCTAGTGGTAATGTCCTGCACTCCTAAATGGGACAACCAGATTGAGCCTGGTTCTCTGACTCCCTCCATAGGCAGGGGCTCGGAGTGCAGCAAAACCACATCCAGCTACTGGAGGCTGACATTACTCAATAGCTGCTGACCAATTTAAGCATCAGCCTTCATAGACTCACACAGCCTTGAGGCAATGTCGTGAGGCGAGGTAAATGATGGGAGCTATGGTGTAAGAACAGGTTGCCAGGGAGTATAATTCACCTTCACTCCAACTGCACTGAGGAGGCTTGTCAGTTGTTAGATGACAGCTCCATTTAGGAGGTGTCATCCAACTCTGGTGTCTCTAGGAGGGCTGCTCAGCCCCCCCCCCCATTTCTCCAGCTATCACTCAGCTGAAGAGACCGCAGCACTCACATGATAAGATTGGAGAAGGTACCCCTGATGTCATGCCCCTGTGTCCCTGATGCCAGATACAAAATCAGGAAAGAAAGAGGTCAGAGTCTGCCCCTGGGCAAGCGGCTAGGCTTGGACAGTTCTGTAGCCACTGCTGAGAGGTATTCCCTCCTCAAGATTACAGCAGTACTCCATGGGTCTGAAAGTTTTCTGGTCTGTAGAACTCTGACCAGCTCCACACCTATGGAGCACCACAGCCAGGTCTTGGTTAACAGTTTACATATCAACTTGTGAAGCACTTTGGAATCAGTGTGAACAGTGCTATATAAAATGTCATTATTGCTAGAGATGGTAGAAAAAATGGGGAGAGTAATGAAAAAAAGTCAAAATTCCTCAGACACATGGGCAGAGGGTATTGGCTGAAATTCAAAATTTGGACCAAAAAAAATCAAAATTGCAATATTTGAAACATTTTGATCAGCCCTAATTATCGCTACTTGACAGCTGTAATATTTTCAAATCAGATCTAAAGATTGCTTTGAGGAAATCTAGAAGTGAAATGGAGCAAGAATTGTGAGACAGGAGTAGCCTAGTGTTCATTAGCTAATAACAATGTACTTGATAGGGTGATAGTTCTGTAATGACTTTGTCCAGATAACCTCAGCAGAGAAACTTCTGCCCTGCATTGCTTATTTACCACATCAACAATCTGGATATTTCAATACCAATGAATGTTTTTGTTCTGTTGATTCTATAATAGAAACAAAGTGCTAAGGATGTTGCTGAATCGTTTCTGATGATGATTAATGTGTATTAGGCAAATGAGAATGGACAGGCTGTGACGACCAGAGAAAGACAACAGGGGGAATTCCTCACAGTTGGAAGTATGCATGCATTATCAGGTTCTCAGCATGGAAATTGCAAAAAAGGTCTCTGAAAATCCAGGTGGTTGAAGGGAACAGAAAGCTGTACGTAACATACCTGAGTATGGGTTCACAGCCCAACCCACAAGATTATCAAGCATGCCCACAAAGAGATCTCCAGTCATCCAAAGGAGAGAGGTGATCCTTATCAGAGACTGTATGCTAAGAAAAATGAGTGAGCAGGGTCTGAATGAGCTCTCCCCTGACGTCTAGTGATGAGCTCATGGAGAAGACTTCAGGAACCAACCGTATTGTCGTAGACATGTCCACTCTGCCGAGGTGCACAGCATGGTTGAGCTGCTTTGCCCAAATGATCACTTTTGGCTGTTGTTGGATTGCAAGTCACTTTAGTATTAGGTGCAAGGGTAATAAAGTGTCATCCTTGTTGTGTGAATAAAAGCCAGCAGAACTGCACTTGGCATGCCCTGATTAAGCGGTTCACATTCAACTGAACTGTGCTCACTAAGCAGAGGTAGGGGTGCCAAAGCCCAGTGAAGACGAGAGAGGGTGGGGACAGATGTTGATGCTTTCATCAAACACAAACATTTGCCCCCACCCTTTCTCATTTCCACTGTGGGCTCTGCCTAAGGCTCCTAGACATCATTTGACTCTCCCCCTCTTCACTCCTTAAGGACAGAGCTGATTAAAACTCAGTTAAGAGTCTTTTGCTGTGGATCAGTAGAGCTGAAATCACTGATAACTAGGTCTAAGTGCCAAACCTTAGGCCTGCTTATGGGACAGTGTCTCTGGGGAAAGAGCCTGCCCAGCCTACCCTGGCATTGAGGCTCCCCCACTAACAACGGACATCACTGAGAGCTGTGTTAAGCGGTGGGACGTCAAGACACCCTAGATGCTGCAGAAGAGAGCGGTGGCGGAGTGACTGAGGACGGTGGAGCGGCTGACAGTGGAGCGGCCAGCGGTGGAGTGAACGATGACGGAGCAGCTGGTGGCAGAGTGAAAAGGATGGCAGTGCTGACTCCTCAGATCCAGCATGCAAAATATGACTAAGCCTGAATAGGCTTCGGAAGTTGGTGGGCAAGGCTTCACCGGTGCTGGTGTATATTTCACTAACAACACTGCTTCACAGGATACTTCACAGATATGACTTCAGAGAACTCAGAAAGGTGCTGAAGGAGAAGAATGTCCAAGTGGTCTTCCCGGTCCCACAAGCAAAGGAAGGCCTCCATCTCAGTGGAAGGGGAACCGTTCTTCTCAGGAACAAAGTGTGACGCTTTCTCAGGGTGTCCAGAACTGTGAGCTATCTTGTTACCCTTCTACCTCAGCAAAGAGACTTGTTTGTGCTATTCTGTGTGTCAGCTCCTGCCTCCCCAGTCTGTTAGCCAACCAACAAACTTCCCAGGCTAGCACTGTTAAGGAAAACAAGAAGGAGGATTTTTTTTTTAAATATTAGAAATTAACAGATTTCTAACAATGATATTGGTCCATTACTAATTGGAAATTGTAGAATTGTAAATAATAATGCAGTAAAGTCCGAAGTGTTAAATAAATGCTCTTGTTCTGTATTTAGAAAAAAGCCAGATGATGTCACATAATGAAGTATTTTCTATCGCAACAGTAACTAAGGAGGATGTTAAACAGCAGCTACCAAAGTTAGACAGCTTTAAAACAGCAGGTCCAGATCATTTCCATCAAAGATTCTTAAAAGAACTAGACAAAGAGCTCTCTAGACCACTAAGATTGATTTTTAACAAATCTTGTAATACTGAAAACGTTCCAGAAGACTGGAAGAAATCTAATTTTGTGCCAATATTTTCAAAGGGAAAATTATAAGCCTGTTAGCCTGATTTCAGTCCTGGGCAAAATAATGGAATGACTGATGCATTACTCGATTACTAAAGAATTAAAAGAGGGTAATATAATTAATGCCAGTCAACAAGGGTTTATGGAAACTATATCTTGTCAAACTAACATGATATCATTTTTTAAATGAGATTACAAGTTTGGCTGATAAAGAAAATAGTGTTGATGTAATAGACTTCTGTAAGGCATTTCATGTGGTACTTAATGAGCTTTTGATTAAGAAAGTAGAGCAATACAAAATCGACATGGCACATAATTAAATGGATTAAAAACTGGCTAACTAATAGGTCTCAAAATGTAATTGAAAAGGAGAATAATTGGGGGCGGGTTCTAGTGGGGTCCTGCAGGAATCAGTTTTTGACCCTATGCTATTTAGAAAGAAAGCATAAATATCATTACTGATAAAATTTGCAGATGAGACGAAGACTGAAGGAGTAGTAAATAATGAAGAGAACATGTCTTTGATACAGAGTGATCTGGATCACTTGGTAAACTGGGCACACTTGAACAATCTGAGTTTCAATATGGCCAAATGTAAGGTCATACATCTAGGAACAAAGAATGAAGGAACAAAGACCATAGGACATAGTTACAAGCTGGGTGACTCTATCCTAGGAAACAGTGACTTGGAAAAAGAGTTGGGGGTCATGGTAAATAATCAGCTGAACATGAGCTCCCAGTGCGATGCTGTTGCTAAAAAGGCATGAATGTATGAAAAGAGAAGTAGGGAAGTTATATTATCTCCATATTTGGCACTGGTGCAACTGCTACTGGGATACTGTGAGACAAGATGGGTGAAAGAAACCTACACAGCACTTTCAAAAGATGAGCCTGGGAGCTTAAATTCATTACTCTGCTAGACACCAATAATCATGGACTGAACAGAGGCACTGGATTGATGGTTTATTACAACAATCTGTGAGCCCCACTGATTCCCTCTTTTTGTCCTATGACTGCAGAGCTGTTAACAGGCCACTCTGCCTTGAATGGTCCCTTACAATATGTGCTAACTATTAATGCAATACAATATGTTCCACCTTGCATTTTGCTGTGATGCTGGGAGTTACTTTCCCAGACCTGAAGAAAAACTCTGTGTGGCTTGAAAGGGTCTCTCTCTCACCAACAGAAGTTGGTCCAGTAAAAGATATTACCTCATCACTTTGTCTCTCTAATATCCTGGGACTGACATGGCTACAACTAAACTGCAACCTGATACTGGATCCAGTTCTGTTGTCCTCACTCCAGAAGGACATTGTAAAATCGGAGGATCCAGAGTAGAACCATGAGGAAGATAAAAGGACTGGAAAACATGTCTTCTAGTGGGAGGCTCAAAGAGCTCAATCTATTTAGTTTATCAAAGACAAGGTTTAGGAGTGAGGTGATCACAGTCTGTAAGTACCTACAGAGCAGAATGGATCACAAACCCATTGCTTTTCTTTCCATAGAGCAGAGTCTGATGGGAAATAGTCTTTGAATTTTGAAGATTTGATTAGATGGGATGCAATTATTTCATGTAGGAGAGGCAGATCCATGTCTTTACTGTCATCAATAGCAAGAAATGCAAAAGATGGGAACATGTCATAACAGTTGTGCCCGAATCTTTCCAGGGTTGGAGCTTTTTTTTAAAGGTTGTGATCTTGTCAGCCAATACAAAGACACCCAACATATTTTCCCACATAGAGAGATTGAGTAGATTGAAGTGATCAACTATATCTGCCACATATGCAAGTTAGGTAAGCCATTGGAAATCCTGAAAGTACCCTGCCAGAAGAGACTTCTTTTGAGACAGAATGGTTTCAAGTTCGCATTGCAGTTTATACACTCAGTTTAATACTTTGTCATGGGATAACCCCTCCATTTCAGCATGTAAGAGTAAGTGGGTTCAGACCCCATTTCTTTGCACATTATAGCAAAGATGCAAGAATTGAGTCCATTTGCTTTCACAAATTAGCAATTTTAACTATACCAAAGATATCATTAAGCTCCGGAGACAATTTCGTGGCTGCCAGACCTTTCAGTGAATAAAGAAGAGTGTTGGTTGAGCAGTTGGTACAACTTCCATCATTCTTGCCACTACACCTGAATGTCTGCCAGTCATTGCAGCTATTCCATCAGTACAAATTCCAATACAGAAGTCCCACTGAAGTCCACATTCTGTCACATACTCGTTTAGGACATAGAAGATTTCAGCCTGTTTTGTGGCAGTTCTTTACAGCAGAGTAAATCTTTGTGAAATGCACCTACATAGGCATAGCACACATAAACTATAAGAACTGTGGTGTTAGAAATGTCCATTGACGCACCCAATTGCAAAGCAGCTTGACACTCTCACCCTTTCTATCAACTGAGCTTCGATATCTTCTGCAATATCAGTGATCTGAAGTGAGACAGTATCATCTGATAGTGGATTGCAACTCACTTTTTTGGCAGATGCATTACTCAAGACTGTGACAGGCATCTGTTATTGGAGGCACGATTAGTTCTTCACCAACTGTAAATGGTGACTTACATTTAGCTATACATAGGGACAGCAGATACCATGCTTTTAACATACCTTCATTTGGTTTTACGTCAGTGTGCAGTAGGTTTTGCCCCTTCACTTCATCTCGCTTCTGTTGGAAGAAATCCACTGGCTTTTCTTTTAAATTTTGATGTTTGGTTTCACAGTGTCAAATCATTTTTTAAGGTTTCATAGCATCATTGCTCAGAGTTGTGCCACCCACAACACAAGGGTTTCACTTGTAACAAACCCATACTTAATGTAAGACTAATCGTATTTTCCATTGAAGGCCGAACTTTTCCTTTTCTTCTTCCTTGTCACATTCAGAGTCACTCACATCTCTACTATGTTTTTCTATTATGTTTGTTAGTTCTGAAATATCGATCCAGAGGTAACGTCTTTGACAATGACATTGTCTGGCTTAGCTAAGTAAAAGTTTTACTAAAACTTAAATTTCGCTCACTGCTAACTACTTCCTACCAAAAAATGTGCATGAGTGTGCTTCGCATATCAGCACCATGGCAACTGAGGTCAACCCAGTTGATTTATTTATTTATTATTTTTAAGGTTCAGAAATAATTGAATGAATACAGTGATGTAAAATAGCAAGTACAAAAAAATCCCTTTGCATTTTAAATATTAGTATTCTCTGTCAGGGAATCTGACGGACCGGCAAGGAAGCTGCCATGGACCAGCTCTGGGCCATGGACCAGTTGCTGAGAAACTCTATGCTATAGTCGAACTAGAACTATCAGACTTGAAGCAGGAATTAATTCAGGGAAGTCCTGTGGATCTCTGTTTTACAGGAGGTCACACTACATGATCACAGCCAGGGCCAGCATCAGCCTCTTGCCCGGGGGAGCGGGAGAGGGGTGGGGAAAGGGGGCTGAAGTTCAATAAGCAGAAAATCGTGGGGGCTGTGCCCTCCCACGCCTGCTCACCAACAAGCCCACCCCTTTCCATGGCCCTGCATCCTGCTCCTTCTCAGGTAAGTGGCAGCCCCACTTTCTTTCTCCACCCCTACCCCCTGAGGCCCCACTTCCTTCCAGTCGGAGCCTGCAAAATGGAGCCGTGCAGCGCAAGGCAGCTGCTGTGCTGGCTGGTGGCATGGTGCAGGTGGCCATGTTGCTCCCCTCTCTCCTCATCCGGCTGCTGCTGCTCAGGGCCCCGGAGCTGTGGCTGTTCCTCAGCTTCCCGCTGCCCTTCGATGTTCACAGCTGGTAACAGCCGCCCGGGAGGAACGGCCTGGCTCCAGGGCTGGCAGAGGCCTCGGGGAGTAGCGACCACTGGGGGTGGGGCTCAGGCCGGAGTGGGACAGTCTAGGCTGCTGCAGGGAGCCCCTGACCTGCCACCTTCCCTGGGTGGCGTGCCCCGGCAAGCAGGGACACAGGCCAGGGGATGCTCTTGGGCCCCCTGGCCTCCTTCCGGGGCTTACTCCTGCGTTGCTGCTGGCGTGGTGCTGCCTTCAGAGTTCGCAGCAGGAGAGCAATGTCTATGGGGGGTTAGGGCAAATTTTGGGTGGCTATAGCCTTCACAAGGCCCCCCTCAGCACCGCCCCTGATCACAGTGGTCCCTCATATGGCATTTTTGTTAGCCAGACTGTGAGCTTGACACATGCTTGCTGACATCTCCCAATCGTCAGTAAAGCAAAACTAAGCTGCTTCACGGCAAGCGTTACATCAGTGATGTATCCACAACTGCACTTTTCCAAACAGATGGGGGGGAAATGCTTCATCCTCACATCAAATTAGGCTTGACAGCTTAGCCAAAAGCAGATTTAACACATACTCCAGATTTTGAGAAACTTCTAAATATAGTATCTCAGCTGAAAACAAAAGCTGACAATGGTTAAAAAAAACCTGCTGCGAAAGAAGAAATATATTAATATTATTGGATGCAAATCATTGTTAGATACTGGATAAATTCCAGGTTTTCTTGATGTGAGAGACCCATGGTCAGTGTTGCCACACTTTGTTTAACCTTAAAGATAAGCACACTGGTGAAAACCCACTGTTTGACTTACAGACTTTTGTGCAGAAGTTAAAAAAGTTAGAAAATGTTCTTTTGTCCATTTGAAAAGAATTGTACATTACATACAGAATAATGCTACCTTTAACTTATGCTTAGCCTGGAAATATATTGTGACAAAGAATTAACCACAGAGTCTTGGTCTGTGAATAGAGCAAGCTGCTGTGGTTAATTTTTTTTCTCAGTTGAACTATGTCAGTTAAGGGTGGGATTTTTTCAATCAATACAGTTATACTGGCACAATCCTCATACTAGTCTAAATACTGATATAACTGTAGAGAAATAAGCTATACCAGTATATGCACAATGATCCCAGTATAACTGTGTCCACTCTGGAGAGTTGTATTACTTTAACTAGCCCAGTACTGTTAAAGCAGTACGATTATGTGTGCAGACAAAGCTTTTGGAGGTTATGCAGTGGTGATGTTCTGTAAATACTAACTCACTCTCGCAAATAGCTTTAAGAGCTAATTGCACTAGGAAAAATAGTTTAAAAGGCTGGGAATTCAGTAGGATTAGAGAACAGGAGTGGATGAGAATTGGATAAAGGAAAATCTGAAGTTAAACATAAGCTGAAATTGTTCCTGAGAAACTTCAATTGCCAAAGGTAAAAGAGGAGCACCAAAAAGTAAACAAACAGGTGACTGTGTTGCAGCAGTATTAACACAATGAGCATTAACTGAATGAGCCCTTTGCTCACCAAAATTACATTTGAACTCATTTATAACCGCTTTGTTCTCTCAAACAGAACTTTGTGTTACCAAGAAAGCAAGTGAACTGCTGTCCATAATTTAAGTCCTTTATTTTTTATGGAGCCGGCCAACCTCAGTGGAACACGCCGGGTTTATAATGTTTTTAAATTAATTTTTCAAGGAAGATAGGAAAACAACCCCCCTCGATGTAATTAGCAAAACTTTAAGTTTGAGGTACCAGCATCAAAACGGTTGCTCACACAACACCTTGCTATCTGGCACTGGAATGAAGGAGAGATTTTTGACAGGAAAACGGCAGACAAAAGAGGGGTGGAGAATATCATGGAGATATGCTCACACTTATAAAGAAGTCTGTTGAACAAAACCCAAAGTTTTCTGATCATACAACACCTAAGCAATCAGAGGTCTGCAGGAGGCCAGACACTGAGATGGTGGAAAATACAGGAATAACAGTGAGAGAGAGTGGCTGAAGGAATGTGATTCTCCATGTCAAAGAGAACTGGTGTCAGTCACTCCCTGAAGGGAAACTCATATGTGATTCTAGAACTCCAGTAATGAAAAAGAATATTTAATGCTTAAATAGAACGTTTCATCTTTGTAGTATTTTACAAACATTAGGCTTGATTCTGCCCTGTGTGATACTAGCAAAACGAAGATGGCGGTTTGGGGCCACACAAGATACCCCTGACCCTCACTCTGCTGGGCGGCTTACAAAATATTGTCACCGCTGGCTGGGGTGCGCACTGATTCAACACATCTCTGACAGCTTGTGCTGGCAGGACTCCTGTGATGCTTTGATAGGAATGTATAGCTGCCCACTCCCAGCAGAACCTCTAAGGGAGGGTGGAGATGCAAACACTGCGTGCTTTCCCCTGTACGTGACTCCCTCCTGATTGAGCAGCCCTTGCTGGTGCACAAGTGTGTGTCTGTGTACACACATGGGAATGCACACAGACAATTTGCATCTTTCAGCTAAAGATGTAGCATGTTGATATAACAAAGATCCTATTTTTTCATGAAGATCACTATTTAAAAATGGTACGGCCAGTGACCAAACTCAATTAACAATGTACCCAAAGCCTGACCTCTTCACTGATTGTAGCAAGGTACCTACCGGAAGCTTTAGCTACATGAATTCATGATTTCATTTGAGATAGCAATATGTGTGAGCTGCTTTCTGTCATCCCAGTGCTATATAGCAGGCTGCTTCGTGATCAAGTGGACTGTATGAAATATTCACCCAGTTACAGGAACATGGTTCACAATTCATATTCTGAAACCTCTGTCAGAATGGTAGAAGATGACTTTTTGCTTTTAGAAGCTCCGGGCCCAACCCTGTAAACTGTTACAGTCATGTAGATGCAGCTCATGGGCTAATATAATGAAGTAAAGAGCCTATCCTGCAATCCTTATTCATTAGTGTTGTCCTTACTCACTTATGTGAGTAAAGGTTATAGAATCAGGCCCTTACTTAGCTATATTAGTAAATGAGCTGCTGCTTCTAAACAAAGCCAATAAGTAAGATTTTAACTTTCATTTACTCTAGGATTTGGCCATGCTGCAAGAGAAGAAAAGAAACATTTACGGATGAAAAATGACACTGAAATATAAAATCCCTAAGTTGCAAAACTCCATCATTTGTACTGGGTCTCCTAGTCATTAGTGAACATTTGCGATGTTCTAACTGTGTAGGTTCAGAATAGGTCAGTTTAGAACAGAAATAATAATTGGGGACTGTGGAGTATGTATCTGTAATTCTGTCTTCTGTGTACTGCAATTTGAAATGCTACAAATCTGCCTGCCTGTCTGCTGTGAGAAGACTGAAGACAGAGTATCCTAGACCAGGAGAGACATACATTGTTTTCTGTTATGGAGCTTTTCTGTGTTTTTTGTTCCTTGTTGTTTTCCTGTACAGAGGTAAAGTGCACATTTTGCTCTTTGTGTATAGAAAATATAAAGAAAACTGGCAACCAGGATGAGATTGTTTAAAAAAAAGGCAACAAAGGAAAGAACAAATATAAGAAAGAAAACAGAGCATGTCTCTCTTCCATCTTGAATTCTCAGAACCCTCGCAGACAGACATGATACTTCTTACATTTAAAGGCTCAGTGTACAGAATCATAGCTATGCCACAGAGAAAATAAGTCCCTGTACAGCACAGAGAAGGTGGTTCTGGAAGTGAAAATCCAAAAGCACCAACTTCTATCCCCCATAACGTGTGTGCCTGAAGGTTTTATCTGTATTTTGATTAATCCTCGCTAATAAAGAACATAATGTCACAAACTGACATGATACTGATTCTCAAACTGTGTTTCAAACACCTTTGCACTTAGGGCAGAAATTAACTCAGAGCAGTAATATTTTGCACTGATGGGGCTGAATTCAGAGGCTTTTTCTCATGTTCATTAAGTCTTTTATTTTAGCAATCTGAAACCTAGTTTGCTGTGTGCGCTCATAGGACTGGGAAAGATTTAACAGTGTCAGTCTGCCGCAGAGTTGATGGCTGATTTCAGCTCCAGAGGCTCTAAGGAAGGTATAGTAGCCAGCAAAGTGACTGAGGGTCAAAGACGCAGCACGTTGCTTTACTAAAATTGTTTTAATTCCTAGACCCTTGTGATTTTCACCTTTTCTGAAATCACATCAGAGGCAGTGCCAATTTTGCAGGGGCACGTTATGGTATTCATTGTCCTCTTAGTCAGAGGTGGGTGCCATCTTGTCAACTTTGGGAAAAGGGGATTACTTTTTTCTCCTGTGGACCACTTCAACCTCAGGTGTATTATAAAGTTCAAAGAAATGTTTCAGTTGTGCATTTGATGACAGGTTACATGCTCGGCTTCTCATATAGGTCACATCAGCTTACTCAAGATATGCTCTGCATACTCCACCAAAACACTCTGCCCTTTGGACTAAGTATGCTCAACCTTCTGTGACTTTATCACCAGTAATGCTAGGTGTGACTAAGCTTGTCAGTTGGTCATGCACTTAAAAACATAGTTAGTCTTTTCTTGACAAAAGCATTTACCTGATCTAGTTTGTTAATGTTACTTAATAATCCCCCATCACATGCTCTTCCCAGGAAGATTTTGGTTACCTTCATAGGTGAAAGGTGACATATGCAAGTCATCCATCATAGTGACATTTGATCTCCATTACTATTGCATTGTTTGTTGTTTATTGTTCAGACTGAGGTAAGCAGTTTAAAACAATTTTAGGGACATGTTATTACTTTACCCATGTGATTCCTGATATTATTTCAAACATAACTTTGAGCGTATGTGTAGCATGAAATTCATAGAGACTAAGCTTTAGTCCGGTGGCTTATTTTTTAAAATTATTATAAATGCATGCATATAAAAATCAATCTTATGCTGAATGTTCCTCCACAGCAGTAAGCTGGATATTATTGTTATACAGTCAACATCTCATTAGAAAATAGATTTAAATAGCTTTGCTGAATCATGTACCAAAGAACTTAAAATGCAAAGCAGTTGGAAGCCCTTATTGATAATTGCAGATATCTTCTCAGACTATTTTAAAGAAAATCCTTACCTTGAGCTATAATTTCAGGAAATCTACCTCTCCCTGTAACTGTTGTTGAACTTGCTACACCATTGGCTTTGTGTTTTTAGACACACTTCTGAGATAGACTGGAAAATAAACATGGTATAATATCCATGAGGGAGTGATATGAAGCAGTGCAGAATATTTGGGAAGGGGAATTTAGTTATGAAAATTGACCAACTTAAAGTATACTTAGCTAGTATGTTCACACTCTATTCCCTCATTCCCTCTCCACTGGACACTGAAGAAAGTGGGGCTTCAGCAAAAAATATGTGAAAATCAGTGAGTAGCTCACTACAACAGGGATAGTAATATGCTTGTAATTATACCCTTGAAAGACAAGTAGAGCAAAGAACGTTAAAAAGTGGTCATATCCATGAGAAGAGTAAAGATGTGAAACAGCAATGGATTTAGAAGAGATGACACTGGACTAAACACCAAATGGAGACTTCAGCAAAAAGAGAAAGCAATGGGAAAATGTGCTTAAACAAATTCTGTGATGGAAACAGCTGGATGATACCCTCTTGGGACTGAGAAAATCAGAAACAGAATGGAGAGATCATCTTCATCTGTCAGTGCATATAATGATGACAGATAGAACATCCAAGCTTTCTCATCATTCTGTAATACTTCATCTCATTCCATAACAAAGAGATCAGTGTAGTCACTTCTAATCTACTGGAAGACTAGGCTCTTTTTACAGTTACTCACTGCATTTTTCTTGTTGTCCATTGTTAGGTTATGTTTCTGTATTTTAATGTCCTTTGTCAGCTTGGTTAAAAAGAGGAGTCAGCCCTATCTAGAAAAAAAAGGCCTTGGCAGGCCTTTGTGAAAGGGGTTTGGTTGTTTCTAGCCCCCTTAAAGTCATGAAGTTTTCATGTAGTTTAAGAATCTACTCAGTGAGTCTCCTATTTAGCAGTATTTTTCACTCAGCAGATGTCTGGGTAGTTTAAATCCTTCATGAAAACAGTTGCCCATGATTTAGATCTATTTAACTGATGATCCAGAAACTTTTCATTCTCATTCTCCAGTCACAGAAGTCTGTAGCAGATGCCTATTTAGGGTTCTCTTTGTTCTGCTAACTCCTAATATATAATATTTCCTTTTTGTTGCCGTTTAAATTCTCAGATTACAGTTGGCTACTTGAGATACTGTTCTTCTAGAACCCACCACCCCCCTCCAGTTCATTATTCTGGTTTGTCTCTCTTCTTTTACTGATTGCAGCTACCAACATAAATATTACAGTTGTACTGTAGGAATCAGCTTACCAACTTCCAATTATATAAGCATCAGAAATAATAGCAATGAGTAATAATATAAAAGATATGTGACAATATCTCTGCACATCTTCTCTGCAGTGTCTCAGAAGATTTTAGGATGAACCATGTAAACCTGTGAAATGTCCTGTCCCTGTGGAAGGGAGAGTCAGGAGGAATATGGGGGTACCAGAACACCCACTTGAGACACTGAACAGAACTATATTGCTATATGAAACAGACACAATAACTTCTCTTGGTGGTTCCTTCCCTTCCTTGGGCAGGGCTCTTTTTATGTACAGAGGACTCTGTACCAACCTCTATTTGTCCTTTAACCCCCTTTGAACTGGGTTTCTCTGACTGTTCAACTGTTTGCCCAATAAAAGGGGAAAGTCTCCAAGTCATGGTGAGGGTCCTAGTCATCCCCTCACTTCTGCCCAGCCCCTGCATCTAACTCTCTCTATTGTCTTCCCAGGTCAGTTTTCCTACCTCCACCCAGTTTTGGCCCTCCCAGAGTGGCACTGCTGGGCTTCTAGACAGGAGCCACTGACCAGCTCCCCCAGTGGTCCAGTTTGAAATGCAGCCTCCCATTTGACCTTCCTCTTCTTTGGACAAACCAGGCAATTTAACATTGCCTGAACATGCCTCTGGGATATGAATCTCACTCTGTACTGTAAACACCAGTACTGAAAATACTGCAGTTACAGCGCTAGTTACGAGTAGACAGTCACCAGCCTGCTGTTCTGGACTCAGTCTTTGGATCCCCTGCACTCCTAAGCCAGCTGGGATGAGCAGTGTCCAGACGCTTGTGTTTTCAACTCTTGTGATTTCTGGATGAGGGACAGGATTTCCGCTGTAGCTCCTCTTGCAATGACATGAGCAGCTCCAACCCAACCCTCCCACAAATTTGAGCACTGCCTGGGAAGAAAACCCCTTTCTGAATGGCTGCTTTATCCACTTGTCCACCTCCTGGCACTGAACAACCAATCACAGCTGCTACAAGAAGAGTTCTCTGCCCCCTCCCTTCAGAACCCTCCAGCCATTCTCATGGGAGGGGAACAGGAGGCTAAAGAGTCCAGCAGCTCAGGAAGACTTCGTTCCCTCCTCCCTTCTTGTGAGTAACTAGACAGCTCCTCTGAAACATCTTGGCTGGGAAGGGGGGAAGAACCCTAGGAACTCCCCTCCCCAGCCTGGAAGTCAGAGAGGACCACTACAGCCACCCCACACCTGGGAGAGGGGGGTGAAGAACCCCAGGAGGAGCAGAGGTGAAGTGGAGGGGGCTGATCTTCAGAGAGGAGAAGTGATGCAGGAGATGGGAGGCAGGATTGATTTCAATGTTGTGGGGAGCAGAATGAATTGTTGGGCAAGGGACAGGCAGATGAGGGGCTGAGAGCTCCTGCAGCAGGGGCCAAAAGCACGAGTAACTGTTGGAGCATGGGCAGCAGTAATTGTCACACACACTGGGGGTGGACAGGGGAAGTCCAGCAATCCAAAGACAGACCAAAAACACAATATTGTATTTCTTTTAAATATCAAGATTTTTTCAGGTCAATCTCCTGATTTTGGGGAGTGTAGCTCATGATTTTTGATCTCTGGAAGTTGGAAATACTGAGATGCTGTCACTTGTTCTGACCCCGTCTTGGAACGCGGGACCCTCTGGTCCATCTGCCTCGGTCCTAAGACCAGTGCTGCACTGCCAAGTCTTCCCAGTAGCTTATGCAAGCTCTCTTAGAGCGCCCTCCTCATGGGCACTTCAATTTATAGTTTAACTCTTTGGGGACTATGTGACAGTTAAAGCAAGAAACATAGAGGCTTCTTTGCAAAGGAACATGAAATTCATTGTTGATCAATGCAAAGCAATGCACACTGGAAAACATAATCTCAAGTACACACACAAAATGACTGGGTCTAAATTAGTTGTTATCACTCAAGAAAGAGATCTTGGAGTCATCATGGATAGTTCTCTGAAAAATCTGCTCAGTCAAAAAAGCTAATAGAATGTTAGGAACCTTTAGAAAAGGAAAAAGCCATGAGAGAGAAAATATCATAATGCCAGTATATAAATCCATGGTATGCCCACACCTTGAATACTACATATCCCATCTCAAAAAAGATACATTAGAATTGCAAAAGTACAGAGGAACGCAACAAAAATGATTAGGGGAAATAGCTTTCATACGAGGAGAAATTAAAAAGACTGGGACTGTTAAGCTTAGAAAAGAGAAGACCAAGGAGGGATATGAATAGAAATCTATAAAGTCATGAATGATGTGGAGAAAGTGCATAGGGAAGTGTTATTTATCACTTCACACAACACAAGAACCAGGGAACATCAGATGAAATTAATAGGCAACAGTTAAAATATACTCAAGAAAGTACTTCTTCACACAACACACAATCTGTGGTACTCATTGCCACGGAATGTTGTGAAGGCCAAAAGTATAACTGAGTTGAAAATAGAAGTCCATGGAGGATAAGTCCATCAATGGTTATTAGCCAAGATGGTCAGGGACACAACCCCATCCTCTGGGTATCCCTAAACCTCTGACTGCCAGAAGCTGGGCCTGGACAACAGGGGATGGATCATGGTAAATTGCCCTTTTCTGTTCAGTCCCTATGAAGTGCCTGGCACTGACCACTGTTAGAAGACAGGATACGGGGCTAGATCGACCATTGGTCTGACTCACTATGTCCATACTTAGTCTTATGTTCAAGAAACACAGAAGCTCCTTTGCAATGGAACTTATTAAAAACACACATTTTACTCATAGACAGCAGAAAAGATTTACAGATCTATGGAAAGCAAGCACCCGAATATAGTTCCCTCCTCATCACTCATTGGAGTCCTTTGGAGTTTAGTCAATGTTCATGAGGGAGGACAGGTCCATCCTAGCCAAAGTCCTTCTGCTCAGTCTTCTGATTCTGGCAATGGTCTGCCCATGTGACAGAGTGCTGAATGATAGCAGGTGAACCTGCTTTCTGACACCAATTAGTTCCTCAGGAGAAGACTGACTGGAGTAATTGAAGTTAATTATCTAATCAGCTGGAGGGATAGGGTGGGCTAAAGAGCCAATTAGACCATCCGCTCAAGACTGTTAAGAAGGACACAGGAAGGAAGTGAAGGAGACAGGAACAGGGCTAACTGAACCCAGTCTGGCAGAGATTTCAGAAAAGGGAGACCTCTGGTCCTCTCAGGCCCTGTGGAAAGGGCTGAAAGCACAGAGGACACAGTAAACAGCACTGCTGCATAGGACTGTATAGGTATTGATGGAAGGACCATAAATAAATGGCACTGTGCCGATAACCAACCAATAGACCTAAAGTGTTTTCTGTGGTGATAAAAGGCAGAAGCAAAGCATATTCTGCTATATCCCTGCTTGTTACAGAGCTAGTCCCTTTTAAAAGCAAGGTCTGATGATACCTCTTCTTGTTTCTCATCTCACACAGGGATATTCTGTTCTCCCTGTCTGCCAGTGGGGTTGCTGGCAGAGGTTCATTCAAAGTCAATGACTCATCTGTCTGTCTTCTGCCATAAAAAGGAAGTTTTAACCCACCTTGAAGGTCATAGTCAGATATAGAGTTCATAAAATCAAATGGAATTCATAAGTTTACTTGGACAGATCCCCCAAATTGCCACAATCACTTTGCTCTTTCACAGCCCTACAAAGACAAGTCTCTGCCTTTGAGAGCGTGCACTCTGACTATGCAGAGTAGATAGGAAGAAAGGAAAGAAATGATGCAACAGAAAGCAGCTGGTCTTGTGGTGGTGGCATCTTGTAAGTTCCAGGTTGTTTCTGTGTTGATATGTACAGGGGTAAATTCCTTGCTTCTTCCAGCTGCTTCAGCTTCCTTTTTGTTTGGTTTGTCTAATTAAATCCTTTCTGCCTTCGGTCACCCTTGCTAATGGCCAAGTGCATTTTCTCTCCACTACCAGGGTCATTTTGTCAGGGGAGACCTAATGTCCCCAGCCCAGAGAAAGACCTCTGCTGCCACTGAAAAGAGAAGCATCCTGTTTACTCTTCCCTCCTGTGATGTTCCCCTCTGCAATGTGGATGGGTATGTCACTGTGTCACTCCCCATCCCTCACTCCTGGAACCCGTCTTGCACTTGCCCTGATGTGTGAATCACCCACTCCTGGGCCAGCTCACTCAGACTCCTGCAAGCAAGTGGCTCATACCTTAGTGAGTGAATGCGTTTTGCCAGCCACTCATGGGATTCTGCAATGGTGTGACCCCCAGCCAATGTGCCCAGTCCCAGAGGCAACTCTAGGAACTGCCATCTTACAGAGTTCAGTGCTGCCCACTGGACTTTGCAAGCTCATTGGTTAGTCAGTTTCTCAAAGAAATTGATATGCACCAGCTCTGTCACTTTCAATGAAGTCTCTACACACACTCAAACAACGGGCACTGCTTTAGATAAAACAAAAGAAATAAATTTAAAGTACAGAAAGATTTTAAGTGGTTCCAAGCCAAGATAATATAAATTGGATTTGATCAGGAAGAAATAAGAAGGAGTATCTCATTCTAAACTAAAGTTAACACTTCAGTAGCCTTGCAATCTTTGATATTATCTTACCACAGGCCAGTTGATCTGCCTCCAACCAGACTCCTCCACCCCACCTCGCTCAGTCTTCCAGTTGCTTGATGTTGCTTTGTAGATGGATTACAAGGGAGAGCTCCAGAGACCAAAATGCCTCTTATTTTAACAGCTTCCCCTGCCACCCCTTAGGATCAAGTGATTGGGCATGTCCGGTTTGGCTTCCTCCACTGGGCATCACATCATCAGATGCTCAGGCCAGGCCATTGTTCCTGTATGCATGCCTCAGCAAGGTGTGAATGCTCACTTTGATTTGTGCTTGCCTGGATCTATGTGAGCCACACGTTTGGGAATATTACATAGCAGAGCTTCATAACTACGCAAGTGACATTGCTAGAAGCACATGATCATAACAGTAATGTTCAGTATGTCATGAGCATTCCAAAAACACCCTACATGACATACTTTGCATTACACACTACAGTTACACTACACAGGTGAACAGGAATGATACACAATCACGCCGTAAGGGTGTACCCCCCCCCCCCCGCTCTCAGCAATCCTTCAGTATCAGCCAAGGAGCATCTGGGGGCACCATGTAATTAGGAAGGAAAGTCTCTGCCATTTGTAGTCCCATCTCTACAAGGAAGGACTGTTGAGTGTGATGCCCACCAGCAGCTGCAGCCTTTTGTCTATCGATGTATCCACTCAGCAACAAACCGAGAACTAATGGGAAGAAGACAGTGAGGCAGAGATGGAGGGAGGCTGAGTTACAGTGTTTTAGGTCTGAAGGGAACACCAGATCCTCTAGTCTGACATCCTGTATATCACAGGCCATCAATACCCAAACACTAAACACCACGACCAACACTGAGGGAGGAGAATGAGAGAAGTAGCCTAATTCTCTGAGCAACTTTAACACAAGCCAGTCCTTGTGGAATTAAGAAATGTGTATGATAGACAGGATCTGCGGTTCAGTTTGATGTTGTTATGATGTGTCTGCAAAGCAATGACTGTGCTCTGCACATTAATAAGTCTAGCAAGGAAAGTGCAGCTGCATTTGGTCCATGTATTCTCTAATGGGACATAAAATAATACAAGTGTTGGAGGTCTCCTCCATGACTCACTCTGCACTTGCGCTGCTTCGTATGCACGTATCATCCTGAGCATCATACAGTCTTCAGCTCCTCTTGTTGCCCCTCATTGCAGGAGGTTGTCTATTAGCCATTAACACAAGAGCTCATTAAAAAAGATTGTGTGGCTCGTACCAAGCTTTCTGCACAGCACCTTAGGGAGCTTGTATTTGCAACAAATTGCTTCATTTCCGAGTGATGTTTCATCCAGACTTTAATTTACAGAAAACATTGTGAGAAACTGGTTTTGCATGTGTTCACCTTTGCGTTCACTAAGCTTGTAGTACAAAGAAATGCTTCAATTTACATTGTTCAGCTGGTCACTAAAATTACTATATCGTATGCAGTCATAATTAATCCCAGTACACTTGTTCCTAAGGAAGATATCCAACTGTTTTTGTGGCATACACTAGCTGTTTTTGTGATAATAATATAAATCCTGCCAAAACAACGTAACTATTTCCCCAGAAAGTAAAGTCAATTGAAAGGAGCATAAACTATGACAGGCGATATGTAAAATGGAAATGAGGAGGGTTAAGTGAAGATATGAAAAGCAAATAGCCAAAGATACAGAAATATAAAACAATAATTCTTTAAGTACATAAGAAGCAGGAAGCCTGCAAGAGAATCAATGGGCCTGGCGGGAGGGCGCAATTAAGGAGAATAAGGGCATTACAAAGGAGCTAAACAAGATCTTTTGCATCAATTTCCCCTACAGAGGATGTTGAGGAGATAGTTAACCTCAGCCTAATCTTTCCAGGTAATAAAGCTGAGGTACAGTCAGAGATTGAAGTGTCAAAGAAGAAGTGCTAGAGCAAATTTAAAACGAACATGTCACGCAGCCCAGCTGATATAGCTATTCAAGAATTTTGAAGGAACGTAATGTGGTTTGGGTGAAGCAGCAGTAAGGCTGATAGGTATGGCCATCACCCCCACCCACTCCTGCTTCATTGTAGATACCTGTAAAAGATGGCTGAGCAGCTCTGCGTGTAAAACAAAGGCATATGTGATTAGTCCCAGGACTCTGAACCAGGTGGGCAGAGGGCTTTTGCTGCACATTGTTTTGGATAAGGGTGTGTGTGTGCAAAAAGAGAAGCAGGAGACAGCTGTGTGTGTGTGAAAAAGAGAAGCAAAAGGTAGCACGGAGAGAGAGATACAGAGCTTGGACAAGAACAGTTGTAAGCCTGGGAGAAGCCTAGAGAGAGGTCTTTTGTGTCTGGTGCTGGCTAAAGAGGTTTGAGCTTTAAGCAAAGAAAGTATCTCCTGTTGGTTCCTTCAGTGTTTGGAGAAATAGGACTTTGTACATTCCTTGTAAAGAAACAGGATAGCAAAAAAGAAAATACCTGACTATCATCAATCTCCCCTCAAAATTGACAAAATCCACAACACCCTAAATTTGACTAACTGCTGCGGTCGAAAGGATAAGAGTTGTAATGACATGACTGAGTCACTGTCTCCTTAAAATCCTGTTTATAATGAAGGGGTAACAAATCTTGACCCTATCTTTTAGAAAGGCAAGTTTGGGAAATTCAGACCAGTAAACCTAACTTTGGTATCAAGTAAACTGGCTGAAATAATAGAATGACAAAATGATATGAATATGATATGAGAAGGACAAACCCCTTTCTGTAAAGGAAAACAAGTCATGTCTAATCTTCCAGAATTCATTTAGCAGGTCAGCAATGTAGTAGTAAAAGAGATAATATAGTTGGATTTTCAAAAAGCCTTTGACAAAATTCCTCACAAGAGGCTACAAAGAACACTAAGTAATTATGGAGTGTGATGTAAAATATTGTCTTGGATTAGAAACTGGCTAAGAAAGCAAAATCTAGGCGTAAATGGCTAACTTTTGTCAGTGCAAAATGTTACCATGAGTTGTCCCAAGGGTCTGTATCTGGACTAGTTTTTAATATATGAACAAACTGAGCTGCAAATGGGAGTGGGTAACATGGTGTCAAAATTTATGGGTGACAACAAAAGATTTTAAATTAGTCAAGACTAGAGAAGTACATAAGAACAATCATACTGAGATAGACCAATGGTCCATCTAGCCCAGCACTTGTCTTCCGACAGTGACCAATGACAAGTGATTCAGGGGGAACGAATAGAACAGGTTTTCATCAAGTGATCCAGAAGACTGTGAATAACTTCAAAGAGACCAAGTAAAGTCAGGTGAATGGGCAACATGATGCAGCTTAAATTAAATGTTGGCAAATGCAAGGTAATGCACATTGGAAGGAAAAATTTGAACTGCTCACACATACTGCAGGGGTCTAAATTAACTGCAACTACTCATAAAAAGTCTTAGATACTGTGGACAGCTCAATGAAAACTTCTGTTCGATGTAAAGTGGTGAGTGAAAAGCAAACAAAATGATGAGCTAGAGAAAGCTGAGATAGAAAGTAATATATAAATCAACAGAACACCCTCAAGTTTAGTTCTGGTCATCCTTTCTCCAAAAAGGTACAGAGAAATAGAGATGGGCAATTAAAATGATTTGAAGCATGGATCTGGTATAATAATTCCTATGTTTGTTATATTCTATTGCCTGACCTCTTTAGCCAGGAAAATGGGCCATGTGCATTCAGTTGTCATCTTCAACTTGTTCAGGGGTCATCAGGGTCATGGGCACTAATAGTTGCTTATAAGCATCTTTTAAGCCCTCTAATAGGAATTATTACCTTGATTGATAAGTGAACCTGCTAGGGATTTCATGTCCTATTTGGGCATCAGCTGTGGAGAGCTAGCTCTTCCATCCACTTCTCTAATCTTTCACCCCCATTTGCAACTCACTTTTTCTGGCAGCCCTTATGTAATGGGGAATATTGAGATGATAGCAAGAGCAAGATTGTGTTGCCCTCACATGTCTGACCCCCAGAGAGGATAAGAGACCTGCTTTTATGCCAAGGCAAGGAGACCTCTTTTAGCTGAAGTGGTAAAGGCCTATCATTTTGGATCTGAAGAACCAAGGGTCTAGTCCTAATCCCCATGTTTATCCTATTTCTATAATAACTTGTTGCCTGCAGCACATGGATCTGCCATAGTTAGATTTCTCCCTATCCTCCTGTAGAAGTGGGATGAATGCTCGCTTCTTCATCCACCAGAAACATGTCTCTACTGTGAGTGTCCTTGTCTTTCACTATAGCAGCCCTCTCTGCACTACTGCCTGCAAAATTTCCTCCCCAATGCACTCCCTCATGCTTTCTGGTGGTCTAATTTATTTGTGTAAGTGGGGAAACCCATGTCTATTTCCCTCCTCACACATCTTTTTGGCCATTGCAGAAGGACGGGGACTTCTGCCTATATGGGGCATTAGAAACCAACTCTAGTGTATCAGAGTTAACTGGCAAGGTGTCTCCCTGACAGCGATGGTTTCTCATTGTGACTCTGGTTTCTCATGGGGTTCTGTACATTATCCCTTACTTGCAGAAGTGGTTCAGCAGCTCCTATGATTTCCAAGTCTCTCCCATTGCAGAGCTCTTCCTCAGAAAAGGAGGCCTTCTGCTTGCTCCTCTTAGGTGCGGGGACATAATCAGATTTCTGACGAGATCAAATCTGGGTAGTCACCTAGGAATTCTCTCACTGGAGAACCACTGGTATTCAAATGAGGGCTAGATCCAGCTCTCCCGTTTTCTGTAGCAAAGCCTTGATGGCACAGTAGAGAGCTTTTTAAGTGCTTGAGAAAGAGCCCACTGCCACAGGTTCCTTGCCCACAGCAGCGATAATCTGATATGCTATGACCTGGAACTACGTCGCCGTTATGTGAGTTCATGCTCCACCCCTTCTGAGTTGGGATGTTGGAGCCTGCACAGTAGCATGTTCAGCTGAGAAAGATGGGGTTCTTGCATTTCCAGACCTGACCCTACTGAAACAGGGTCGAATTTATACCAGGCTTAAAACTTTTACTTGCTCCATAGCTCCTCTCCCATTTTCTTGCATGATGGTTTTAAATTTTATCAGAGCATTGTTAAAATGTCAAGCCTCATCCATTTAACTATTTCAGATAGTCAGAAAGTGCTGTGTTTCTGTCACTTTTTGCACTGGGTGCAAGCTCACAAAGTCTTAGTTAGGTGTGTATTCCTACTAAGCCAGTAGGGGTGCTCAGCTGAATAAGGATTGCAGGATCATGTCCATGCACTAACATTATGTGTCATTTACAGGCTTGTACAATGTCTAATATACTACATCTGATAGTTGTTTTTAGGTACTGCTAATGCCTCTGCCACCATAGTACTGAAGAACTGTAGGATCCAGGTTTCATTTGCATGCAACAGATTGTGTTGAAGTTAAATTAGTCTGTTTATACATAAAATAATTTTACTTCTGTATTTCCCTCAAGTTGCTTTCTACTGACTCTTGTTTTTTGATCTCCATCCTGTGAAAATGAGTTGCTGCTGCTTGTGTTTTTCAGATTGAAATCATCAGATGGTTTGGTGGTAGTTGCAAGGCTCACTGCTTTCCCAGAAGGTGTGTAAACACTACTCAGAACGAGGGGCCCTCCCAGATATAAAATAATTTTCACTGCAGTCATTGGGAATTACCTTATTCTGAAGGGGCGGGGGAAATGAGGAGAGAAGGGAAATCTAATCTTGATTTTTGGGTTGCTGCGATAGCTCTGTGTGCTCCTCTTTGGAGTGTTAATATGCATTTCTGTTTAATTTCACAGGGAAGGAATTTAGTTTATTACAAATCCAAACTATAGCCAAGAGGGGAAAAGGATCTCATTTTCTTCGTGCATGGTCAGTGAACAAGTACCAATAAAACCAGTGTTCATTCTGCCCCTGCGTAAATTATTCAGAGGAACTCAAACTGTTCATAAAGCAGTTTCAAAGGCAGTTTTAAAAAAATAAACAATGAAGGGAGACTAGATGAGAGGCAAATCCTTGACCTCTGTCACCTTTTAAATTAGTTCCTAATCTCCTAACAAGTGGTAATTAAGTTCACATTAATTCAAATTGTTATTGGGGCATTCTAACCTTTATTCCTAATGATACATCAGATTTACAAAACATCCTGTTCGGTGGCCCTCAGCTGCATCACCAACTTATAGGACTTTTTAAAACATTTCATCTAGTTGGCAGGGTCAGTTGTTTGTTTCTTTTATTATAAGTAGGAAGCGTGTGATTTGGCTCTCATTGAAGTCAACGGCAAAACTCCCATTGGCGGTTGCTGCAGGGTTATGCCCTAAATAAATTATATCAGTAGGTAGGTAAATAAATATAGCAAAAAAAAAAAAATCCCTCCATCACTGTGCCAAATGAAAGTCAGGTTTCATGGCCATATTGTTATAACATGCCTATAAATCATGTGTGATACTGTAAGTGTGAAATAACATTCTTGTAAACTGTGAAGAAAATGAACCATTTTGATGGCCTTTTAACTAACAGACTTGCCACATGAAAATAAATTAATGGTCAGTGGTGCATTGATCAGTTCTGTAAGTAGCAATAATGCTTAGTACTTATACGGCAGTTTTCATCTTCAAAGCACTAATGAATCCTCACACAAAATGCATGGGAAATGCTTCGGAGCAAATCCTCTTCTGTATCCAAGCCCAAGTACATAGGTTTGGTGAAGGTTGCTGTATGGAGATAGCAGGGCATGGGGATGGTTAGGGAATGCTATAGTAGCTCCCATATGCCCTCCCCTCCAGGGCAGAAATGGGGGTGGAGCCATGCAGTTAGGGTGGGGCAGGGCCAGTGGCTCCTTAACTCCATCACCCCTTTCACGGCAGTGCAGAAGAAGCCCTCTTTGGGGCAAAGTTCCTCAGTGCAGGGGGGCTGAAAGGACAAGGGTTATCCATTGCTGTTGACATATTTAGAGAATTTCCAAGTTCCCCCTTTTCATTTTCCCCCAAAATAATAATGAAAAATATTCACTCCTAATAATTCCCACATTAGCTTGAGCTAGGGAACAAGTGCCCAGCTTAATTTAAGTTTTTTTCTATTTTATTTGCTTGTGTTACAAAAAGATAAAATACAAAAAATTCCCAATGCTTTTGTTCTAACTAAACCCAACGTTATCAGTTAACCTCCCATCAAAGTCTGAGAAAAAACTTCCAGGGAGCTCTCAGGTCCCCTTAGAAAGGAAGAGGAAGATTTTATTCTTTGTGGCACAGACTAACAGTCCTTCCACTTTTTGTCAAGTATAGTTATGCTTAAGACTGAGATTGTAAATGTATGCGCACGTGCATTTTAAATTGGATGTCAGTTTTAAGGCCAATATAAATCTGCAAAACATGTCTGGGATTACTACCAACCCGTCACCTTCTGTGGCACAGTGCTACTCTTATTATTTGTTGCAGCCCATTATTAAAGAATGGTAAAATAATCATCCACAACATGGTCAGCTGATGAAATTTCAGTAACCAGAAGAATGAAGTGCCTCCCTAGTGGGTGATGACGTTAGACCCTGAGATGGGCTTGTAGCTTTGTTCAGTTTCTCTGTTATTTTGTATACAGTATTGATCACACATAATTTAACAGGAAAAACACTTGATGAAAATAAAATACTGTTACTACAGTAACACTGTGCAGGTGTACAGCGGATCTCAGATTCACTATTCCCAAAGGTATGTGCCCCAACAACGAAAATCTGTGAAGGAGTGCAAGCTATAAATTTATTATAGTGAATTTGTGCAAAGAAGGCATGCACTAGGCACAGAGAAGTTAAATGTGTAGAACTCAAGGAATATATAAAGTTTGTTTTTAAAACATTACTCCTGGCTGTTTGCCATGTTACCGTCCTAGTAAATCCTTCATTGTTCTCACTCTCTCTCTCTCCCACACACACTCAACACTTCAGGCAAGAAATGGTTGTAATATTTTTCATCTTTGCATTCTCAGCACCACAATATCCTTAACTCATGATGGTTAGAGGACAGCTAGTTTTCATGGGCCTGATTCTCTATCCAGTTATACCAGTAAATGCTAGTGTATCTTCATTGAAGTCAATGGAATTATGTGATTTACACCAGTGAGAACAGTGAATCAGGCCCAGTATCTTAATTTCCTGTTTCTCCTTGTACCATCAGCCAACAACTTCACTTTATTCAGGAAACAAAGCTGTGTTTGTGAGGTTACCCCAATTTCCTTTTCCCAGCATTGTTGATAAAGGGGGAAGGGACAGAGCAACACCATTTAAACCTTAAAAATTAGATTGCAGTCTCAATGCATGAGAGCCTTCATAGGAGAGAAATGTCTGATATGGAAACATGCAGAGGATGCTGGGTAGGGGATAGAACAAACTGGGAAAACATATGAACCAAAGCGTGATGGTGCTGCACAATGAAGCATAGCTGGGACTGAGTGTATACGGAACTCTTAGAGTTTCAGTGTATGCTGTACTGAGCAGTACCAGCATTCCTTTTGTTCTGATGTTTGCCCTTTTATCTCCCATTTTTGCTTTGTGGCTGGCCTTTGCTTCCCCCTCTGTTTTCAGGCGTATATGCTAGGATCCTAGTCTGATCTATCACACAGTTAAGGGGCGGCTCATGCTGAAATTGTTTGCTCCTGCTTACTGAACAAAAAGGTTTTCTTTGAAAATGAACATTTCCTCTTGAGATACATTAAGAACGTCAATGATGCAAGATGCCAAGTACTGTTAATTCCCACAGAAGGCAGTGGGAATTGAGGGTCCTCTGCAATACACTGTGACGCTCAGCTATATCCAGGAGCAGGGCTTCAGTGTCAGAGAATACTAATTGACTAATACATTTAACCCAGGGGAAAGGAGATTCTTGTGATGGGCAGCACAATATAATGGGAGTTTTTTTGCTGTAAGCATAAAAGGCAATAATTTTAGCCCCCAAAATATGCTTTGCTAATGTACTGTTCCTAATTTGGTTTTTCTTCTGCAGTACATATAACTACAAGTACAGTGGTAATAGTATAATTAATATTCACACTAACTCAAATTATAGGGTTGATTGCATAGAATGGCTTCTTCCAGTAACACCAACAACACTTAAGTATTATAAAAAAGATGAGACACCATGACATTTAATACAGCAGTGAGAAAGGGATTTTTGTTTTTGAAATTACTTTCTGGATTCTTTTCTATTTCTTTTAAGAAAATGCCTTCAAACTGAGAAAGAAAGAATTGAGAAAAATGCACAGAATCCATAAGTCATTAGTGCAATTAAAATTCTAAAAGAATAATCTTTCTTTCCTAATCAGACTTTCAGTTATATTAGTCAGGATTTCAATCCAGAATTCTTTAGACATCAGTGAATTAGGAATCCTGCAAGGGAGTGAAATATTATAACACACATTTTTATAGATGAGGCATAGAGCCTAAGGTCACAGGTGAAGTCTGTGGCAGACCAAGGAAAAGAATCTAGAGTTCCTGATTTACAGTCTAGTGCTTTAACAAGGCCGTCCTCTTCTCCTTCACTCTGCTCTTCCTTATGGTCAGATCCACTGGTTTAACAAAACAGGACATTGGCTTCCAAGCAGCCACAGAGAAGGATATATGGTCAGACATACTTTCAGACAGATATAGAATCACCTCATCTTCACTTTGGACAGCAATTAACTGGATCATAGTCAACTGCTTCTATGTGGTCCAGTCCCATTTACTATTCCATGGTGCGCAGAGCTCCAATTGGCCAATTTGATCCACAAATCTAGTAAACGAATTACGTACAGATGCTGAGGATTTAAATGTCCCTAGTGTAACTCCATGTCTTACTCCGGAAAAAAAGATGGAGAAATGATCCTTGAATCTCCTGTTAGACTCAGGACTCTGCTGCTAAACACCTGAAAAAAAATAGGACACAAGTTTCCCCAGAATAGAAGATGGTATCATAGAACCATAGAGTCAGAAGACATCGCAAAGGTCATCTAGTTTAACCCCTGGCCAAGATTCAGGATTTGTTGTGTTTCAACCATCCAAGACAGATAGCCATCCACCCTCTTTTTGAAAACCTCCTGTGACGGCACTTCCACAACCTCCCTAGATAGTCTTTTCCATTGTCCTACTGTTCTTAGAGATAGGCAGTTTTTAATGAGATTTAATCTAAATCTGCTATGCTGTAGTTTGAACCCATTGCCTCTTGTCCTGCCCTCTGTGGCAAGAAAACTTTTCTCTGTCTTTTTTATGGAAGCCTTTCAAGTATCTGAAGATCACTATCATATTCCTCCTTAATCTCCTGTTTTCCAAACTAAACATACCCAGTTCCTTCAGCCTTTGCCATATGGCTTGCATTCCTCTCCTTTGATCATCTCTGTCACTCGCTTCTGGATCCTTTCCAGTTTCTCTATATCCTTTCTATATATTGGTGACCAAAACTAGACATAGTACTCCAGCTGAAGCTTAACCAGTGCTGAGTAGAAGGGTACAATTTCCTCCCGAGATCTGCATGCTATGCGTCTGTTAATGCAACCTAAAATTGCATTTGCTTTTTTTGCAATTGCTGACTCATGTTGAGGCTGTGATCTACCACAACTCTCAAATCCTTCTCAGCAGAGCTGCTGCCAAGACAGTTATCCTTCCCATTCTATATTTGTGCATCTGGTTTTTCTTCCCTAAGTGCAACACCTTACCTTTGTCTTTGTTAAATTTCATTTTGTTGTCTAAAGCCAGTTCTCCAATTTATCAAGATCCCTTTGAATTTCATCTCTATTTTCCCACGTGTTGGTAACTCCCCCCAGCTCTGTGTCATCTGCAGATCTGATGAGTATGCTCTCTATTCCTAAAACCAGGTCATTAATAAAGATGTTAAAAAACACCAGACCCAGAGCAGATCCCTGTGGAACCCCACTTGTGACCTCTCTCTGATCTGACATCATTCCATTAATAGTTACTCTTTGGTTTTGGTTGTTTAACCAATTTTGTATGCACTTAATGGTAGTTCCCCTGAGCCCCCATTTCTCTAGCTTATTTATCAGAATATCATGTGGGACTGTGGCCAAAAGGTTGCTGAAGTCCAGGTATATTATGTCTGTGACCTGTTTGTGCCTAGGGCAGCCACCTGAAAATGCCAAGGTCAGGGCAGGCTGCAAAAGGAGAGCAGATTCTCCCAGCACTGGTGGGTGACACTGAAGTCAGACTTCCCAACCAACCAACCACAAACAGTGCTTCTGATTCCCCACACTGGTTATCAAGAAGCCACTATACAAATACACACAGCCCCCTTTACTGCATTTCAGTCTCTGGCTCCCAAACAGCTACTAGGTCCAATAAAGAGATAAGTTATTTAAAACTCTATGCTCTTTACCACAAAGGTTCTCCTGACCCCAAAGGGTCAGCCACACTACCAGATCAATTTAAGTTTGGATATTACTCAAAATACCACGCTGCCAGTCAATTCTTTAATAATGAAAACTACAGGTTTATTATAAAAGGAAAGAAACGAACTAGAAGAGAAATGTTAAATGATTAAAGCAATCAGACACACATAATTGATTTGAAAGTCCATATATATCATGCTGCTTGTGGAAATTTACAGGAAGAAGATGGAGTCCAGGGTCACATGAGTAAGTCCTGGTGACTCATCAGGTATATCCCTGGCTTCTCCCTGGGCCCCTTGTACCTGTGAGTTTCCTTAATGGGCCATTAAGCAGGCTAGTGCTGCAGCCATCCTGTCTGGGGTGTCACCCAGAAACACAGCACAAACTGAAATACAGATACACCAAACATATCCATGACTTGCAATACACGTATAACACATGGACATAAACACTATTATAGCCTTTCTAACGGTACCTGACATGGCATCGCTCATATAAATCATGATTTTGACATATTGAAGTTAAATAATATCATAAATGGCCCCCCTAATCCAGCCAGCGTCACAATGTCCACTTCAGAGGCATGCCCAGAAATTTAATTTTGACCCTTTTGGAGGGGTACATTCTGTGCCCCTCCCCCCTTCCTGCAGCCCTGCTAGGAGCTCACACTTCCCTCCCCTGACCCAGTCCCAGCAGGAGCTTGCTCTCTCCTCCACACCACCACCTTGGAGCTGGAGGAGTTCTGTGCCCTCAATGATTAGGGGGGGCCTGTGCCCATTTGCCCCCCCCCTTGTGCAAGCCCCTAGTCTTCCCCCTATCCACCAAATCAGTTACCCTGTCAAAGAAGGAAATCAAGCTTGTTTGGCAGGATTTGTTGGTAGCACCATGCTGGGTGCTAGTGATTCATCGTCCAGGTATTCTCAAATTAAATGTTTGAATGTTGCTCTAGTAGCTTCCCAGGTATCAATGTCAGGCTGACTGGTCTATAGTTCCCTGGTGCCTCTTTTTCCCCCTTTTAAAGATGGGCACTACATTAGCCCTTCCCTAGTCTTCCGGGACCTCTCCTGTCATCCACGACTTTGCAAATATTATTGCCAGTGGCTCTCAGATTTCTTCAGCTAATTCTTTCAACATCAAGTGACCAGCATCAGGCCCTGCTTACTTGAATTCATTCAGATTGGTCAGATCTCATGTGTTCTTTACTTATCCTGATCTGCATCCTTTCCCCTTTATTGCCTATGATAACTTTGCTAGATTTCTGATCACGTTATTTTTTGTGAGAAGAAAAATCATCTTCTGTTACCAGCTCACTTTTTCCACAGAGCTGTGGACCCACACCATCCCTGATCTTTCTTTTTTGTCTGATATATGTGAAAAACCCCTTCTTGTTGTCTTAACATCCTTGCCAGCTGTAACTCATTCTTTACCTTAGCTTTTCTGATTTTGTCCCAAGTCTCATGCAATTCCCATGTATATTTCCTTGGTAACATCCCTCTCCTTCCATTTCCTGTATGTATCCCTTTTGGGTTTTAGATAGTTAAAAATCTCCTTGTGCAGCCACATTGGCCTCCTTGGCTCTTCTTATCATTCCTCTGGTCAGAATCGCTTGATGCTGATCCTCTAGTAGTACATCTTTTAGGAACTGCCAGCCTCCTTTTCTTCCTAACTAGTCTTTTCGTGGGACCTTGCCTATTATTTCTCTGAGGCCTGGTCCACCATGCAACCAATGATCAACAGGAGATACACAAGCTGTGCAACATAGCTTGTGTATCTCCTGTCAAGGTACTTACATTGATGTACCGTGGCCTCTTGACAGCGCCGTGTCGAAGGGAGATGCCCTCCTGTTGATGCAGCCTCACTCCTTTTGGGGAGGTGGATTACCAGCATTGACAGGAGAGGCCATACATGACCCACTGAATTGCTCCCGCTGCATCGACCACCAGGGAGCCCACAGGGTAGACATACCCTGAGTTGGTTGAAATCTGCCTTGTATCATGTATGTGAGGGTAGTTTATCTGTGTAAGCTCCCCTTTGCAGAGCCTATTGGTCCCAGAGTGGCTAGTTGAAAAAGTGGCTTTTGCGAGTCAGCCAATCCTGCTGCTAAATGGATTATGTAAAAGTCCTGCGCATCCCTACACTGTTTCAAGGCCCTGGCCTGTGCTGAGTCACATGCCACCATTCAAGAGATGGTGTTTCCAAGAAACAGAAGCCTGCTCAAACGGAGAGGTGAGAGCAAGTCTGGGTTCTTGGTACTGGAGCAACCACCCTGTAAATCTCTCCTATGGCGAAGCCAGGACTATGAGAGTCTGGGGAAGCCTGCCAGGATTCAAATGCAGCCCCTAGTGGGAGGGCTGTGAAGAACCTTCAGCTAAGAGCCACAAGGACTTGGACTGAGAAACCCTGATACTAGGGCAAAGAATTATCTGAGCCCGGAGAAGGGCTAAAGGGGCTGCGAGTTTGAAGGAACTTAACTACTTGTGCCTGGAAGGGCCAAAGGGCCAGTGTATATTTATTTTGTGTTATGGGTTAATAAGCCAGGTCCCACAAATGGGAATGATATTTGAAATACCTAGGTTCACTTCAGAGTTCAGCAGGGGACACTAAGGCACTGCTCCAGAGGTAAACTGAGGCAGCGGCTGACGCTTGCCTAATCAGCCTGTTCATCAAGGCAAATTCCATAAGTTTCTGTGGGACAGGATGCCATAAACTGATACAAAAAGAAGATTTCTACAGTGAATTAAAATGCAAACATTTTATTCCATGAAATTGAGACAGAAAGATACACAAAGTTGCCCCAGTAGTGGCTACAAACATTAACATAGCTGGAGATGTTGTTTAAACCAAGACAGAGTGGGCTGAAGTGCTATAAAACATAGCTATTGAAGCACTGCAAAAAACAATAGTCATTGAGCTAGTGATTTGAAATTTGAAAATGCAAATAAGGCATAATGCTGTTTGTTAAAACCTAAATCTTGTCCTGTGCAGCTTTAGTGTCCAAGGGAAGTGCTCCAGGCACAAAAGGAGGGGGTACAACCCAGGCAAGGAGCCTGCTCAACTGCAGGCAGCCAGCACACGGAGGGCTGAAGAAAAGGGAAACTATGAAGAAACGTGTTGCAGAGGATTCTGCGACGTCTCCCCTCCCTGCAACAGCATGGCAGGACCTGGCAGGATCATTGGGTTATTACTACAGCAATTAGAGGCCAAATGATTTTACTGACCTTGGATAAAATGTATAATTGTCTTAAATAATAATTCCCAATACTGGGCCAGCTTCTGTGAAGCACCGAGCACCCTCATTTGACACTGTGGTGTCCTCACAGATGGAGTTCATCATCTTGGAGGATCAGGTCTACTGTGAGAAATTAGAAAAAGATTTGGAGGTCGGTGGTCTGTTTAGGGCCTGACATTTACCCACTCAGAATCCCTGGGACGTACAAGTGTATCATTCGTAGAATGTGATATAGGTGCTCACTTTCCTTTAGGGAAGACAGATATTTTGAGTGCTAAAGAAAGACCCCACCTAGGACGCTCTATGAATGGCTCAGTATCAGAATTCAGGAAGCCTGTCAGCTTCCACTCAATTTGGGCTAGATGCTGCAAGGTGCTGTGTACCTTCTATGCCCCCTGAAAAGCACAGAAGCTGGGATCACTCAGCACCCCACAGCAGGGACTCGGCACTTTGAGGAAAACCCTTTAGTCAAGATAGCCCATCAATATTTTTGTAAACTGCTGAAAATGATGCTGACAAGAATAAAAGAAAATAGACATTTAGAATTTGGTTGAGGAAACCCACTCTAAATCATTTCCAATGACGGAGAAACATTGCTCTTGTTACACACAGTTAATAGAGGAGAGTATTCCTGTTTTAGAAACTTACTCAGTTAATACATATTTAAGGAAGTAGAAAAAAATGTCAATTTAACAGGTTTGGTATGTCAAAAGTATTCTCTTTAATGCAGGGGTTTTCAAACGTTGAGGATTTCAACATTCCATTCCGGAAACAAAGGTTGTTAGTCTTTGAAAGAAAATGCTACATGCTACAGGGAGAGAAACAGTCAGTAGTACAAAGGGAACGATGAGTGACAATTCCAGGTAAGCTAATGAATACTGAGGACTACATCCTGCCCTGTGCTGCACTGGTACATAAGAGGGATAAGAGGAATTTAAGAGTCTTACCACATCATGTAAGAGAGTAAAATCTCTCCATAGTGCTCCAGAAAGCAATAAGGAAGCCAACAGCTAATACCTGCAACCACACCTAAGTGGGCATGATCTACAGATGAGGGACTCTCTCTAGACCCTGGACCTGCTTGGACCCAATTCTGCAGAGTGCCAATTGCCTCCTGACAAATGCTGAGCAGCCTCAAGCCCCATTCAAGTCACTGGGAGTTAAGTGCCCGCAACACATTGAAGATGCTTGCTCTTAGGGCCCAATCCTGTGAGCTGCTGAGTACTTCCTGCCAGATGCTGAGTACTTTGAACCAGAGTTGAAGGTGCTCTGAATCTAATAATTACTACTAATAATAAGAAACTAATACTTAAATACAGAACAAAATATAATTTGCTGGAGGCACTGAGCTCCCACAACTTCCCTTAAGTGTAGTGGAAGTTGAAGAGGGCTCCCAAGAACATCCAAAGGTGCTCAGCACGCTGCAGGATGAGTGACTTTTGAGAAACATGAACTCCTGACATTTGAGGATCCCTATTCTGCATGTAAGCTTACACAAACACGACAGCACAAGAAAGGTTCGAGGTTATTGCTTCAAACTGACAAAGGATTAATAATGGTGATTAATAGTTCAGAGAATAGCAGGATAAATATTACAGAATGCAGCAAGAGTTTCTGGCTATATATTTTCATGCCAGTCATGAAAGCACATATGTGAACTACAGTATTTTAACAGAAAAATTGGAGCATTTATAAAACTGGTTGATAATTTTCCACCCTTTCCAGAAGTGCATCAGAATATCCAGGAGAATAATACCTGAAAAAGAAACATTTTGTTTGTGTATTAGACAAGGAAATATATATATATATATATATATATATATATATAGTATGCTAAATATTTAAACTATACTAATATTTAATGTATGTATTAGAAAAATTGCTAAGACTCATTTTGGTTATACCTGAAGAAATTCTATAATTATCCACCTGTAAAAGAGTTCCAGTACTACCGTACTTTGCATCTTTTGTCATTTACCCCGAGCAAAATGACAGTAAAAAGCCAGTATTCAGACTTATATAGGACCAGATTTTCAGAAGTGCTCCGTATTCAAAAAGTCAGATTTTCAAAGAGCTCAGCTCCCAATTAGGCACTTAAAGGAAGTGGCCAGTTTTCAAGAAGGCACGGTACCCAACAGCATTCTTTTCAATCGGAGCTGGGTGCTGACCTCTGGAGAAATTCTGGTCCTTAATGCAAAGCATGAATTTCCACAGAATGGCTGTCACAGCATAATGGTTTACTGCTGCCAGAGAAAAGCAAGTGCATGTGTCAAAAACTAATGCAAAGGCAAAAAGTTGATTAATGCATGTTCAACGCTAGTAACGGTGATCTTGTAACAACGTTTTATGACAATGATCTTATTTCTGTAATACCAAATTGCTGATGGAGATTATATTATTCAAGAGATTTTTATTATAGTAGAAGTTTACTGTGCTGACCTGGCTTTGAGAACTGACCTGGCTTTGAGAACAGGCCAATTGCATGCCTCAAGAAATCAGAGGCCAGCATTTTTTTCTTTAAGTGGGCTGCCCTTTTCTGAATAAGCTTGCTGCTGACTGGTTGAAGGGGTTTGGGTTTTTTTTTTTTTCTTTTTTAACTGGACTATGCCATTTATCTAAAGGTTCATTGGTGAAAATTCACAAAGTCCTTCCAACCAGGCAGACCTCAAGCATATTACACTATAATTCATGGTTTGGCATAGATGCTATAATTTTGTCTGCATTGAGACTTTTAGTAAATATGCTTAATTTAGACTTCATAGAAGCCAAATTTTAATCCACACATAACGCAGTGTGTGTGCAAATCGGGGTTTATGCCTACACCCAGCTATGTATGCAAAACCTCACTTATATGGATCAGGGTATTTGCATGCCTAAGTCAGATGTGCATTTTTATGCTCATTGTTTGTAAATTAAACCCTATCTTTATGACCTACAAAAACTGCAAACTACAAAGGATCACTGACTTGGTAAATCATTCATGGAATTTTTAAAATCCTCTATCTATGGGGTGAAATCTCCTAAAGACACCTGAAGTAGTTATTAATTCTGTTAACCTATAGGGTTCAGGGGAGAACTTTATCCTTTATTTACCCACAAATAAAGTCTTAACAAAGGCTTTAGAAAGTCCATTGCATACTGATTTCTTTACGCTGGACTTTTGTTTCTATTCCAATTGGAAAGATAAGACCAAGAAAAACTATATTAAATTTTTCCAATGCCATGCTTAGAGACAACCATGGTCAAAGTCTCCCTCCTTTGAGAAGTTTCTAGAGAATTTCCTTTGTCAGTGGGATTCTTTGAAAACTTTGCACTGAGGAATTTACATCATTCAAGTTGCTCCTCTTTGTACAGGCCACCAAAGCTTTAAAAAAACACGTCCTGCTTCCCTTGATGGTACATGAATGTCAGGCCTACAAGAGGTATATGAAGTTTGAAAATCAACACACAGACCAGGAAAAGAATAAGAGTAGCTATACATACGTTAACACTTCCAAATCATATTATGGTCTTCTTGTCAAAGAACAACAAATCAGATTTGAGTTCACACATGATCAATTTATGCCCAATAGCTATATTTATTCTGAACTCTAAAAATTATTAAAACTGGAGGCATGCACCCTAGTTGGATAAGCAAAATCACTTCAATGCTATACCACAAAGAGCCTTTAATCTACATAGTACTGAAATCTTGCACTCCTAGCTGTCTGTCTAGGTTCTTATACCTTACCCATCAACATAATAATATCTGAGACTTGTACTAAGAAAATGCTATGAAAATGTCTAAAGATCCATAGAGAGCCATTTTTGCAGATGTATGCTGAACATCTCAGAACACTGAAAGCTTTAACTACAGGGAGATAGGAGTAAGGTTTGTTATAACCGTGTTCAATCAGAAGTCCCAAATGATAGGACAGAGGGAATTAATAATGCATGGAATTTCTGCTAATGCCATTCTTCTCACTGAATTTTGTTTTCTTAATATATTCTGCAGAACTTAAAATGTTATCTAGCTGTTTTGTAAATTCATTGTTAGCGTTTGTAAAAATAACTTTCCAAGAGCAGACTAATGCAATTGTCTTCCTGAGTCTGCAGACAGCCAGCCTGAAACAGCAGCTTTATAGGACAAATCCAGCTCTGACCTCTGTAGCAACAGAAGTGCCCCAGGCAGTGGAACCAGCATGGTTCCACTACACCAAGAGGCAACGGGAGGACTTGAAAGGCACATTTTCTTCGTTACACTGTTGCCTACACCAGTGGCATATTTCTTTGTTTCCCCTAACAAAAACGTGTATAGCACAAGGAAACATGAATTCCCACCAAAAATGGAAACAAACATCTTTATTTAATTCTGTATTGTTACTCTTCGTAGCTTGAAAATGTCCTGATGGTTTTGTCTTTACCCATTCAACCATCACTGATTTTTCCCTTGCAGAAGCAAACAGGACTCCATTTCTGAGCAACTTCGAATTTGCAGCAGCTATTAACCAGTGCTTAATTTGTGCCAGGGCTTGTCAGGGCTGAGCCCCGGCACCTCTAGGCTTGGCAGTTCATAGCTCTGGCACCTCCGGGCTTGTCATGTCAGTTATGAAAGTGAAAAAATGCTTGAGTCCCAACACCTAATTGCTTAGCCCCAGCACCTCTTTCATTACAAATTAAGCACTGCTGTTAGCAAACAAATGCTGTTTATGATAGTTAAAATTGATGATGCTGATGCACAGAACCGTACAAGGCTTGTAAGTGAACAACATCCCCGTGAGTGTGTTGCTGGACTGAAGAACTGGTAAACGGATATCTAGAATCCAGGAGATTTCCCTTGTTATTATAAGTTAAGGTAGGTGACATTTTGAGTGCCAGCTATTTAACAGTATTTCTGTATTCATTGAGCAAAACTCACCATAGTGCAGACAGCTGGTGCGTGCTCCTTTATATAACACTTAAGCCTCATGAGGAGGTGGTTCAGGGAAGGAGCAGTTATGGGTGGAGCAACCAAGCAGAAGGGTCTTTGCACCCTTTTACACTGAAAGAGGTTTCAGTGAAGGCTCTGAACAGTTTAGATCAGAGAAGGGTGTCAGGGAAGCCAAGGAGAAGTCAGAGGAGGCACCACAAGATACATTGCCTGATTCCATGGCCTGAATACCCCATGTATGGGGCAGAGACTGCTACTACAGCTCACCAATTGACACAGCATCCAGAAAGGTGATGTTGCAGTCTAGAGCCTGCCTGGAGCGTGTGGGAGTTAATTCTATTCCCCAACTAAGTTCCCTGCAAGGGCCAATCTTGGGCTTTGTTTAGGGAGAGGTAAATTTGAATCTGAGAAGCAATTTTAAAAAGATAATAATAAAGTGTTCACAAAGACAGGAAAGTATCTGTATAATATTTTGTTCATCCAACTGCTCTTTGGGGCTGATAACCAAAGGTTATTATTATTTTTAAAAGGGCATTCACAGACCTTAAATTATATTTTAAATCTCCCATTTTGTGCCATTACTCTGAAGACAATCTAACAATGTAACAACTATGAATTGCTAGGACTTCATTTTCCTCACCTCACTATTTCTTCTGGGTAACAGTTATTAATAGTGTTGATGTACTCTTGAAGAAGTGACCCAGGCTCTGCTTTTATCTCTTGAACTTTTTTAAGTCCACCACTTGTTACAAAGAGACGTCGTGCTTTGCTATCATGTGGCAGCACCTACAAAAAAATGAAGTGCATTATAAGAATGTTAAACTTTCTTTCTATGCTGCTAAGCTTTAATATTAAAAAAAAAATCAAAAGAACAGACACAGAGAATGAGATTAAACATAAAACACAGAGAATTTCAGCCAATATTCAGAGATGTAAAATCTCCTGTAATAAGTGTTTTATTTTAACGTGTTGATTAGCGAGGAACAATTAAATCTTGACCCACCTTTGCTAGGCTGCAACATTATTTCACTTGTACATTTAATATACACCACTGTAAATCATAAAAAATGCTTGTGACAATTTTATATAATTAATATTTTTAAATTGTTTCTACACAACAACATACCTGTAAAGATTAAAATGAGTAATGACAACGACAGAAAACTAACATGGAATGATAATTGCACCTGTCCCATTATCACTGAATTATTTAAGTCTTTTATATTGACTCACTCAGTTTATTTGTACAGCAGATTTTTATATCATTCTTATCATTTACTATGGATTGTTTCAGGAAAACAATACTTAGAAGTCCTGCAAGTGAATAATGGAGCTTTGGACATTAGTTGCTATCAACTCAAGTTCCTGGATATTAAAAATCATGAGTCAAATCCCACAGTCCTCTGTGTAGCCATAGATGGCCCCTACAGATAGCAAAAATGCAATATTTCTGCTGCACAAAGGGGACGGGAAGCAGAAGTGTTAAACAGAGGGATGTTACAGCGACCTGAATAATGCTGATATGCAGCTTTCTCCAGAGGAGGAGGAGGGTTGTGGGCAGGCAAAGGAGAATGGCAACACTAAGCCAGTGGGTCTACTAGGCCACAATGGTATGTGGAGTGAAACAATGAGCTGACAGTTACATCTACAACACAAAAATAGCCATGATTAAACATGGTTGTTCCCAACCCTATACGTTAAACCCTACATGGGAAAAAGCACTTTGTAACTTGATCAGGGCCTATTCAGGTTGGCTGAGCAAACCAGGTTATAAATTTGGTTGTGTTTCAGTTGCAGTTAACTAAGGTCTTGGAAAAAAAGAGCAACTATGCTAAAAGAGTGGAGAAAGGGAATGAGACACATTCTCCATCATGTAGATGAGCTAACAATGTAAGGAGCCAACTTTAATTTCTCTAGTTCCTTTTGTGCCATATAAAGAAACCCCAGAAGGATTAAACAACAGGCTGTCCTGGCCCTCATGCAGGTAGAGAAGGCAAAGGAAGGGAGCCTTTTATCCATGACTGCCATGCAAGGACCAGGAACAATGACAATCCCTTCAGGGTGGTATTGCAGTATCCAATGGCACAAACTACCTAACAAGGGGTGGCAAGAAGGTAAGCCATGCCATGCTACATCCTCCCTCTATACTGGCTCCCAGAGCTGGCAAGGGGAGCAGGATGCATCTGCCCCATGGGCAAGAGAGACCTTAGGTGCACGGTCCTCCCATCAATGTTCATTGAGACAGTGTGGTGATGCACAGACCTCTACTCAGGGCAGTGCTCAAATGGTCACAGTTTCCTCATAGTGAAGTGCAGGTTAGACAATAAGGTTTTTATCTGGCTATAAGTGAGCTGATGGAAGCAATCTTTCTAACATCCAAGAACAGAAAATTTCAATGTTATGGAGCAAGAGAGAGAAATGCTTTTACTGCAAAGGACTTCATTTAATTGTATACATTTAAAGAGCAAAAAACACCCCCAAGTATAGTTTGTTTAATGCAATGGGTGAGGAGAAGCATAAATAATCAATATGTCAGCCAATACATTTACAACGTAAGCCATTTAGAACATAAGAAACAGCAAGAATCCATACACTGGGCAGCTAGGTACTATGAGCTCCCTTCATTACTTGCTGTGGCCAGCAGAGCTGCTTGGGAATTTTCCAACAAAATATTTTTTTCATCAGAAAATGCTGATTTGTGAAAACCATTCCTGGGGAAGAATAAGTTTCAACAAATTTTTCAACTTGAGAAACTAAGTTTCAAAATTGTCAAAACGTTTTTGTTTCAACATTTTTTTCAATGAAAAATAAAATCAATTTTCCAGGTTGAAACTGCTTTTCCTTTTGAAATGTAAGTTAATTATAGTAAAAAATATAAACATTTTAAATGGTCAGAATCAAAATGTAACGTTTCCAATGAGCTGAACACCAAGCATGTTTTCAGATTTTCATTTCACAAACATTTTTGAGCTTGACTTTTCATCTCAATTTTGAAAGGCGAAAGTTTTCAATACCTCAAAAATGTTTGCAGGATAGGAAACCGGTTGCCTGGCCAGTTCTTATGGTCAACACATAAGCAACATCGCACTGGTATTTTGAACAAATTTGCAATCCTTATTGATTTAGCCAGATGTATAAACAACAGCATTTCCAAGCCTCTGGTAGGTAGTACTGGATAATATCAGAGCATTTTATTTGGCCACTTCCAGCAAAGAACACCTTAGCAGGACTATCTGGCACTCACTGCTAAAGAATTAAGCTGTACAGTATTTGCAAGAAGAAAGCGCTGTAGTGGAGTAGGATTCTCTAACAATTGGTAACCATGGCAGAAACTCAAAATATCTAAAATCCATGACAATTATTCACAGTTTAAATAAAATATTTTAATTAAATTAATCTTTATCTTTATACTTTGCTCAGATCTGCTACTTAACAAATAACAGACACAATTGCACATTTTAAAGAATTTGGAAGACGATTTAGAATTTTTCCACCTCGTCCAGGACTGGAGTCAAAAGATAAAACACAGAACTGGAGAAACTTTTACTTTTAAATCATTTTTTTTTAAATTGATACAATTCACCCCGTACAGAGAGCTTGCACTAGACCTAAAACAGGACCTCAATGGGACTAAGTGAAGCACTGAGCTAGTGGGGTTCTCTGCATAAAGATTAATTTTTCCTTCAGCAGAGGAGGAAGGGAGTGCCTCGCTTATGAGTGACTGCTTTCTCCCCACCAAGAATTATCACTGACAGCTCCAGAGATAGCAGTATCCACCCCTCTTCAGGTTGAACATGTCAGTCCCATGTAAGGTCTTAGGTTAGTAAAAGGAAAATGGAAACATTTGAGGTCCCTCCCCTCCTCTGAAAAAACAACCCAGATTGGTTTTAGGAATACAGGAATACTGGCTGACATGCTGTCTAAATTGAAGAGACAGGGTGGGCAAGGTAACATCTTTTATTGGACCAACTTCTATTGGTGTAAGAGACAGAGCTCTGTGAAGCTTGAAAGCTTGTCTCTTTCACCAATAGAAGTTGGTCCAATAAAAGATACTACCTAACCCTCCTTGTCTCTCTAATATCCTGGGACCAGCCCAGCTACATAACACTGCAAACATGCAGTACAAATGACAGATGGTTAATCTATCACACACCAAGTGGAGATGTTTCTTACCTTACTGAACTGCCCAACTACATGTTTCAGAATATTGGGAGGCGCATCATGCAGCAAGGGTTCAAGTGCTGGCAGATATGTGCATTTCTGCAGGATATTCTTTAAGGCCTTTTTAGTCTATTGAAATGAAAAACAAAATGTCTATAGTAAGACATTCATGAAACAACAATATAAATTTATGTCCCACATTGCTGGGGTTTGAAGTCAATTTGCTTTTTTGGACAGAATTCTTTCAAAAGGGTTTTTGTCAGAATCAAAACTACACAATCAATTAATTAATTTAATAAAGAATCAATTTTCAGCTCATCTTATCAAACTTCAAAACAAACCTCCAGTGCATCATATTCCTATTAAGCTATCTAGTCAAAGTGATGGTAATTTTCTGCTCACTACAATAGGAAAAGGAACAGGCCCCTTAAGTAAATATAAATTAAAGTACTGTAATATGATAAAAAAGTTCAATTAAAAACATTTTTTAAAAGATTGTATTTGAGAAGTGGTTTATTAGGAGACCCTGCCAGTCTGGAGAAGCACCTTGCACTGCCACTTCAGCAGAGGGAAGTGAGTATACATCAGTGTTTGGATCCTAAGATAGAGAAAGTTCTAGTTGGTAGAGAAAGTAATGACCTAATTGTTTAGGATTGTAGCTTCAGAGAATGTTGGCCTTGATTTTTTGGTGACCACTGACTTTTAAAACTCTGAAAATGGCTATGTAAAGGTGGGATCTTCTTACTCAACAGATCTGCGGCTGACCACTCTCTAGTTGCCTTCAAAATGGCATGACATCATGTGATAAGACATCTATCACATATTATACTGTTACATGATTTCCTGTTATGTCACACAAAAATCTACTTCAACAAATGCTAATATGCAGACTGTAACTGCCTGCCCATGGATGTGCAAGGATAGCTCTAAATGTGGACAATCCTTTACCAAAGAGGGTTTTTTTTCAAGACAGCAAAAATGCAAACTTATTTCATATGGACAACACTTATAATATTGTAAGAAAGGCTTATTTGTACAAAAAATAATAATACACCATTAGATATCACTCACTGACTAGTAGCAATGATAATGTTGAATAACAACAATTAACATTCTGTCATTTTGAAGGACTTAAATCAGATGACAGAAATGCACAGTATTTCAGATGCTGCACCTACTTTTACTTGAAGATCTTCTGAGCTTTCTGTTTCCATGTACAGAGAAAGCAGCACTGGTAACACATTTGTTACAGCAACAGCCCGTGCATGCTCAGGAGTATGTCTTCCAATCTGTCCCAAGGCCCAGGCAGCCGCTGCCTTAATATGATCTTCTGGTTCCTCTGACAAGCAGATAGACAGCTGTGGCACCCCCTGCAGTATTCATTAAAAACATAAACATTATGAATCTAGGGCAGGACTAGAGGATCTTGCACTGAAACAGATTATTAGAAAAAGCTTGTTTCCCTATTTCTATTTTTCTGGCTTGAATAATCTGTAGATGAACACAGGATGGGCCTGTCATTTTTCAAATCAATTATATGGCCAGAAAGAATTTTTAAACAAATCTATACAAGTCTAACAGGAGAAAGAAATATTAAATCTGCCGGTTTCTCTGTGTTTGAAAGCAGTTTGAGCGAACACACTAGCTTCTCCAAAGAATTCAAAGAGCAGATGCCACAATTCAGGCAACAGCTAAAAGCAAAGCTGCCATTTTTGTCAGACACTGATATTCCAAGATCTTTGCTGTTTCTTTATTCATTGTATATGATTTTTTTATTAATAGGAATCTTTTATATTGTCATTTTTTTCCTTTTTCATTGGACTTAATTAATCTAAGAATGACTAATAAGTTACTGCACAAGGAGATGTTGACCCATACTCACATGAGCTGGGACCTTCAACAGTTAGACTGCTCCTTTAGTCATGCCCAGTTTATAATTAGAATTATTGATTTTGACAGTCCATAATACATATTCACCTGTCCTCTGGCTTTAACACACATCAAAAAGTTATGTTAGATACAATTAACTTTAAAAAATATAAACCCTCTTATTGCCCATTGCACATATGGCAATTTACCTCCCAGCTACATTACCAAACAAATCCATTTAAAACTGAAAAATCTACAAACATCAGACTTATTGAATCCAAAGTATCATGTGCATAGCTGAATCAAACTATACTATGCATTTCAAGAACTAAGATTATGTGTAAGCATGATGATATTTGCTGTAAGTTTATTATGGCAGTAGCAGTTCAGTCATACTGGTTTAGTAAAGGATATGCCATCATAAATTCTTGTTTCAAAAAGGATTATAATGTGGCCACAAATATTCATTTTAAAAGGAAACAGGCTTTGAGTCCTACATTTTTTTCTCTATGTGTGCAAATGCAATTCAGCATAATCTTGCATGTCAGCAGATGCTTTTTCTAGTAAACCAATCCTTACCAACATTGCACTAAAGCAGCAACTCATCAAGGACCTCTCTTTTCCAGACTGTCCCATCATTTTGAAGACAGTAAGTAAATACTACAGGAGAGGCATTAATATCACTGGGCATGTCGACTTGTATCAAAACTATACAATAAAACAATTGTACTATCCTGAAGTTGCTTATTTAATAAAGGCACAAAAATGATAATTCTTATACTGAATAATTTAGTATAAAATTATATACAACTGCATATTCACATTATTGAAAAGAATGGATATATTTTATCGACAGTTTAAGAGCACTGCTACTGCCAAGTATGAAATTTAATACTCAAATGCTGAAAGTTAATTATACGATTAAGTGTTTGCAGGATCAGAACCTAAGGGACATACAAAACAGGAAAATACGCTGGTACTTTTTCTGTGGTGTGCATTAACAAACAAATCAATAAATCACTCCAAACCATCATCTGTGAGACTATATTCTTTTCTGTCTTCTTCTCCGAATCTCATTGTAATTGCTATAGGAAGACAATGAAGTAGGAGCTAACCTTGGAGATGATCACTGCCATTGCCAGGTTCTCAGAATGAGCTGCCACATAACCAAGCATCATGATGCCAGGCAGCCTGACGTTTCCTTTGCAGTTGCCAATACAATCAATCACAGCAGCAACTCCTCCTGCATTGACTATAAGTTGTGAAAGCTGAAAGAAGATAAACTAGAGAAATTAGATACTGTAGAGTATCTGTGATCATAAAGCAGTATATTCAGGTGATCCTTAATTGTTTCATTTCTGTTTTTTAAAAAGTGTGACTCTATGAGTCAGCAATGTGCCCTGGTTGCCAGGAAGGCTAATGGCATATTGGGCTGCATTAGTAGGAGCATTGCCAGCAGATCGCGGGAAGTGATTATTCCCCTCTATTTGGCATTGGTGAGGCCGCATTTAGAGTATTGTGTCCAGTTTTGGGTCACCCCCCACTATGAAAAGGATGTGGACAAATTGGAGAGTCCAGAGGAGTGCAACAAAAATTATTAGGGGGCTGGACCACAAGACTTATGAGGAGAAGCTTAGGGAACTAGGCTTGTTTAGTCTGCAGAAGAGAAGAATGAGAGGGTATTTGATAGCAGCCGTTAACTACCTGAAAGGGGGTTCCAGGGAGGATGGAGCTAGGCTGTTTTCAGTGGTGGCTGATGACAGAACAAGGAGCAACAGTCTCAAGTTGCAGTGGGGGAGGTCTAGGTTGGACATTAGGAAAAAGCTTTTCACTAGAAGGGTGGTGAAGCACTGGAAAGGGTTACCTAGGGAGGTGGTGGAATCTCCATCTTTAAAGGTTTTTAAACTGAGGCTTGACAAAAACCCTCGCTGGGATGATTTAGCTGAGGTTAGTCCTGCTTTGAGCAGGGGGTCGGACTAGATGACCTCCTGAGGTCCCTTCCAACTCTAACATTCTATGATTCTATTGTTGGCAATCAAGTTACATTAGAGTAAAACTGGAGTAATGGAGTGATGAATGAGATCCATTCTTTGGACTTATGAGTGCTCATAATATAGCAAAACATTTATATTGCTATGAATGTCTTTGTTTTCTATTAACTTTATGTAAAATAAGCTGGACATTGAACTTTATGAATTTATACATTCCAAAAATCTACTTAGTAAGTATTTACTGACGAATTACCCAGGTGAAAGCTTAACATACTAACAACTTGTAGAAATATACATATTGAGCCAGATGCTCTTTTACACTAAAGCCCATTACACCACTCTGTGTGAAGGGTCCTTAAAAGTAGGTATATGTGTACTTTGCTCTAAGAAGCTTTGGTGATAAGCAGGCCTAGGGCCTTTAATGCCCATGGAGTAGATTAAACTGTGGTTTGTATTTTTCCAAATGATGTCACCTCTACTATCACAAAGAAGCATTTGAGTGATTTATGACATCACCAAAACCTAGAGATAATATTAAATTGCATATTATTATGGAGGCTTTTTTCCACCTATATTGATGGGTATTGCTTTATATATATATAAATAAAATATATATACAAGTTTTTTATATATATATAAATAAAAAAATAAAAAGAGAGAGAGAAGATAGGAACAGGATCATTTTATTACTGCAACAGCTTGGTTAGAAGATACTTGCATTTTTAAAGTGGTCACTTTAAAAATATAAACTCTCTGCATGGCTGTCAACTACAGTCACTTAGGGTCAAATCCTATATCTATGCACAGCCCCAAAAAACAGTAGGGAAATCCAAGAGAGGGAAAGGAATCCTCCCCTTAAGCTGTAGAACTGCAGCAAAGCCATTCCTGAAGCCTCCAGACCTACCAGCCCCAGCCCCATCTCCCTACTTTCCCCCAAAGTATGCATAGGGAATTCCAGCAGCGATGTGCTCCACAGCACAGAGGGGGTCAGACCCCTGCATGAGCTCACCAAATCCTGCTGCCATACCAGTTCCCTTGTGTTTACAGAAGAAGGCCAAGGGGACAATTTTCAGAAGGTTCATATAACTGACATATCTGACTATTCTAGAAAAGTCCTGGGGCCACAGTCAGTTCTAGTGTAGCACAAATTCCTTCAGCTGAGTTACAGCAGGGATGATTTTAGCCCACTAGCTATCATTCTAAAGCTAAGCACATGGATTAGGACTTTCTAGTATCAACGAGATTCATTAGGATGCTATCTAAATCCTGGTTAGAGTACAATCATTGCAGATATTCACAGAGGGTTCCATTGTTGCCAGCTCTTGTGATTTTATCTTGAGTCTTGTGATATTTAGTCTTTAACATCAAGCCTGCTGTTCCCAGAGTTCAGAAGCTCAGCTTTCACTTCTTTTTAAATGCAAGTTCTTGGCCCTCATGGTTGTGGAAAAAACTTGAAAATGTGATTCAAGTATCACCTGAAAGCTCAACAACCAGAAGGCAAAAAACAAAATCCCAACATTTTAAAATATCTCATGATTCTTGAGCCAATCTCATGATTTTTGGAGATGGAGGGAGAAGTGGATATCTTGACTCATACTTTTTTAATGTTTGGGGTTGGCAATATCATTAGTGTACTCCCCGTTCCCTGCACTGACATCTACTGGTAAGGAAAAGCTAAGTCTATACATTGTTCCTAGTTTCCAAATCCAATTCATATTCAATACACATCTCAGAACACCAACAAAAACATTTCCATATTTTTCCCGAGGAAATTACAGTCTTTTGCCCTCCCTTTCTAAAAGCAAATGATGGAATAATATGGCATTGTATTTAAAATGTAAAATCTAATGATGCGACCTTGTATTTGCATTTTCAAGGTGTTACCTCAGGCGTGTGCTTTGCTATCTCTCTAATTAAAGTTGCAGTATTTTTCTTGACATATTCATCTGAGTCCTTCAGGCATGTGAGTACAACTGGGAAAATTTCTGCTTCAACCGCCATTTCTGCAAGATCCACAGAATGCTTTGCTATTTGGCTGAGAGCTGAAAGCACTTGACGCTGGTAAACAGAAATTGTTTTATAAATTAATATTATACAAACACCGCACAACCAACACAGAGAGTCATCATGTGCACAATCTGCTCCATCAAAAAAACAAAGCAACACAGAGCAAACAATCACAACCATTATATAATTCATTGAGTCAATTTATATACCAGTCTAACAGCTAAGAGTATTCATTAGTATCTAATAAAAGTTTCTCCTTAGGTTTACCCCTTAAAAGTTGCTATATAACAGAAATACAAAGACAATAAGATGCAATGTAATACTATATCTTAAAAGAAAATATAGAAACCTACAGTAATTGTTTTGGTTTGCAAAGCATAAGGTTGATCCCCCCAAATCTTATATTTAAAATATTCAATTTAAGTATTTAGATATAGTCTTTTTAATAATGATATTTTATTTATTTATAGCTATAAGAACAAGACAGTAAAATTGTACACAGGAATAGAACTAAATTTTCTATTAACTAAACTACAAATATGACAATTTAAACAAAAGCTAAATTCAATGTATGGTATTTAAAAACAAATACATTATTGTATTTAAATATTAAATTAATAATTAATATTGTGCACATTATACCTATTAAATCCATCTAATAGGTTTTAAAGTTTAGGGCTTGGATTTTACATATAACACCAAATTTTTTCCTTAGATGTTATTACGTAAGCCTCTCTATGCACTGCTGGCCTAGAACACAAACACTCTTTATTTGAAAGACTAGTTTCACTGTTCCTTACTGAAGAGTTATTGAACACACAAAAATAATCAGAACTCTTTGTTTCCAACTGTGTAGTTATGTTTGTTTGGGTTTTTTGTTAGACATTTGAACAAGATCCTTCTAAATAAATATGGATATTAATCTCCTCTATTTAGTAATAAATAATGCCTAGTGTAATTTAGAAAAAAAATATATTAAAAGTACCTTCAGTTTAGCATCAGGGTTCAGGATCATCTGAGCTAAGTGAGCAATAGCCCCCGCATCCACTACTGTCTGGGCTAACTCTGGAGAATGCTTTGAAATATCACTGAGGGCTGAGGCAGCAATCCTTTTCAAAGCAATTTCTGGCTCCTGGATACAGAGTACTAAAAGAGGAACAGCTCCTGCATCCACCACAGCTTGTGACAGTTCTGTAGGTCCAAGAAAAGTAATTAAGTGAGTATGGGTGACTGACCCTTGTGCAAGCCATTTTTCACCCTGACAGATAGAGCAAAGAAAAAAGGGGAGGGTATACTTCACTGTCTCGACATCTGCATTTCAAATCAGCCCCCCTGGTTTCATAAACCATGTGGACCAATCCACAACTGAAAAGAATACAGGTCAATAGATGGACCCCCATTTACATGCACACATTTGAGGTAGATTAGGCTGAAATGGTTTGTTATTCTGTGTAAAAAAAAAAAAAAGAGTAAGCAGATGTCAGCTGTTTAAGCCCTGGCTATTCCGCACTGATCAATAGGCAAGCATTTTATGCATGGCTAACAACGGAGAAAGCTAAAGTACCAAAATTTTACCAACCACCTTAATTAGACAACATTTTGTCCATTTAAATGATAAGCAGATTTTATTATGGATCATGTGCCAAATATAGCAATACAATTTTAAAATAAATATATATATATACACACACACACTTTACATCATTCTTTGAAAAAAATGCACCTTGTTTTGTAACATAATTGAAGTAGGAGTTGCTACCATCCATTTAAAAGAAGAACATTTTGATGGCACTAAAATACAAATTCTACCACATATATTTACCTAAATGAGATGTATTGTCAATGTGAGATTATGCATTTGAGCTTAGCACAACATCCTTAGCTAACTTCATTTTAATTTAAAAAAAAAAACCCCACGATTATCTGACTTATTCAAGAACTGTAATATTAGAAATTCATTAGCTCCTTCCTTATATTTGGCATTGATCGCAGCACTGAAATAAGAAATTATTAGATAACACGGTGCAAAAATTACATGATAGCCAGCTATGCTATTTTAAGATGTTGAAAAATAAATACTAAGCACATTACTTTCAAATAAACTATTAGCGTCTTAAATAAGGTTTTGCTGTTTTATCCTTGTTATGCACATCCATTCTTATCTTTAACATTTAACTTTGCTTACAGTACCATGGCAACATATGGCTATTGTATTTCAAGGACCAAGCTTAGCTTTTCATTTACAGTCCATTAATCAAGGCTTTCCATATTAAGCAACATATACATACATACATACATATACATATATTTTACACACACACAATCTTTCAGTAACTGTGTATAGTTATGCAGTCATTATGCTGCTTGTATTTTGTTAGTGCCCAAATAATCTTTATGACTAGATGTGTCTTGTGAATTAATGGACCACAGATGCATACCCTGACATGCACTGAACACACAAGTTTCTACAATGTACTTAGGATTTTACATGATTAAAATAACAAAAGTGAAAATTGTTTTTGTGAAGCAACATTTATATTATACATATAAGAATTTTTAAAAGATGATTACAATTAATCTTCTGGGGTTCACTTTCAAAGAACTATTATATTGAACATTTGGAGTTTGCATATATACACAAGGCATATGTGTCTAATGCATGCTCCCTCTAAGGTAAAGAGACACATATATATACAAAGCCCAGGATTTCAACAAAAGCCCGTGTTGGAGCGTGCATCTGTGACTCACTACTTCAGAACAAAATTTAGTAAAGAAGGTATTTGAGCACAAAGATATTGAATGTGAGTGACAAACTGTCGCATTGTAATGTATTTTTAATGAAAAATGCGTAGAGTAATACTTGCCTCCTACCAAAAATGTGTTTTGGTATTATATGCTAATTGACATAAACACACAGTTTATGCCTAATATAAAGGTCAGTTAAAGAAAGAGGATATCCAGAAAAATAAAAACAAACAGTCCCTCTGAGCAGCCTACTAATGTAACAGCCTCCTTAGAGGCAACTTCAAAGGCACCATCTCAATTGCCTGAAGACTGCCAAGGAGATGATGCCAAGGAAATCACATCAAGGAGATTGGTGATGGTGCTGGAAAAATATATTTCACAGCTTACTGTCGGGATATCGTCATCACCTTTCATAAAGAGAGAAGAGGAAGAGGAGAAGTGGCATAACATCTTAAGGTCACAGCTAAGCCCTAACACTTTTTTTAAAAATTAGTGATCTACAACATTTAAAAAAGGAACACTAAGTGTGATTTAGTATAAATCTGTTCTGAAGAACTAGGAGTCTGATGTCACTGAAATACTGATGGTTCGTTATTGGTCATGTTTAAACAAGTGTTTGCTTTTCTGATATTGCTTGTAAGACATAGCTGTTTGCATGCTAAAGACATAATTAGTGTAGACCCCCAACTGCACCCCAAGGTCCATAAAGAATAGGGTGCAGGTGGACTGGCAGAGGAGTGAGCAGGTTGATATAGGGCTGCAGGGAAACACATATCATGCACATCCCCCCACTAGTGCCTAGCAGAGGGATAGACAGAAATGTAACACAACCTGTGGCATAACAGTAGTGCGAAAATCTCCATTTAAAGGGTGCCTTCTTGGCATGGCTTTGTTGGAATTGTGCTTCCAAGGAGTGGGATCATCAGACACAGAGCCAATGACAAATTCAGTGGCCCTGGCTTATCGCTGATTCCCCAAGATTCAGGAGCTTTGTGTGTGGTCCATGTGGCTTGTTCTTTGGGGGGGGAGGGGAAAAACTCTTCTCCCAACAGAAAAATTGCACAGAAATCTCTCTGATGTTCAACTTGTGGAGATTTTTCTCCCTTTATCCCTCTACTATGAGCTTTCCTATAGGGTGAGGAAGGGGATCAGGCCCCATATTTGCTCAGGTGAGTGGTTAAGCACAGATGCAAGACTCCAAAAGTTCATTTCCCTTCCACTCCCAAGCTTGCTACCTATCCTCACTCCCACACCCAATCCCATCATTGCCCTTTCTCTCTATGCCCACAATCTCAAATGCACTTCCCCTATGCTGTCATTAGGTCTATGCCCTCTTCCCACTACTGGCCAAATGATCTCTTCCATCTATACATTCTTAGAGTCTACACTACCCACTTTGAGCCCTGTCGGCATGCAGCAAGAAAGAGCAGTGGTCAAAGAAACACTAATCATCTGGTTTCAGAAATTCATTCATTTGCTTGTAGTTATTTGCAAAGTACATATGTAAAGCCAAATTTATTTTGCTCTAAAAGAGATTCAATACAGCTTCACTTTTTATAGTGTCTTCCATTCAAACTATACCCCCAAGACACTTTAGAGAGTTAAATTATACAACTGCAAAGTTTCACTCACACACATACATAGAGGATGGAAAGAGAGATAAGGAGAAGGGAGAAAAAGTACTTTTTCAGAAGACGTCTGAAAGCAAATGGAGAGACAAAGAAAGATAGAGAAGCTGATCCAGAGGGGAGGAGATGCAAGAAAATCATCTTCATCACAAAGAGTGCAAAGATTATGTGGAGAGACAGAGAGGAGGCCAGTGCCAATGAATGGGGCAGGGGAGGAGAGGGGGGAGCAGAGACATAAGAGTTCACGAGGCAAACTCAAGCTGGTCCTTGGAGGGTTTCAGAAAATAAGAAGGGTACTTTTGAACTGGAACCTGAAATGGGGATTCAGGGGAATTGTCTGGTCACATGGGTGATGTGGCGGTTCTTTGCTGCCCACAAGAGAAAGCAAGAAGTATTATTCTGTACATGTTGGGAAATAGAAAAGGTCCATAAAAAGGAGTTGCTACTGTCAAGATAACCAAAAATGGAAGGAGAATTCCAGCAGAGATGGAGTCCAGGCACTGACATACGTGGCCAGTGTTGGAGTTATGTCAACAGAAAGATTTGCAGACATGGGAAATGTGGAGGGATAAGGAAACCGCCGAATCAAGGGTGACACCTGAATTACAGACCATGGAAAGTCTGTGTTGAGAAGGGAGATGGAGACAATGGAGTTGTAGCTGACAAGCTCTTCCATCTGCAAGATATTCACTGGAGGTAAAGGAAGCTGAGACCAAGTCGTCAGTTTAGTTGGTCACTAGAAGTGGAAAGTGAAGAGGGAGGAGTCATTCAGAGCCCACTGAAGTCCATGTGGGCTTTTATGCTGACTTCCCTGAGCTTTGGATCAGGCTCTAAAAGTGTCAAAAGAAATGACTATGTGGCTATTACTAGTGTAAAAGGGATCACTAATAGTAATTGTAAAGATAAGGCAGCAGGGGGCGAAAAGCAGGGGGCTCCGAAGCAAATCTTCTGGCCCTCCATAGAACAGAGGTCTTGGTACAGAGTGGAAATCACCACCAGAGTCAGAGCGACAACAAGCAGGCCGATAAGTAAGAGTGGAAGGAGGGCTACAGGGAACCAAAGCACAGCCATGGGCAGAGATTGGGGCTCAGGGGTCTCTTCCCTGTAGGGGAGTTTGGGTGGGGAGAGCAGTGAGCTCTGTGCCCGCTGCTGGTCACTGCGTGTGTTGTGCTAAAAAGAGCACTCGGGATCCTTTTAGGGGAAAAGGCAGTATGCCACATTTATTAACAGATGCTAAATTAATAATTATCTTAAACCTATATGCACACACTCAATAACTATCTTAAACCTATGCACACACACACACACACACGCGCGTGCCCAAACACACCAGGAAGTGTTCTGAGGTTGCATAGCTACCAGTCCTTATCGTGGCTTGAGATCGCAGCTTGGGTTCGTTGCTGGAGTTCGTGGCTCGTGGCAGTTACCTGGCCAGGGAAGCTGGGCACGAGGAGAGCGGGGTCTTTGTCGGGCGTGCACCGACGCTCTTCTTTGCTGGTCTGCAGAACAGTTTCTCTCTCTCCCCAAAAGCTTTGAATCTCACCCAGTCTTTTATATCCTTTTGACTTCGATTTAAACTTAGGAGTGCTGCTGAGTCACGTCGCTTCTCTGTCCTTGCTTGCTGGACAATAGCAGACGTGACTTTCAGCTCGTTCCTGGTGTTTTGATTAAGTTTGCTCTTTTGTTTTCTGAGGTGGATTCTTGTTCTGCTTTTCAGGGATGTGTTCACCCTTCTTCAGCCATTAGGGTGGACACCACACTTCATCAGAACAAGCTGGCAGTTTGGGTGTGGTTCACACATACAAACACCTTCCATTCAGACCTTGTTCTAAAAGCAGTTTGGGTCTGGTTTACATATACATACACCTTCCATTCACACTTGTTCAGATAACATTACCTAATCATCTAACACAGGGGTGTCAAACTCACTTCGTATGGCGGGCCACATTTTAATTAAATTAAGTTCAAGGGAGCCACACATTCCATAAAACCTAAGCACCTAAATACCTAAAACAGTAAACACTAAAACACATAGGCTAAAGCACCTCACGCTCTATTCCACTTCACATACTCTACTCTCCTACTCTCCGCCGAGAAATCTCCCCGCGGGGTAAAATTCAGCGGCAGAGTAGGAGAGTGGGACTTGCAGCAGGGACTCACCGATGCTCGATGGCTCCGCTCTCCGCCGTGAAATCTCCCTGCAGCCGTGAATTCGGCAGCAGGGTAGGAGACTCAGACGCCCTTTTCCTTTCTGAGACGAGATCTCGTGGTAGCGTGCGCTGCCGCGAGATCTCGCACACTTTTACTGCCGGCCCGGATACCACAAGCCGGCAGGCCAGATTCGGACCGTGGGCCGGATAACACAAGCCTGCGGGCCGGATTTGGCCCGCGGGCCTTGAGTTTGACACTTGTGATCTAACAGTTTAGAAAGAGTTTTGTGCAAGATGGAGTTTTACATTTACAATATGGAATATGGCTGAGGGGAGTTCAAAACAGATTCTACAGGCTTACAATTTTATTCCTACACGTGCCGCTGTGTAAGGGGAAGGCAGGAAGGGAGCAAGCAGTACAGCCAGACCACGTGGGGAATCTGACCGGCAGGCACGGAGCCCCAGCAGTCACTGCTCGTCCCCTCCCCACAACCCTCAGGGGTTCCTGGAGAAATGGGCGGGCGTCAGTTTCTCCAAGTGTGCTGTAGCCATTTTCAGCGAGGAGAGCCAAGCCGCGTTGTCTGAGCGGCTTCCCAAGCCTGGGGAGTGTTCAGCTGCTAGTCCCAGCTGGGCAAGTGGGCAGCTGAGGAGAGGAGAACGGGATTTGTGCTCCTTCCCCTGCAGGGGCCACCGGGGCTGGTCAGAGTCGGACCCACCCCCAGGAACCTCCACATGTACCCCACCCCTCTTCTGCCCCCATCGCTCCTTCGCCAAGAGGGGAGGGGTTACTGTACTGGGAACTGTCCCACATCTGCCCACCCCCCACTAAATCCCCCCTGCTTAGCCCCAACCACTTTCACCTGAACACCCACCCGAAAAGTCCCTTCCCCCTACATCTGGAATCCCCCAACAAACTCCTGTGCATCGAGATCCAACACTGAGATGCCCACACCAACACTGCCCCACACAGAACCCCCCCCCCCCACACACACACATTAAGGCCCTTCACACTTTGATCCTGCCAGGCTGAGCCTGCTTGCCTCACACCTGAATGGAAGGGCAGCCGGGCTGGGCAGGTGTGTGAGACTCCAGCCTTCTCCACTTGCTATTCTGGTGCACCCGATGAGGAGGAGCATGGATTGATGTGATGTGTGCTCTGCATGTGCAGAAGACAATTGTAATTTCTGGACAAGGTCTGTTTTGTGCTGAGAAAACAGTTTAGACTTACTTTATTGAACAACAACAGAAGATAGTGGCCCTCCCGTCCCAGAAGAACAGGGTGTATTTCTTTCTAAAAAAGTGACATAGGGAAAGAGAAAACCTGATCTACCAGTCTTTCTGAAAGTCATAGATCATCTAAGAGTTTCATTTTGGTTTAGATAGATTAATAAATACAGAGTGGTTATTCAAAATGCAGTTAACTCTGGCAAGTGATGCAGGTAGGTCTGCTTCATGCAACAGCTAAGATGTGTGTGCCACAAGGAGAACTTATGTCCAAGATAGAGATCTCGGTTTGGAGTGGGCTGCACAAATCTTGTTTTGTTGATGGTGCTGCCCCTTTTCTTTCCCTCCTGCATGTTTGCCTTGAGTTTGGGGAACAAACTAAAAGCTGAATTCAAAAGCTGCAAGCTGAAGTTCATCTGATTTCAGGTCCTCTCTCAGAAGTGGACTCAGGTTCACTAGACACCAAAGGGAGCAGTTGTATGGAATCAATAGGGATAGAATGCCAGCATAGATGTGCTTCACAATTGTGGGAAAACAATAGAGGCAAATCGTTTGTTAGCTTATATAATTATACGTCATGTCCATTTGCTTGATGGCCCTGATGAAGTCCTCTGTTTATCA
>ML675603.1:31965499-32038408 GCA_007922155.1 Mesoclemmys tuberculata
GTGGCTTCCTGATAACCAGTGTGGGGGAATCAGAAGCACTGTTTGTGCCTGGTTGGGAAGTCTGACTGCAGTGTCACCCACCAGTGCTGGGAGAATTTGCTCTCCTTTTGCAGCCTGCCCTGACCCTGGCATTATCAGTGGGCTACCCTGGGCACGGACGGGTCACAGGGTTACACAACTGTATGTGAGAAAGTAGTGGACTGGTGGGTATCAGATTCCTGGGATCTGTTGCTGGCCCTGGGAGCAGAGTCTGGTCTAGGGGTTAGAGCAATGGTTACAAACAGTATAGTCAAGCCAATAGATTTGGCAAGTTTGTTCTGAAAGGCAGTGCAGACAAGTGGATGAGATTTGGTTCTGTGATGTTAGGTGACATCAGTTCTATTCCGAGTTCTCCCAGAAGTAATGTTGTACAACCTCTTAGTTATGCTATTTGTTAAATTAGGGAAATGAATGCTGGTGAGGTTAGGAGGCCTTATTTAGTAATAAGGGTTGCAAAGTGCACAGAAATATTAAAAGCACTCCATAGAAGAGGTGAAGTCAGGACCTATGGTTTGCTGGCCCCCACCCCAATGCATCACCTCCTAAGCCGAAGGCATTAAGAGCTGCCAAATATGCAGGTGTCTCACAAGATCTGACACTCAGCAGATCAGTAAAATAGAGTAAAATTCAGTTCTAACTGTATCATTTAATGATGGGGGGGGGAATCATTTTCTGAGTTATTACAATAAATCAACTTATCACAATATGTTATCCCTTTTAAACAAACAATATTAAGGTGAAAGATAGCACAGATAAAACCTATTACCTGCATTGTGTCTTGCAATATATCCAAGTGCCCAGGCTGCAGCTTCCTTTACTCCAGGGTCAAAATCTTCCAAGCAAATCACCAGTGTATCCAGTGCTCCACAATCAACTATCGCTTGGGCTAGCTGAGGAGAATGTTTACCAACTGCTCTTAATACAAATGCAGCTGCTTTCTTGTAGAAACGCTACACAAATTGGAAACAAAACAAAACATACTTTTTACTAACATCAGTTACTTCAAAAATAAAGAAGTCAGATCAAAAACTGAAATATATTATTATTACTATTGATTAATTCCTATTGAAGTAGCACATAAGGACCGAAATTAGACATCAAGGCTTCATTGTACAAGACACTGAACAAACAATTAACACATACATAGCCTGTCCTAGTCAGTTCACAATCTAAGATTCAACAGGTAAACAAACAGACAAAATGGGAAGGTTGAGGAAGTGTGAGAAAAAGGAAACAGAAAAGATATATGCCTTTGCATAAATGAATGGTCCCAAGAGCTACAAAAATACAAATAAATCTGGCTTGTTGGACCAGACTGTGTATGTTACACACCCTTCTGTCCCCAGAGCAGGGCAAGCTCCAGAACAGATTTTATCTATAGTATTTATATGGCCCCCAATACTGTAGAATATATTTATCCTCACAAGTCCACCATGTGAGGTAAGGAAATACGACAATCCCCATTTTCCAGGAGGGGTACAGACACAGAATAATGATGCAGATAGATGAGTAATGAAATTCTGGAAAGTTCCTTAATGAGTTAGGTGCCTAAGTTCCATTGAAATCAATGAGAATTAGGTACCTACCCTGCTTTATGGGCAGTTATAAATCCGACTGCTGATTAGGTTCCTACATACCATTAGAATGCTGGCCCGAATGAGCTATTCAATGTGTCCCAAGTCCCAAGCTAGTGCCCTAACACTGGGCCAATCTTGCTCTCTGAGGACAGAATAGCATGCTCCCCTTTGTGCACCTGGCCATCTCTGTTAGATGGTGAAGGTTCCATGTGTGGCCATGGCCCTCTCTCTTCCCTGCCCCCTTTGAGTTCCTTGTGCCCCTGTTGGCACTAAAAGAGAGAAGTCCTTGTGCTTTCTCTGAGCAAAGAAAACAAGACTGTCCCTTGGCTTTGTGTGGTGAGTGCACAGGAGATTGTGAAGGGTCTGTGGGCCAACACTCCCACATGCCTATTGTGATGGGGTTTACAGACCTCTCACTAAGAATAAAGGAGCAAGATGGAGACAAGAAGGCCCCACCCCTCAGCAGCTGCAGAACATGCTCCAAAATGAGGACTTGCTTAAAATGGGACTTTGGCAATCAAACTTGGAGGGAGAGGAAGTGGAAGTGGAAGTCAGTTAGTACCTTCTAGGACAGAGGAATCCACAGGGGAAAGACTTGAACTATGGGTACAGCCTGACTGGGCAGCAAGAGGCTTGACTCCTTTTTTCCTCCCTTTCTTCCTGACAAGGTTGAAAACATTGGACACTGATATTTGGAAGCCCCAGCTGACTACCTGAATCACAGAGACTGCTTGAACAACCTTCTGTACAGAGGGAAGCCAAGGGCTGTGACCATGCCCTAAACTAAAGAGAGCACTAGGAAGGTAGGAAGTGGCCCAAGAGAGGCTGATCTGGGGTATCAGCTAATGGAGATAGAAGCACCTCCCACTCATCCTCCCCTTGGGGTCTAGGCCAGGACCCAGTGAAGAAGGAGGGCTCTCCCTACCCTTCTCTCTGTCCCTAGTCCAACTGGGGTCAACCCAAAGAAGGACAGACTGTAACTTGGCTGGCAAGACCTCATAATGTCTGACAAGGCTCCCTCCGTCAGGACTCTGAAAACTGTTGAGCTGCCGCCAGCCTCCTAGGCCTGGTGGCCCCTAAATGAACCATGCTACACCTATAAAAATGGACCAGGCAAAATCAAGTCCTCCTGTAGCTCGTATGCAAGTTGACAGATGTTAGGCTAAGCTAAGGGCCTGATCCCAATGAAGTTAAAATGGCAGAACTCCCTAGGACTTCAATGTGAGGAGGCCCAGGTTCTGAGATAGAAAAATAGGTCGCTTTTAATGAAAAAGATATTTTGAATAAGATTAATAAACCTAAAGTGTCTCTGCCCAAAGAATTTAATTTAATAGAAATAATATATCCATGATAGGGCAGATACTCAGCTGGTGTAAAATGACATGGCTTTATTGAAATCAATGGAGCTATGCCCATTTACACCAGTTGAAGATCTGTCCCAGGATACACCTTCCTGCGTGTGCATGCGCACGTTTTTCCTGTTACACTGTGGGGGAGGAGACACATTCTAGCATTTATTCTTATTCACAATATGCTATTCTTGAAATAAAACACATTCACAAATACATTTAGAAAGTATTATAAAATGTTTTTATTTCACTCAGTTTATACGACAAAACAGTGATCTGATGCTTGATCCTGTAAGTGCGCCACATGTACAAGTGAATGAAGTTCCACTTACGGAGTGCTCACAGAATCTGATCCTTTTTGATGCAGGTACGTAAAATGAATGGAACAAGAATACATAGGGAATTGCCCACAGGAACTAACAAATTACTTGCATGTCTTCAGGGGCATGCCCAGAAATTTAACTTTGACCCCTTTTGGAGGAGCATTTCTGTGCCCCCCTTTCCACCGCAGGAGAAGTTTCTTCTTCTGCCCACACACCTCACCCCGCCATGGCTCAGAGAGGAGCTTGCTCTCCCCCCTCCTTCTGCAGCCCTAGGGCTGGAGGAGATCTGTGCCCCCCATAATTATTGGGGGCCCGTGTCCCCGCTTGCCTCCCTTGTGCAAATCCCTTCCTGTCTTGCTAAACTCTATATGAACTGGATAATTAGTTTCCTTCACTTGCCCTCAGTTACTAAAGCACGGTGGGCCTTCTATGACCTCACATTAATCTTTCTGATGCCCCAAGTGATTTTGAATTACAGCTGTCTCCTAGATGCATTGACAGCATAGACACTAAAATAGAAAAGATAAGTCAAAGCATCTGTACTAACTTTATATAGTTTCTGCTATCAAATAAATGGCGTAATATTAAACAAAGACCGTAATTTTCTCTTTTTAAAATACAGTTAAATAACCGAATTATTTATAACTTTGTCTAATAAGTCCTACCTTTCCTTCCATACTATACATGTGTTTTGGAATGAATGAGAGATTTCCTTCAGTAATATGTAACATTTTTATTATGATTGTAGAAGTATTGTTCAGATATGCATCAATGAAAATATTTGATTTAGTGATTACTTCTGCATTCTCAATAGATGAAAAGCTATGTATTTTCGTAGTAGTGATGAGCATTAATATTTGATGTCTTCTAAATCTAAAACAACAACCTAAATATATTAAAATTGTAACACTCAAATTTCTGTTATTTTCCCATCACTAGGAACCATGTTTGAAAGCATTGCTGTTAACCTCAGCTAGGATCCTAAAATTGAAATCCATCCAAAAACTGCAGGAAAAGTGGGGGGAGAGCCTGTCAGAGATATTTGTGCTACATCATATGACATTTTATTTGACAAACATGCAGATCAAATCCTTTTAATGTACTGTACTATGTCTGTGCCAATAATTAGATTTTATATTTTTTTTGCTACGCAAGTTTCCAAATGTTCATGTTGGGAGAAGTTAACTACAGGATAAAAGCAGTTCAATTTATATGCATTTTATAAACATTTAGAATTAAAGACAAATTCTAATCAATTATCAGTGCAGTATTTGATTATTTAGAAAAAAATCAGCCTTTCATTCAAATCCTTTCATTAACACTTCAGAAAAATAAAGCTTCCATGAAGCGATTACAGATAATGAGTTAAGAATAAGAAATTTTAAAAGTTACAATTTATGAATTACAATTATGACTACAGTACATTTTGACCTACCAGGAGATCAATGCACATGCTGTACATAACGTCATTACATGTATTACTGCACTAAGAATCAAGATGGATAGTTCATTAAGTTTCTTTCCATTGGCAGTTAAATTGTTTAAGAAAATAAAAATCCCTTACGTTCTGTTCAGCCAATGAATATACAAGCTGCGGAAGAATGTCTCCCTTAACAACTGCCTCTGCCAGGTCATCATTGTAATTGGCAAGTCTCCCAAGAGCCAAAGCAGCAGTCTGTTGAATAGTTGGGACCACATCCAACAAAAGAGGCCTCAGCAAAGACATTACACCTGTGTTGCATTGGAAAGAAGAGAAATCATACAATAAGCAAAGAGTTATCTAAACAGACCTTTTCATAAGAACAAATTAAATAGACCCTTACAAGTAGCAGGAACTTGTGGGACATTCACATATGTCCCACTGAAAATTAATCAGATATTTGCCTGTTCCTGCTAACGTCTATAGTGTTCCCACCTGCTTTCCAGCAGGTAAAGATGCATTTGCATCACATGATGGGTGACTTAGTTTATCTATATCAGGACCCCTCAAGGGGTCACAAAGTTATAATGGGGGGTGGTTGTGAGCTGTCAGCCACTGTGCATGATGGGGGTGTGGCTGTTAGCCGTAGGTATGGCTGACAGCCATGGCCCTTCAGAGCTGGGTGGCCAGAGAGCAGTGGCTGCTGGCCAGATGCTCTGAAGGCAGTGCCACCCCCAGCAGCAGTGCAGAGGTAAGGCTGGCATGACATGGGGGGCTGGCATGGCATGGGGGTTCATCACTTTGGGGGGGGTCCACAGCCTGAATTATTTTCAAAGGAGGTCCCAGCAAAAAAAGCTTGAGAACCCCTGATCTAGATATTTATTTGTCCCTCCTTTAATTTCTGTAAAGTTCTCATATACTTATCTATCACCACAACACCCCTCTATAGTAGGAAAGTATTCTTATCCCCATTATACATATGAGGAACCAAGTCTCATTCCCGGTCCAGCACAATAATCACAAGACCATCTTTCCACTTCTCTTCCGGCATTAAACAATATACATAAGCAGGTCAGTATTTTGTGCCAAATCTTGAGAAATCAAGCAAAATCTTTTTATTTGGCCTTTGTGCTACGTGAAGTCAACCAGAGGCTGAGGTATGGTATCCCTGGCCCTAACAGGCCAGGACATCTGGACAAGGCTACAGCACCTATAGCATATTATGGGAAGAGTAGCCGGCCTGCTCTACCAGACAGATTTTTTCATCCACATTTTTAGATCTACCCACCATGCCCTTGTCCCCCTTGTGACTAGTCTATGTTCTCTTCCTCCACAGTGGGCTGCAAAGACCCACTGGGCATGCAGGAATGTGGAATCTTCTTTTACAACATCTCTGCTGATTTTGCTCCCTGGTAGTGCCCACAACCAGGTTTTAAAGTGCTTCTGGGATTTAGATGCCCATACTGTACTCCAGAATTTGGGCCTCTCTTAGAAACACAGCTTAGAGATACAGTACTTAACCATCCTCCAGTCTCACTTCTGAAAATTCTCAGAGCAAACATAAAAGTTGAAATAATATTCTCAGGACATCACAATAGTATTCATCATTTTTTAAAATATAAAACTATACACAGAAAACTTTACAAATGGAAGCAATTTAAACTCTTATTTTTAGAAAAAACAACAAATATGTTAACAAGGAAACACAAATATGCCCAGGAAATTCTATCTTGGACTTCTAGTGATAAAATATTAGTATGTGCCTCTTGATTTATGCTGCCACCACAACCTCTTGAAGGAATTACACCAGATTACATTACATACATTAGAGCAACTAATTTGAGGAGCAAGAGCTGTAATATATTGCTCTCTAGATAAAAGAGTTATTCAGATTTCATTATTATAATAATTATTTATTATGTGTTTATGGTAGTGTCCACAACATGCTAGCCAACTGTAAAAAAAGAAAAGTCCTTGACCTAAGGAGTTTACATAATGGATGTACCCTGCTTAACTGAGAGTTTGGATACATTGTTCCTCGCATAATTAAACTATTCAGTGAGATAAAACAATTTAATCAGGAGCAGCTTTGAACCACAATTTATCTTTGCCATAAAATTCCTTACAGAGTAGAACCAAATCTAATATAACCAAAAGAACAAACACAAAACAAAAGTTAGGAGGTACATGCATGAATAAAGAACACAATTTGTAGAGGAAGAGAGTTTACTTATTATACTAAGTGTGATTCTTTTAAAGTGTTGCCTCTGTATGCTAAAAGCTAGTGGGTCCTCTACCTCACCTGTAAAGCAGTGGTTGCAATGGGCACAAGAGCACTGCACCACAGCGTTGAATGTTCAGAGCTATGGCTATAAATGGCAATTATACGCCATCTGTCTCAGTTTACTTGACTACCCCAGTTTGAATCAGCTGATCTAGCCCACTATCTATAGTGACAAGTGGAACAGAGGGCGTCTCCCAAAGGCTAAGTGAGCCCATCAACTTTGTCAGCGCGAGGGCAAGGGTCCATTATGGAACAAGTTCTTTTTAGGAGTCTTGTAATGGTGGGTGACTGAAAAAATTTGAAACTGTCCACTGGCAAATTATACACTGAGGTTTCAGACAAACTCACCTTGCTAGAAGACATGAAGATAAGACACAAATACAAGAAATAATCCAGAACATATCATGGGGATGCATAATGTGGAGATGGATTATTACTAGTTTTTTTGCCAGGTTACTTTGGTACCTGGCCAGTCCCATCACTAGTGAGAGACTTGCACTGATGGGTTCCGTAGGAGACTAAATCAGGCTTGGCACTAGTGACAGTCTGGCACAGAACACCGACTGCCTGGAGCTGAGGTTCTCACTGCCAATTAGGCCTCTGTGCCTAAAAATGTTTTAGGGACTACTGCCACAGATCTGTCTGGTACTAACTTCTTTGGTGCCTGTTTCATCTGACTTGGCTGGTCTGAAGTTGAAAGTAGCAGACTCTATCCAATTAGAGAGGCAGATGGTTGATCTGATGTCAGATCCATGGCCAGGCTTGTAAATTGTCCTCAGTGAGGGAGGCACAGTGGTTCATACTGAAGGTGAAAACCCCTGCACACAAAACAGCAAACCAGGAAATAGGATTCCCCCAAATAGAACAGTCAGCAGGAATGCTGATCTGCCTATGGGAACACAGAGGAACAGAAAACACAACATTTTAGCCCACCTTTATTCTTTAAGTTCTCAGAGGCCTGATCAGTCATGGCCAAAAAGACTGAGGGCCTTAGGTACATCATAAAAATTAAATGTGCACAAGCACATTTACTGACACTTACTAGCTAGCTAACTAAACTAACACCACACTGAAATGAAGAGCTCTTTATTCAAGAAAAAAAACTGCTGCAGGCCAGGAGAGAATGAGCCTACATCTGTAGCTGGCTGTGAAAAGGAAGAAACGGAGCCATCTGGGGCCACACAGACCCTTTAAAAACTCATCTCTGTACATCCAGTGCTGAGAGAGGAAGCCTATACAACCCCAATGGGCATTACTTCCCGTAAAATTCCTAAAGCCCTTGCTTACAAATGAGAATGTGCAAAGGCCCCCTCAATGAGGGAAAGCCAACATTAAATTCTAATACATGCACAGCATTACGAAGGCAATTATAGCAGCTCTAGACTTAATGAGGCACCAGGATTTTCCTTTTAATGGTAGCTTTGCAATCTTTTAGTTGTTTATCATTAGACCATATTCCAAAGAAAGACAACACTGGGCCCTATATAAATATTTCTTTGCTCATGGAGGTATGTTTGGGACCTGTTCTCCACAAGCCAATGAGACTAATAGGTGGTCTTTGGAGTCCCAACAATCATCAAGGGCCTGATCTTCCTATAAGCCTTCTGATATATCAATGGGAGTTCACACAGCACTTTGCAGGAGACACTTATCATCCCAGAGGATTGGCCACTTTATTAATATCCACCAATCTGCAAGAAGAAAGGAGTTTATTATTATTAATAAATTATTTATAAATCACTTTGAAATATGCCAGGTACTTTACAAAGTATATAAAAAGACAAGACCTTAACCCCAAAAATTTCATGTTATCAATTTTTATAATCTTAGCCTTTAATAAACCATCAGTTTCCTCTTCATGAGCTGTTACTGCTTTTGCAGCCAATAATTTCTTATCATCTTTCCTTTTAAAATGACACATTGCATGCTCAATCCTCCATTCCTGACACAATGCAAAATGTCCACTGAAGATCTAGTTGAGCATAGAGTGATCAGGCGCTCTCTGCATCTCCATACTACACAAAATTCAGTAGACAAGAACAATGCTACTTTTATTCTGACTGTGATGGGTTTTCTGCTTTTAATGTATGATAAACTTGTGTCACCCAACTCCCCTAATCACCGCAGGAAGACCAGGTCCCTCTTTTTAAGTTAATTTTATAAAATGCCCCAACTAAATTGCCAACAGAGCAAAAGGAAATAATCATTCTACATTTTTTCTTTCCAAGCCTTACCCAAACCTGCATTTCTATGAACATCTTTGGGTGAGCTTGAGAGTCAATAAACCTTTTTAACATTTTGAGTGGCTCAAACTTGGAATGCAACAGAGACTGAAGCAGTCTCGATCTGAGAGGTTCAAGTGTTAAATCCAAACTAGGTGACGTTTCTGACCCACATGACATATTCAGATTCTGCAGTGCATAAGCTTTCATTTCTCAGAAATATGCTTCTAGCCCTCATGGGGGTGAAAACACGCTTGATTGATGTTTTCAAGGTCATCTGATGCAGATTTGTCTTCTAGAGCATGCAGCCAGCCTGAGCCTAAAACAATTGCTTTGACAGGGTGAACTCTCCTGCCCACTGTTAATTTCATTTGAGTATTAAAGCTGAATTATAGGGTGTGTCTACACTTAGAGGTGGGGGTGTGATTCCCAGCTCCAGGAGACCAGCTCATGCTAGCTCTCATTGAGCTAGCGCACTAAAAAGGGTATAGCTATGGCATTGCCAACAGTGGGATGGGCTAACCATCCCAAGTACAGGCCTACGGTCTTGGAGGGCAGATAACTGGGGCAGCTACTTCTGGAGCTCATACTACCATGGCTATGCTCCATTTTCAGTGCACTAGCTCAATGAGAACTAGCATGTGCACATCTCTTTGAGCTTGGAATCACAGCCCCACCTCGAAGTGTAGACATACGCCTAGTGATAACACTTTAAATGTCAGCATTAAATATTTCACTGATCCTCATTTAAGCTGATGCAATAGGGAAGGAGTGAACATGAAGACCACTGAGTGAGGGAGGGGTAGAGACAAATATAATGGGGAGAAAGGAGCAGGATAGGAAAGGTTGAGAAACAGGGTAGAAATGGTAGCAATCACAAAGGAGAATATATTTTGCCAGAGTGATGCCTCAATGAAACAAAAAGTGTTGAACAAAAGTTGAGTTCAAACAATAACAAAAAGCAGCCATATTCTATTCCTGATCTTTGTGCAAACCTTGTATTGACATCAGTGGGAGATTCGCTGAGGACAGTATGCAGTTCTAAATCTATATCATGCTCACAGGCTATAGTTAAAAGCAAAATCTGGTCCCCTCCAAACAATGAGTTTGATTCTCCTGGTCTAGATCCTATCTGCGATCTTAGACCCTCTTAATAACCCACTCAAAAAAAGTCCCACCACATCCCATGATTTCTCATTTCTGTGTGACTCTGACTAGCACTCCTGAAATAACATTTGTATGGAGAGTATAAAAACTAAGTGTTTACTTAGAGGCTGTAAATTCTCCTCTGAAGTGCAAGTTTTAACCTCAGTCTTGACTATAAGAAGATCAAGGGCATCCACCTCCCCTTCCAGGGGTGTTGTTGATGAAAGCTCTGCCTGCAAAGGGCAGATCAGCCTGCCACAGACGGAGACTTTCCTCTTAGGGGGGCTTACTCCTGCTCCCACTGAAGTTGATGGGAGTTTTTCCAATGACTTCAATGTGAGCAGTAACACGTCCCTAGAAACCAATCCTGCAAAATGTACTCAAGTAATCCTTACTCATTCAAGCAGCCCCACTGAAATCAAATGACCCACTGTATGTGCTCCTTCCCTTAACAAGCCAGGCCCTAGCAGTAACTATGACTCCAACAGTCTCTTCAATTTCCCCTTCCCAACAGCTCCTGTTTCCCTTGGTATTCACATGTAGAGCAAAGTCCATACCCTCTGTCTCCCAAAGATTTTCCAGCCAGCACCCCTATGGGAATTTCAAGAGTTTGAATCAAAATACTTGTAACAACATTAATGTTAAAAGCAAAGGAGAAAAATTAGAACAGCAGTGCAACATTTAGAATCAGAAACTCCCAACAACCTCTTTGTTTTACAGATATATGGACACATATTATTAGGCTATACAGCCCAACAGTAAGAATACATGAGGCTTGGTTCGCTTTTTTAAAAACATCTGTAAGAACTTTTATATTAATTTAAGAAACAAAAAGGCTGTGAGTATTCTCCCTGTAGGACCATAATAATAGCTCTCTCAGTATTAATTCAAGGCCCTGCTACCACTCTAATTCAAGGTCTGTATTTTCCAGCTGGCTCATGTTTCCCACACAATCTAAGGCCCTGATTTTGCAAATGCTTACACACGAGTAACTTTACACATGAGTAGTCTCATGCAATTCAGTAGGACCACTCGCAAGCATTAGCACATGAAGGATCAGGGACTTTGTTTGTACATGAGGGAACAAATCATTTCCATCATTCCTGCCCCTCCTCATCCAGGTTTCACACCAGATAAATATCTCCACACAAGCCAATGTCCATTCCTTCCCTTCCCCCATTGAAATCAGCAGCTGCCAAAGGGAGAAGGGAAAAAATAGTTTTAGAACAGAAGAGTTTAGCTACAGAATCAGAAGAAGTGTGGATTGGACATTGCCCCAGTAATATAAGCACTCACCCCAGCACAGCAGAGAAAAGTAGAAAGACACCATGTACTAGAGTTATAAATATCATAGTTCTGATGCAGTTTTAGCTAGGTCCTGTCCAACAAACAAGAAAAAAAAAACCAAAAACACATATTTGTTCTTACCTGCTAGGGTAACCTATCATAGAATGTATATGGGGACAGACGCTCTTTTTGAGACTAAAAATGTTTTATAAGATAACATAAAATGCTACATAGTTTAACAAGTCTGTTTAAAAGAAGAAAGGTTACTAATTCTACTCCAACCACAACTCAGATTGCCCATGTTAATTAATTCCAGTACATCATCCACTGCTTTGCTTCACACTCCCCCTTTTTAGTATAACATCTCTGTTGGCAACTATCCCACAGAAGCCCTATTTGCCTCTTCAAAGCAAGTGCACCAGGTAATTCTTGGCACAAATGTCACCAACAAGAAAGTCAATCAACAAAGCTCACCACATTCTGTTCAAAATGCAAAACTCTTCTTCATCCTTACTGTCCTGCTAAGCAATACATAGCACACAACACATACTAGTCTTCTTTCTTCTGGAAGGTACTCAGATACCACAATGATAGGCTCAACGTACCTGAACAGAACCAAAACCCAAATCCTTCTCAAAGAAGATTCAAACTACCTCAAATTGCTGCAGTCAGGCTCACTGAGATGAGGAAGGCTCTTTCCTAAATGATTACTGAGGGAATAAATGTAAAAGGCCCATATCACCTTTTCCTGACTGAGCTCTAAAACAGAACTCAGCCATGGAAAGGAAGTGACCAGAAGAACATTACCTCTTTGCCTTACAAATACAGATGACCAGAGATGGAAAGGAAGCCATCTTATAGACTGCCACCATTACACCCACGTATGTGGAAATGATCAACAAGAACTTTCTGCATAGAGGGGAGACAGAATGTTTTTGTACACAGCCAAATAAGCATAGGGAGCTCTTCATTTCACCACTACAGCCCACTTAGGAGGTAGCAAAACTAATTCCTATGGAGAAACAGAAGGAGCAGACCCAGAACTGGGAGTAGCAGTGCTCTACTGTAGAGTTTTGATGGAGGATTGCTTTTTGGCTTGCTGTAGATAAGTCTCTTGTTACAGAGGCAGGAAAACTTTATTCAAAAATTCCCTAACTTTGTTTGCATGCAGCAATGTCAAAAGCAAAGAACAACAACAAAATACGCCATTTAGACCAACAGACTAGATTTGTCTTGGAAGAGCTCCTATTAGTTACTCAGAGATGGTGTAATTAGTAGATTAGTTACTTAGCGATTAGTTACTTGGAGATGGTGTAACAAAGAACTGTAGCCAAATATTCTCCCTTACATAACCTCGCCGTGACTGATCTTGGATAGGGAATGACTCCCTTTTCTATCCACAGTTTCCAATTAATAATTTTTTGTTTCAAAGAAACCTTAAAACCTTTAGAAGCTGAATCACCTTTAACTCACACATTTCAAGTGGTGGTGTTGTGCAAAGGACTTATTTGCCTTACCTGAGCAGGCAAGTGTTGGCTGCTGCCTAACTTTATTAGGGAAAAACCTTCAGGGTAGTTCCAGGTTTTTCTTTCCAAGACTCTGTAGTCAAACAAAGAGTAATCTGCCAGAGACCATAGCCTTTGTTTAGTTCTTTCTGATGATTGGGGGAAAACACCTGAACACTCAAGAAGGAAAAAAACTAACGTAACTGGACACAAAGAGAAAATTCTTCCATGTCACCCATTATGCTTTGAACTCCCTCAGTCTGCACCTGACAGTCACCTTCATTCAAATCCCTCCTTAAAACAGATTTCTTCCACAAAAACTTTAAAAAACCCTCCACACCACTTTGTGACCCACCAGTGTATTTTGTATCTGAATGTAGACTATCAGCTCTTTGGGGCAGTGGATACATTGTACTCTGTGTTTTGTACAATGCCCAGCACATGTGGAGGGCACCCAGTAAGTTAATATGATAATATTCAAATATTTATCATGTAACATTGAAATTTCAGGAATCTTGATTCCCAAATCCAGACCAAAGCCAATTAATGGGGGAAAACTTAGGGAGTCTGGAAAATGTGGAAATAACCTAGGATACTAATCTCTCTCAAATCCTCCCTCCTAGAAACAGTGTAGCAGCAAGATTTAACTAAAAGAGGTTGGAGGAAGATTCCCTAATGCTTAATGAGAAAAGGAGCCTTCACCCACTTGTCTCAAGTCACTCCCTCTGAGAGAACAACTTAGAGCTATCCTCGGCCCCACATTCATTTCTTGTCGAGACAGCATTCCTACTGCCACCAATCGTCTACTTAAGTACAGCTACGATTTTCCAAATATTAGTGGGGGTACTGAATATCTTTCAACAACAGATGTTTTTGATAACTGGGCAATTTTCAGTGTAATTAACTGATGGTGGGGAACATGATAAACACTCATTTTGTCAGCCATCAAGCCAGAACCAGCCAAGAGTAGCAAGCCATTTCCTTTTAAGACCTTTGCAGCCTATTTCATAAGCCTCTTCCGTATGGCTGGAAGCAGAAGGGATCCAGGAGCATTGGATCTCCTAAAATGCACTTCTCATGGCTAGTCAGTAGCCCCCAGCAGGATCTCCAACCCAAATCTCATACAGGCTTCCTCCACATAGGCATGGGGCAACAAGATCAAGGAAGCCAGAATGAGCAACTCCCTTTTAACCGCCACTTCATGAAGCCAACTAGCAGCTGCCAACAGGATCACTACCATCCTACATTTCCTTTGGGCTTCCTCCTCCAAGGCTGGATACAAAAGAGATAGAGGATCCAGAAGCAACAAAGCCATTTCAAAGTCTATCTTCTCAGACCTGCTGAGGACTCCTTTTTCTCCCCCATGATATCTTTGTACTTTCATTAACACACATCTTTCTTTCCTTCAATGGACAGCTTCACATCACAAAATACCAAGCAAGCAACTGCCCTACTTGAATTTCCCACAATGACTCCACTGATTCTCTCTTGGCTTTGATCTCCACTCTCCCTTTCACATGCTTCTCTCCCTGGTTTTATCACATCAGCTATTTCCCGTTCCCAGCTCGCCTCTCCCCTCACAAGCTTCTAATCACCTCAAGAGCATTCTTTATCTTCTGTCATCCTACTGAAGTTGGTCAAATGGAGTTGAGGGCATTCAGCACCTCACAGGATTTGGCTCAGACATCCAAATCCTACAGCTGGATCAATATGAGCACAGGGGTCTGTCTACGCAGAATCAATTGCAGAATCCAGCTGTTAGAATGTAGATTCCCTAGGGAAGTGACATTTGTTATGCTATGCATTTGATGCTGAAGCTCTTATTACTGAGTCCAGTGGCTTCAGCACAATGTTTGCAAAGTGCTCTGTAAATTTATGGAATAAAGCATAGTAGATTATTTTACATTTTGTTAAATGTAAGACAAAACCCTGAAGTCCTTACTCAGAGCCTGATTCTGTAGGCCGTACTCAGGCAATGCTCCCAATTAAGTCAGTTTTGCCTTAATAGGGACTAAGAGCCAGACTTTTAAAGGAATTTAGGCACCTAACAATGTAGATAGGTGCTTGGTAGGATTTTCCAAAATGCATATCAGCATCTTTTGGCACCTAAATACCTTTACAAATGTGGTTCTAAGTACTAAATCATTCATCCAAATGTGTCCTAGAAGAGGAAGAAACTGTGTAAATACAAGCTAGTCCATGCAGATGTGGAGCAAGATGAACCTGAGCACCATTTCCACAAAGTAAAAGCCTGCTGAAGCAACTCTGTGAGTTTGGGACTGCAGATTTTGAAAGGGTGTGGACCCCAGGTTAGGAGTGGAGCCAGCAGTGAGCATTCTGCATTACATTATCCCTTCTCCTAAGCAGAATTGTGATGTCAGATGAAAATTTTGGCAGAAAATTTCAGTGGAAAATTTCTACTCCATGTCCTGCTCTTTAGCAGCTCCACTCACTCCACTCCATGTCTCAGATTTTAGGAATCTCCATTTTCACTAACATCCATTTGCTATATTTTACCCATAGGTACAGGGTTTTGGTCTCTCACAAGCTTTTAAACTATTATTTATTATTCAACTTTTCCATTATGCTCATCATCCTTGTACCTGGCAGCCTCACAGATGGACAGACATGGGTCTACCCTTATAACACAGTGTTCAGGCAGAAGAAGTATAATTATTCCTATTTTACAAAATGTACACAGGTAACCTGAATGGTTTACTCAAAGCCACATAGTAAGGTCATAGCAGACCTCAGACACAGCCAAGATCTCCTGTGTTCCGCGCCAGTACCTTAACAAGGCCATCCTTCTTTCTCTGCACTCTATGGCCTCATTACCATTCCATGGCCATGCACTCAGCCCTCTCTAGAAAGGTCCCAATCCACAAATCCGTGGATATCTGCAGACCCTTTCTTGTGGATTATGGGTCAGATGGTCATGGAGATTGGAACCCCTGTGACTTCTGGGGCAGGGCTAGAGCAGCTGTCAGTGAACTGATCAGCTGGTAGGCTGCTGCCAGGGCTCAACAGCTTATCTGCTGTTAGGCCAGAGAGTGGGGCTGATCAGATGCTAAGCAGCCAGCAAGGCTCAACAGATAGGCAGCTATTAGGCAGTTGGGGCTCATCAGCTGTTTGAGGTGGCAGGAGCTCAACAGCTAATGGAAGGCTGCTGGTTCCAAAACAGCTGATGTGCAGATTCAGTTAAATCTGAAAGAGGGATTGCATGTTGGGTAAAAGTTTTTTCCAGCAGATGCAGAGCCACATATTTGTATCCGTGCAGGACTCTGACCATAAAACCATCCTGCCAACAGAGAGCTTGAAATGTTTAATATTTCTATTACAATAGTACCTAGAAGCTTCACCTGACATCAAGGCCCCCCATTACGCTCTGCACTGTACAAACAGATAAAAGACAGCCCCTGCCCTGGGGAGCTTACAGTCTGAATAGACAAGATAGAGGCACAGAGAGATAAAGTGAATTGCACAGGTCACCCAGCAGGTCAGCAGCAGGTCTCCCGAGTCCTAATCCTATACTGCCTCTCAAATTCCATTTTTCAGATTCTCAATTTTCATTCTCAGTTTTCTACCCGGCTCCTAGCCACCCAGAGTCATAATGTTGACGGGCATGATTTAGCCATAGGAAAGGACAGCAAGACTTGTTCCCTAGTCTGCTGGTTTTGAAGCCATTTCAGTCATTGAAATAAAACTGATTCTTAATTCCTAGTGGATGTAACAATCCTCAGCAGTGCAAACTCAATTGCAAGAAAATGTACCATAACTTAAATTCTCACTCAAGCTGAAGGTGAGAGGATAGAAATGATTTCCAGAAATTAATAAACTGGTAAGTTTATAGAACCTGATTCTCCTGTACTTATTTTTATTGACTAGTAAATTACCCAGCAAATAATCCCTTTCATTCCAGTGTGACTACTTGCAGAATATTCTATTTCTCAGGATAAAGAATAGCAGAATCAGGCTCACAGGAAACAAGATTTTCACTAGTAGAAACAGGCCTGTGCCAAAAGGTCAAACTTGATTTCAAACTATCCCAAGTTTCAAGGAGATGGATGTTTGGATCATGTGAGGGAGGGAGTTGATTCAAGTCCATCTTTAATTATTGTTGAAAATGTGCACTTTCTAATATTTGAAATATTTTTTTCTTTTAATAATTCATTCTGATATCAAACTTTATGGGCTGTGCTTGACAAAGGAATACATTTATTTTTAAAGTAAATGTGTAAACCTATTAACATCAAAACAGATTTCTTCCATAAATCCCAAACCACTAGAATAAAATTTGATAAGTGAATTGTTTTTCAATGTCTGAGTTACATATTTACCAGTTGAAGCAGATTTTCTGGGGGAGGATATTTTTTTTTCCTTTTTTAGACATCTACACTAATTATGAATTAAGAGGCCCAATTCTACAACGTTTACTCATCTTGAGTAACAAGTAGCACTTATTCATGCAAGTAGACTCATTCACAAAAGCATCCAAAGGCAGGAACAGTGACCCACAAGAAATCACACATACAGGAAGGAGCTCTAAGGGAAGAAATCTCTGTGAAGGTTTTCGCTATAGAGTCTGAAAAGGCAAAATGGTGCTGCTAAAGGCGCTGGACCTGCTTTTGTGCAAAAGGTGGTGGAGATCCATGTGTGCAGATCTATGGGTGGAGTCTGAGCCATTTTATTTTAAATTCAATTACACTATTAGTATTAACTATCTACTCCACAATACAGTTGCCATTGACATTGCATTTCTTGTTACTGACTGTTGGTTCATGCACCTCTTCAAATGGCATCTATTGTGATACTAGATAAGTGGTGCTTGAAGTGTAATCAAAATTTTTAAAAATAACATCTCTGACTTGGATGCTTTTGAGCAAGGACATGGTTTAATCAAGAACAAGAGCCCTCTCAAATGCTATTTCAAGTTTTAAAAGACATTAGGAATCTTCATTTATTTATTGCTAAGGATCTGTACATAAGGTACCAAATTCTGGTATTCCTTGTGCATCCAGATCTAACTTTTGGGTATACTAGCAGCAAGACTAGGATAATGATATAATTTTACACTGCTCTAAAATGCGTTATTTAAGAGCCCAATGCTGCTCAAATGAAGTTCTGGAATAGCCTTCCGAGGGAAGTAGTGGGGGCAAATGACTTATCTGGCTTTAAGACTAAGCTTGATAAGTATATGGAGGGGATGTTATGATGGGATAGTTTAATTTGAGCAATTGATTTTGGATTATCGGCAGATAAGTCTGCTCAATGGTCTGTGGGAATGCTGGATGGGATGGGAACTGAGTTACTGCAGAGAAATCTTTTTTGGGTGCTGGCTGGTGAGTCTTGCCCACATGCTCAGGGTTTAGCTGATCGCCATATTTGGGGTCGGGAAGGAATTTTCCTCCGGGGCGGATTGGCAGGGGCCACGGAGGTTTTTCGCCTTCCTCCGCAGCATGGGGCATGAGTCGCTTGCTGGTGGATTCCCTGCAGCTTGAGGTCTTCAAATCTCACTTTTGAGGATTTCAATAACTCAGTCATGGGTTCGGGGTTGTTATAAATGTGTATGGGTAGGGTTTTGTGGCCTGCCTTGTGCGGGAGGTCAGACTAGATGATCATATTGGTCCCTTCTGACCTATGAGTCTATGAGTCTATGAGTCTAATTCAATGGCAAAATTGGCATTTACTTCACTGGGAGCAGGACCAGGCCTGACAGTCCTTAAATCCAATATAAGGATAAATAAATCCAGTATCCTATGAGGTGAAAAGCACCCTCAACTCCTGTTAAAGTCAATGGAAGGTGAGACAGTCCGTATCTTTCAAGATCAAGTGCTACATCTTCTTAAAACAGTTCTTAGCTTAATACACAATGAGCTTTCTTTACAATGATAAGCAAAGAGAGACCTTTTAAGTGTATCTAGAATGGTTTCATTCTTACATAATAAAGGAACCCCCTCTGGTTTTATTAGAAACAGCTTCATGTAGGAGGACCACCATAAAAGATACGACAGTCATCTGCTAGACAGCTATGCCTCAAAATATGGTTCTTGGTCCTTTTTTTAAAAAAAAGCAATTAACCACATTCAGCTTTAGAAATTGCACATTTGACACATCTGCTGAAATATTTTGCTACTAACAGCAGTTGTTACAATCATATGCTTATGAATTGGTTTTCAAGAAGGGAATCAGGTTTCATGTTTAATGTTCATGAACCTCAGCAACTAAAATAAATGGTACAAAAACCATAAAAAATATCATTGCAAATATTTTTTCTTATCTAAAATTTGAGAGAGAATTTAAAACTTATAAAATAGGAGTAACAAAACTAAACTGAGACAGGCCTGGCAGGCAAGCATTATGCATTACTGTTCCAATACACCACCAAGCTGGGGCCTGATCCTGCATTCCTTGCACACTCAAAACTCAGTAGGAATTCTGGCTGCACAACACCACAATATCAGGCTCCTCATAGATTGAACATCCAGAAGGGACCATTGTTATTGTCTAGTCTGACCTCCTATATAACACAGGCCTTAGAACTCCCTCAAAATAATTCCTAGAACAGATCTTTTAGAAAAACATAACTCGAATACTGAACTGGAATAATTCAGATATCCAAATCTTTGGCCAATTTTGAACAGAAACTGTTAAACAGTCTGATTCATGCCAGTTTGCTTAATGGTTTTACAAATGGAAACTAGGATAAAAGCATCAAACTCACCCCCTAGTCCTGCTTCCACTGAAATCAGTGGATGCAGTATTGAGCCTTTGTTCTCACTTGTAAACTAGTCTACTAATTGAACTCAGGTCATAGGGGTGTAATGTTAGTGCGTTAAATCCATTTCCTATTTTTAAAATTAGTTACTGTTCATCTAAACCATATTTCCCTCACTGTTTTCATTTTACTAAAGTTCAAAAAGCTATTTTTATATTGTCTTAGTTATAGAGATGTACTTCTCTCTTCAGGTTTATAAAGTAATCAGAATTTCAACTAACCAAATAGCTTTATACTAAGTTAATCAATCACAAGTATTTAAAAATAATAAAGTAAAGTATAACTCTGCTTGGAGTTTTTGGGTTTTTTGTTTGGTTTGATTTGTTGGGTTTTTCTGTTCACACTCTGAAAACAACAACTTTCTTACTTCATTTTTTTAAAATAGCAAATATAAGTCCTGATCCTGACTTTAATAGTTTACAGAACTGTTTCCAAAAGAAATACAATTTGTTAAAATATTAGGCTTGATCACAAATCCTTTAATCATGAGTAGTTCATGCTCAAACAAACAGTCCTGTTTCACAAATAAGGACAAATTGCATCAGTAAGGACAGCAACATCGGAGTGTGTACACCCTGGTTTTCTGGAAGACAAAATGAAATAGCATAGACAAATCATATAACACTATAAAAGGCTTGTTCAATGGGTGTTCCATTCATGAATCATTTGCATAATCAGGCCCAATATTTTTTTAACAAGAACTTAGGTTTGTTGTGTTATCACTGTGGTTTGGTTCAAAATGTACTAAGAGTTGTATATGTTTCTTTGTTTCAGATGATTTAGCTGAGTTTCGTCCTGCTTTGAGCAGGAGGTTAGACTAGATGACCTCCTGAGGTCCCTTCCAACTCTAATATTCTATGATTCTATTGAATTTCAGAAAAACTACCAGCTTTAAGAGACTTGAAAAACAAATATTTAAAAGAAAATACTTAGGGTTTTCTAATAAGTTTATCAATACCATAAAATAAGTTAAGGCAATTCGTACTGTCCTTTTTTACATATTCTTTTAAAACTGAATTATGCTCTGTTTTTACTCCTTTTCTCTTGTTACTAAATGGTAGAAGAACTCTGAATTAGTAAACCCGGTCCATGGAATGCTAATAATTTGGTATCTGTGTGAGAAGTGTCCCATGTGTTCACATGCCTGACAATTCTTATTTTCGTGTATTAAATTTTGTAGTAGCAATAAGTCTGAATTTCTGGGTGATTGTAGAACCCATCAAATGGCTGGAAATGTTCAACAATTTGTAAACAACATTTAAGGCAAACATCATAATATACAACATCTGCTTACCTTCTGAGTAGGATTTTTCTTTACACTACCTGCTAGCCTCAATTAAAAGTCTGTTTATTAGTGTTTGTTCATGCTTCCAAATATAATTTTATTTATAAATGAGAAATGTTCATATATACTAACAAATGTTCCTTTAAATACAAATAAATTAGAATTTGTAGATCACATCAAAGGTAGACTGTACTCAAAAAAATAAAATTATCGTCAAGCAAGGCAACATGTGTGCGCAATCCAAGAGTATATTTAAACTTCCAAATTTCACCCAGGGAGATACAACGGACAGGGTATCCAAATGGATGGCAATGAGAACTATATGGTACCTACATATTGACTAGTTGGAAGCCTAAGCAACAGATATGAGAAAACAAAAACAAAACAAGGAGTCTTGAGCCTTTTCTAGCAGAATGCCACAGACGGACGCTCAACATTCCAAGTGGGCAGATGTTCTATTTTCTCATTCAGCACACGATGTGCCTAAAACACGTTTGGCTTTTGTGAGCTGAACAAGGACCATTTCTGTTGTAAAGGATTTCTGTAAAGCTGGTAAGGATTTCTCTTTACCTCTACCAGCGAGAGCAAGATTTCCTCTCCAGCCCTGTCAGGCACCATTAGCCTGGCAGAGTAAAACGCTAGCCTTCCACCGTCCGTCGTTCAAGGACACTAACTGGCGAGCAGCGCTGCAGCCGGGAATCCCTGACTTGGCTCTTGTCTTGAAAGGGGAGACGCCTGCACGCTTTTCCGCCTTCCTGACGCTGCGGGGGGCGGTTACAAGTACACGAGGCGAACGGGAGACTGGTTGCTGGGTGGAGTGCGACCCGCCCGTCCTCTCTTTGCAGGCCGCGGCGGTAGGGAGGCGAGCCCCGTAACTCCAGCGCGTGGCGTCCCTTCGCGGTGACCCTGTCAGCTCGGGAAACTGAGGCAGCTCGGCCTGAAGGTGCGAACGCCGACTTCCCCCCGCCCGGCGCGTGCTGTGGCCTGGCCGCCCCCCCGCCCCCGCGACCGCTGCCCCCGCCCGGCGGGAGAGCGAGGCGCCGCGTTACCTGCGTTCTGGAGGGTCTCGATGTTCTGCGGCCGGGTGGCCAGTTCGGCCACCGTCTGCACAAACTGAGTCCGGGCTTTCTGGTACTGCTCGAACACTGCAAGCGGGAGACGGGGACGGAGTTAGCGGAGCGGAACGGCCCGGCCCGCGCCAGACCCGCCCGCCCCATAAATACCTTGTAAGACCTGCCTCTGGCTCATGGCGGCGGGGGCCGGGAGCCGTCAAGGCCCCGATCCGGCGAGCGGGGCTGAGCGGAGGCACCCGGAGCGCTCGCCCTGGGCTCGCAGCGCGGTGCGCCGGTGGCTGCTCGCTGGGTCCCGGGCCCGGCAGCCCCGCCGCACTGTGTATCGTCTCCTAGGTAACCAAACGGAAGCCGAGCCGCGGCGCCGTCGGGGGGAGTCGCCTCCGCCGGATTGTGACGTCAGGGGGCCGAGCGCGCGGAGCCGAACGGCTCCCCGGGTTCTCCTGCTCGTGCACTGGGCCGCGGGCAGCTCACGCCACGGGCCCCGAGCGGGCGGGCGCTGTGGGCCTCCGAGCAGCTACACCGATCCGCCGGGATCCGTCCTCCGCGCATTGCCGCGGTGGGGAAGGTGTGCTGGCCCCGCTGGCGGCCTCGTCTCTATGTTAGGCGGCACGGGGGACATGCTGCAGCTCAGTGCCTGGAGTTAAACACGGGTGTCGTGCAGGATCTCGGCTCGCATCGCCTATATCGTACAGATCCAACACGAACTAGATGGCACGTGTTTATACTCGATTGTAATGACAGATACACGATGGCATGTATTTTATCACTGCCTTGGATCACGCTTTGACTATTCCATTGCCTTTTTTTTCTCTCCTTTGGAGAAAAGCCGTTTCCCCATTACTTGTTTGCCTTACGAACATTGCCTGTTTTGTGGAACACACACATTAAGGAACATAACAATGGCCATACCAGGTTAGATCAATGGTGTACCTAGCTCACTAGCCTGTCTTTTGACAGTGGCCAATCCCAGATGCTTCAGAGCAAATGAACAGACCAGGGTAATTCACCCAATCCTCTGATCCCAACTTCTAGCAGTCAGAGGTTTAGAGACACCCAGAGCATGGGGTTGTGTCTCTGACCATATTGGCTAATAGCTATTGATTAACCTACCCTCTATGAGCCTATCTAATTCTGTTTTGAACAGTTATTCTTTTAGCTTTCACAACATCCTCTGGCAAGAGTTCCACCAGCTGACTGTGCCTTGCCTGAAGAAGTACTTCCTTATGTTTGTTTTAAACCTGCTGCCTATTCATTTCATTGGTTCACTCCTGATTCTTGTGTTATATGAAAGGGTAAAGAACATTGCCCTATTCCCTTTTTCCACACCATTCATGATTTTATAGACTGCTATCTCATCCCCCATCATCTCTTTTCTAAAATGAAAAATCCCAGTCTTTTTAATCTCTCCTCATATAGAAGTTGTTCCACACCTCCTAATTATTTTTGTTGCCTTTCACTGTACTTTTTCCAATTCTTATCTCTCTCTCTCTTTTTTTTTTAATGGGGAAACCAGAACTGCATGCAGTATTTCAAGGTGTGTGCATACCATGGATTATGGTATGGCAATATGGTATTTTCTGTCTTACCGATCCCTTTCCTAATGGTACCTAATATTCTGGTAGCTTTTTTTACTTCTGGTATACATTGAGCAGATGTTTTCAGAGAACTATCCGTGATGGTGCCAAGATGTTTCTTGAGTGGTAACAGATAATTTAGATCCCATCATTTTGTATGTATAGTTGTGATTATGCTTTCCTATGTGCATTACTTTGCATTTATCAACATTGAATTTCATCTGCCATTTTCTTGCCCAGGCACTGAGTTTTGTGAGAACCCTTTTTACCTCTTTGCAGTCAGTTTTGGACTTAACTATTTTGAGTAATTTTGCATCTCACTTTTTACCCCCTTTTCCAGATCATTTATGAATATGTTGAACAGCACTGGTCCCAATACAGATCCTTGAGAGACCTCATTATTTACCTCCTTCTGTGAAATTTGACCATGTATTCCTACCCTTTGCTTCCTATCTTTTAACCAGTTATTGATCCATGAGAGGACCTTCTGTATTAGCCCATGACTGCCTACTTTGCTTAAGAGTCTTTGGTGAGCGGTCTTGTCAAAGGCTTTCTGAAAGTCTAAGTACACTATATCCACTGGGTCACACTTGTCCACGTTTGTTGACACCCTCAAAGAATTCTAATAGATTGGTGAGGCAGGATTTCCCTTTACAAAAAATTATGTCAACTCTTCCCCCAACATATCATGTTCATCTATGCGTCTGATAATTCTGTTCACTACCATTTCAACCAGTTGTCCTAGTACTGAAATTAGACTTACTGGCCTGTAATTGCCAAGATCACCTCTGGAGCCTTTTTAAAAAATTGTTGTCACATTAGCTGTTCACTACTCATCTGGTACAAAGGCTGATTTAAAATAAGTTACATACCTGCTAGTTCTACAATTTCATGTTTGAATTCTTTCTGAACTGCTGGGTGAATGCCATCTGGTCCCAGTGACTTATTACTGGGGTTTTTTTTATCAGTTTGTTCCAAAACCTTCTCTATTAACACCTCATTCTGGGACAGTTCCTTAGATTTGTCACCTACAATTGCTTCATATATTTGGTAAATATTATATACATTTCACCTTTATATCACCTATACATTTAAGAGGCAAATTTTAGGAGATATATATAGATATATATCCAGAGAAAGTCATTCTTAGCCATTATATATGTAATATAATACAGGCATTTCTGTTTTCTACTCCTTTGCACACAAAGAGTCCAATTCTATAAGGTGCTTTCCACCCGCAGCTTCATTTCAAATTCACGGTGTTCATGTCCTGTAAGGAAAGCACCTCCACTGTTTCTGCTTGTTGTAGGCCCTGCTTCAGAGAAGAAAGATTTCATAAAGTTATGAGATTTTAAGTGCTTCAGGGAAAGCCACAGCAAAATCCTTCCTCCCCAGAGGGAGAGTCTTAAAATACTGCTTTAAAATTAATCTCAAATGAAGGGATCTCTCACCCCCTCAACTGAGTGAGATTCAGCAGGTCTACTTTTGTGGTTTAATTTAAATCCTGTTTGCTTTCATTACTGCTGTGTTTTTTCTCTGCATTATTAATTGGAGGGGATGAAAAAGTAATGTGTTTAGTGAAAATCAATATGTCACAAGAACTCAAATGGCATTTTAACAAAGCCCAGCTGGGTCTCCTGCAACTGTTTAAGGTCTTAACAAAAAAGATTTAAGCCACGGAAACAATTTGCCTCTCCCTCCTCTTCTCCCTAACTGGATTAAAGAATTAATCCAGTTTTAAAACATGTAATTTTAAAAAGGAAAGCAGCAGCCGGCGAGTTTGCACACTGCTCTCTGCCAAGCAGCCAAGGATAGAAGGAATAGCCCCGAACTTGAGGAAAGAAGTTCCCTTGGACAAACAGGAAGGAAAGGAGCTGAGCTAATCGAAGCACCAGGCAGGGAAACTACCCACCCCCCTGCATCGCCTCCCCCAGAGTTTGTGCCTTGTAAACCAGGCAGTTTTGGAAGGAGCAAAGGGCTGGAGGGCGCGGCTCTGCACTAGGGAGCGCGAGGACCTGGCTTTTGCTGCCCTTGACATTAACAAGAGCTGGACCCAAGCTGCCAGATCCTTCCCACGCTCCCTGGAAAACCTCCCCCGTTAATGTCTCTAGCTGTGGGCACTCTCGGGGATATCCGCGGCACAGGGGGCAGTGCTTGTGTGCAGCCTCGGGCTCTCCACCTTTTACTTCGCTGCCTGAGTAAAGTCTGCATCGGGTGGCGATTCCGCCTCAAGGCAAACAGGCGGGCAGCTTTTCCTGACGCCTCAGCTCGGCGGCCACCTCCGCCCCTGAGCAGGCCGGTCTCGAGTGCTGCTGGAGGGGCTGGCTTTGTAATGCCAACCCTGGTACCTTCCGTTGGGGAGCTCGCTGCAGGCAGCGACCCAGCGCGTTTGCGGCCGCTGACAGTTTCGGTGACCTCGCTAATCCCCCGTTTGGGGCTGGCAGGAGACCCGCTGCCAACCACTTGGCTGAAAAAAAGCAGCCGCTGCTCCATTGAGCGTCTGGTGTTGAAAACAAATCTCCATCGTGGAGGCCCTTGGCTGGCTGCACAGCCAGGAGCAGCTTCGCTGCCTTCCAGCGACGGCGGCTACGCGGCTGGGAAAACGCCTTCTCGGGCAGGGGAGGAGGGTGTCTACCGTTGTCGGTAAACGGAGCGATCGTTCCGCTGCCTGTGTCTCGCCCACAGGCCGCCGCTGGCGGGGCGGGGCCGCGGGGTCAACGGCTAGTTTCTTTGCAGCCCTGCTCCCACTCCAGCCCGCGCCGCTGTGTCACACCGAGCGCCCTTCCCCGCGCCGGGATTCCCCCACCCCGCTCTCGCGGTCGCGTCACGGGAAGCACGAAGGCCCTGCCGGGTTTGCGCAGGCTAAGACGCTCCGGCCAACCCTGCCGGGATTGGGGAAGGAGCCGGAGCCTCTCCCCGCCGCCGAGCCCTGTCCGTCCAACCCGGGGCGCTGGGCAGCACGTGGAGCTGGCCCCGGCGCGCGGCGGCCCGGCAGCGCCTCTGCCCCCGCGCAGGCGGGGAGCGACCAGGTCCGCTCCCCCAGCCCCGCTACGGGCCGGAACTGAGCGCGAGCAGCCGCCTCCAGGCACCGCCGACAGGCGCCCCCCGCGCGGCGCGCTCCAGAGACTGGCTTCGCCTCCCCTTTCCGCCAGATCCAGGAGCCAAAGCAGCGCCCTCCGCCGTCCGGCCACCGCGCCGGCGCTTCTGTTTGGTTTCTCGGGACAATCGCCGCGAGATTCGAAAGCCGCGCAGATCCCCGCAGCGGCACCGCAGGTGAGACGAGGGGCGACGTCGAGCCAGGACTGGGGCTGCGCCGCGCATGTGCAGCCGAGAAATCTGTGATTTGGGTTTTGACGTGCTTCCCGGCGGCGACGTGTACCGCCGCGCCGCTGTCTGGGCACACAGGGGGCATGCGGGTGGTGTCTTCACGTATAAAGAATAGTCGATTGTAATTTCGAAAAATGTTGTTGCCTTTTTCCGGGGCGAATTCAGTAAAGAGGAGGCCCACGTAGCTTCTGCCTCACAAAAATGTTAGGAGAAAATAACACTTCCTCCCCTCTAACGGGGTGGGGATCTCCTGCAGGGGTCCGAAGAAAGTTCATTCCAAGCCCGAGGTTATCAGTGTGGGAGCTTAATGCAGAACTTATACTGTACGCCATAGAGGTGTCCCTCTGATAGCTGCTGGTCATTTCTAATGCAATATCCAGGACTAAAACCAATAGGAAACGCGGTATTTGCTGGAGACAATGAAGTACTGTACAGATGCCAGTGGGACCTAAGCAACAACTTTCTGTCTTCATTGGGTACGGCACGCAGCTTATCTTCGCGTTTTACAACATTCATCTCTTTTTAAAAGACTCCAGATATTAAATTATTAGCTAACCTAGTCACTGCGTTGGACTTTTGTGGTATTAAAACTCCAGTAGTCGAAGGACTCGGTGTTTGTGAATTCGTATCAAGTGTCATAATTACTTTGCAGACTTGGAGTATGGCTTTAAAATTGGTCTCGCAGAACTAAGATTATATTTATAAATAAATATAACACCGAAGGTCACCTTTATTGCATCTAAGGTAAACAGGAGGAAATCAGGACTGACAGTCTTTGAACACACCTAGGTTGCACACACTGCTCCAGATTCCTTTGATGGTGAGTCCAAACAAGTTGAATAATTGTGAACAAAACTTATTTATAGTATTTAACCCAAATATTGCCCGAGTTACTTTAAGTCCGATGTATTTCAAATTCTGATTAATGGTATATAGTCATATAGTTCAGCTTTAATTTTATATATATATACATCCAAAATGTAAAACAAAATGTCATCTTGAATTTGGAAACTGGGTCTTTTTTTGTTATTGTTCATTAAAGCTCTAAATGTAACAACCATGAAAAATATTAGTCATAACACGCACGTGTTATCTGATACGTAACAGGAAATACCTTGAAGTTGAAAGAAGTTATTATTTCAGCCTCATTAAAAAGTTTAGCAGAATTTATTCAGGTTTTAAAGAAGTTCTATTGTGTTAATAAATAATCCAAGAAATCTGTTCAATTTCAAATAAAACCACAATAATCTAAGTGTTTCAATGAGTATTTAGTGCAAAGAAATCTACTTTAAAAAAAACCTGGGGGTATGTTTCGCTCTAAAAATAAAGAGGATGCATCAAATAGGAGTGGCAAAGAGGTCATTTGCAACAGAAAATATTTTAATACATTGTCACCACCTGTATTTGACAAAGGCAACAGCTGTTAAACACATTTCGGGTTCTTAAGTTAAATTACAAAAATAAACACTAATGATTTACGTTCAACGTTTGTTAAGGAAGTAGAGGTGTTAATTACAGACCTGGTGACTAAGCCAAAAGTATAATAAACATCTCCAAAAATTCCTGCTCTGTTTCGTTCCTGTACTTTGTGATGGCCAACTTACATAAATAGTAATAAACTATGAAAAAAATCAGCCTACAGAAACCTCACTGATTCTTGCAAAAGTACTCAAGACAGAAAGTCATTTATGGAAATGACGTGGTTGTCAGACCAAATTACTTGGCTTGTGAGCGCTTATAATGGAAAATTTGTAGTCTTAGGCGTGATAGCTGCTGCATTACTGGTTTCAGTTTAAAACAAAACAAGAAACTCAACCATTATTCAAGTGAACCGCGCTAATTCACATTAATATGGATGGTCTTTAATCTTGTCTCTGAATTCATTAGAAGATGCAGTTCTCATGAGAAAATACAGTAATATTCACTGCAACTCAATCCACAACACAGCTGTTGCTGGCCTGTGCTTTTTGAAAGATTGAAGAAAAGAACTTTTCACATGCTTTATTTTCTTATTAGTGCCCCTGTGTATGCATTGCAACAGGTAGTTCTGGTCCCTGTATGATAGCAATTAAATATTTCTTACACCCTCCTAGCGCTTAAATTGTGCTGTATAATTTCATTGTGCGAAGTTTGGAAGTAACATTTTTTCTAGAAAGAACCTACAACCATCACACATATATGGATCATTTAAATGGCATAATTACTTTGGAATATATATGTAATTATATATGCACGAAGAAGGGGGAATAGTTAGAGAAAGAGTGCTTGAAATTGAGTTTCATTCAATCGATGTGTTTATGTATTATTGTCCTGGATTTGTATTATCACCTACATTCAAAAGTCTTAAGGACTCTTGTTTACGATTTCTAGGCAGCCCGTTAATGTTTTCAGATTCTAAGAAGGATTTAAAAGTTGATCGTAGAACTTGCAGCTGCTAAATCACAATTTTCTCTGTTCCTTAGAATTATGTAAAGTTACAATAGTATAGCAGAATTCCTGTTATTCATTAGTCTTAGTATTCCAAAATTCCTGCTATTCATTAGTCTTCTGTAGTTTTTAGTTACTTGCATTATACTTACAACTTTCCTTGGCAATCAGGCTTGTTTCAGCTTGTTAATAACTGCTTTGAGCATACATATAGCTTTGCAAAAATACTTTAAAACTACATAGTGATGCCATCACTTAGCAGGTATGACGCTGTGGTGGAAAGGATGATGCATAGAGCTCACTGGATTTCCTCTGTGGCTTAGAGGTGAAAGCTGCTAACTTCAGCTGATATCTTTTCCCCAGTGAAGTGAATTGTTATTAATATTTATGGGGTCCAGAAAACCAAATGCTTTGTTAGAGAAGAATATATTGGTCTTGGGGATAGTCGTGGCATAGTGTTTCCTATATTAAAATGTAATTATCGAGTCATTTTTAGTTCATTAATTCACTTTAAGATGGGCTTGGCCCCCGAATTAATTTTGCAGAGACTCAGTAAGAGAAGTACAATTAGAACAATATAATATTCCAGTTTTTTCCTAAATTTTGAGCTACGCCTAAATAGGACAACTTTGGGGGTCCTCTTCTCAGATTTTTGTCGATAAAATTAATTTACAGAATCTTTTACAATACATATATTTTAAATTAGTCTTATTGACGGATGCCAGAAACAAAGACATTTCTAACGCGTTACAAATGAGTCATTCCTTTTTCATTACTTGAAAAGGCAACATTTGACATTTTAACAGAAATGTGTAAGTGGTGTTGACTCATGTAGGCTTGCTTTGTGGAAGTAAGTACACGGTCAGAGTACTAATTCAAAGAAAGGATAAGAACAAAGACATAACAAATAAATGTAACTAAATGTAAAGAAAGGCAAAACAATACAGGTCAGTTGACATAAATGAAAACAGCAGATATAACCTCGTACTCCTGAATGCTTTATTCAAACAGGCTAACACGTGTGCATAGTTACATCAGTGGTTTCCTGCAGAACCTTCAGAGGTTGGGCAGACAGAGAGAAGCAGAATATGTTGTTCCCCAAAACTGAAAGAAACCTTAAATTACTTTGAGGATCTGAAACCGATGAGGTCTTACATGTGGGAGTGTGTACTTCGAGTTAGCGCTACAGCTTGGTCAAAGCTATCAGTGTAGAGACATGACCGTGCAGAGAGAGCAGAGACAGAGCTGGACGTTGGGAACTTAGAACAACGCTCCCAGCCAGTGCGAAGTAAACGGAGTCTGGGACAATCAGGGAGAGATTTGCACGCCAGCATTTAAATCTCGACGGCGAAGATCGGCTCTGTAGGTTACCTATTGAAGACACAAAAACACCCCCTTCCAGCCACACCCACCATCTCGTTATTCTGCTGGGTCTGAGGGTGGGGGCAACTAAATGTGGCGCTGCCGGAATAAGATAGCCCGGGTCTGCAGGAGGAGGAGGTGTGTAGCAGGACGCACCAGCAGCAGAGCTGGCTGAAAATCGCTGTCGTGTGGTTGCTATTAGCAACAAATCAGCTGCACAACGTGCGAACTCTAAGCGCCTAGCCAGGAGGTGGCAAGGCAAGCGCCGCAGTAGAGAGGCCCCCGCTTGTCTGGGCTTACTGGAGTCACCGGGAGAGCACGGAGACGGGACTATGCCTGGGAACCCCGCGAGGCAGCTGCCAAGGGAGGAAGATCCTCACGCTACAGGCCCAGGTTTGTGCGCACACCCCCCCAGGAAAGGAAAGAGCCAACCCGCCCTCAAAGAGACCAGCGAGCAGATCTCGGCGGGCCCGTTATACACACCCCTCATGGCATAAGTGGACGGCGTCCTCCTTGCATGGCAACGCCAAGGAGCTGCGATTTCAGCGCTTGCTGAGAGAGGTTATCTACCTACCCTTCAGGGCGCAGCGGGCAACGTTATATACACCCCACGCCGAGGATAAGGAGGGAAGGGGCATATGCTCCTACCCATGCCCGCAAGGTGAGGTTATATACAACCCGCGCCGAGCACGGGGTTAGAGACACCCCTCCCCAGGTACAGAAGGCTAATTAGATACTCCTTTCAGAGCCCAGCGGGGGAGGTCTTCTCTGCCCCTTCCAGCATCCGTGGAGGGCTGATATACTTAATCCTGCTGGGATCCGATCAGAAACACCCTTCTCGGGATATATATGGCTGGGTTATACGCATGCTCGACACTGCATTTCCGTGTCCTTCCAACAACCCGTCGCTCCCTTCCCTCCCCTCTCCCCCATCCCCTAAGGGTGACTCCGGGCGAAAAATGCAACTCGATATTTCCGCGCCCGGCGATGGAGACTCCCGGCTCAGCCCCAAACTGGGTCCCTGGGAACGTATCCCAACCTGCCATCTACATGCACTGAGAAACCCGTCCTGACTTAACTCTAACAGGACTAGCACCAAACCCACCGTCTGCTAGAAGGCAGACGTCCTCGTCGCCCAAGCGGATCCACAGCCCAGGAGCAGCAGAAATAATGTTGCTAAGATAGTTATTTGATTTTAAGACGAGATACATCTGAGCCGAGGAGGTTTATTTTGTTTTCGCTTGCTGAGGCTACACCAGGGGTAGAGATTGCATAGGTTTCACGGGGCACCCTGCAGATATTTTTCTCTGAGTACGCGAGCATCTCCACCTGAAAACAAGTCCTACGATCTGGCAGTGTCTGAGGCCTCCGCTGTAGCAGCAGCTTCAGAGATTGTGTATCCTGTTTTCTAGTCGATCGAAAAGTGCATGAGTCTAGGAGGCTCCGGGTGATCATTTTCACCAAGTCAGAAATGAGGAGTTAAAAATGTCAGCGTTGAGGGAAATGTCAATGATTGTTAGTTACTCTCAGCAAAGGTCAGAACAAGACAGAAAGAGCATTTCCAACTCAGCTGGGATTTGAGCCACTCCGGAGGTAATTTCACCGCCGTCGCTGGGAAATAGCACCAGAGAAAATGTTTTAGGGGGTAGTTTTTATTTTCTCGTGTTATTAGCTGTGCGATTTTACAGGCTTCTGTATCAGAAAGGAGATTTCACTGAGCTTCTATCTGTGAAACAGTCCCCACAGGGAAAGCCACACTGCAGTGGGAAATGTAAATAGCATCGAGGTGGTGGGGGGGGAGAATTTGCATTTTTGTCTACAGCGATCAAAAATACAGCCCTTTGTCTCTGTATCTGAGGTGCGACATTCAGCAGCGTGCCATTCAAATACAAGCACCAAATGGCGTCCACGGCCACCTTCCTTTCTTTGGGAGGAGGCCTGGATTTCTTCAAATTGCCCCTGCCTTATCTTGGGTCTGCTGGAGCTTTGTTTCCTATCTCTGCCGCTGGATGGAAGCAGAATTTGGAGGGACCTCACCGGAAGGCAAACATTTCGGGCTGGAAGCGAGTCTCAGGGAACCCAACACCTGGAGCGGCGGGCGAGGGTTGCCCTGAGCCAGCCGACGGACATCACCACCCCCACTCAAAAGAGGATCCTCCTTAGGGCTTCCAACAGCATCGTTAGGAAACAGGCGTGTGTGCGTGTAGGGGACAGGACGGGCAGCGCCGTGATTCACAGACCCCGTCACCTGCGTGTCAGTGGGTCCCTCGTGTCGTCTCAACGGAGCGTCTTCCTTATTGAGGGGTCCGTGCGCTCTGGTTGGGAATGAAGCCCGTCTGTCTGTCTGTCCGTGACTTGGCTGTGTTGCACTCCCGTGACTTGCGGGAGCGGGGGGAGCGATCGGTGCCGCAGGGATGCGCGCCCTCCCCCCACGGGAGAACAGAAGAGGAGCCGCGTGCGACCCCTCCCCTTCTCAAGCAGTGCCCAGGTTAAACGTGGCGCTCATCAACCTGCACCGCTGCAGCGTGGCCCGAGGAGCCCCGGGGCCCGGCTCTCCCTGGAAGTGACCGCAGCTGGCCGAGGGCGATTACGGCTCGCGGCGAACATCGCTCCCTGGGCAGCGACTGTTCGCTTGCCCGGGTGGGCTCGCTGGGCCGGGGGTTGCTTGGTTGGGGCGCGGCTGCCCTTGAGAAAGAGGGCAACGGGGGGGGGCGCCTGATTATTTGGGAGGGGGCGGATTTGGCCCTGGGTGGCTCGTCTGGCAAAGGGCGACAGAGGCCAGTGGCTGCTGCGCGGCCATCGTTCACGATACCGCCTGGCCCCGATTCGTTTCAGATGCTGCTAAACCGGATCGCGGGCGCTTTCCTCTCCGCTCTGCCCCGGCCGTGCCCGGGGAACGTGTCTTCCCGCGGCCTGGAGGCCGATCAGGAGACTCGCCGGTGCTCCCCGCGGCCTCCCCGCCCGCCGCTCCCAGCCGTCCCTCCGTCGCCCTCCGCCTTGCGCGCGGCCTGAAAATCCCCCTTTGAATTTGGCGGCAGAGAAGTGGGAAGTTCGCCCGGCGAGCGGCGCTGCGCAGGCGCAAGATGGCCTCTGCGCCGGGAGGAGCCGCAGCTCCGGCAGCGGCGAGGAGCCTCGCGGGCTCCAGCGGAGGCGCTGAGCAAAGCCGCCGCGCGCAGAGTGGGTGGGGGGGGTTCGCAGCTGCCCCGGGTTTTCTTTGACGCTCGCCGTTCCACGCCGAGCGGCCGCGGGGGTGATGTCTCACATAAGCACACATTCATTCGGGAAAGGGAGACCGCCCAGGGACAGCCCCGCCGAAACACACACAGCCCTTCGTTGTCGGCGCCCAGCCACGCCAGTTTCGCTTCCTCCACATTCGAGGAGGAAAATACGTGCCAGCCACCACTTGAAAGTCCGGCGATCGCTTTAAACGCGGCGATGTGCGGAGGAGAGAGAGAGCGAACTACAAAAAAAAAAAAAAAAGGCGCCTGCTTGCATCGCTCCCATTAACATCTGTAGCGAGGCAGACAGGAATTGAAAAGAGAACCTCGTCTCCCTAACTCGGTCTCCAGGCTCGAGCACCAAAATCTCCTCCGTAGCGCTCTTCATGGTTTCAAGACATTTGCATGCTGCAGCCCAGCTTCAAAGCAACAAAACAGAACGCAAGTTTTCTTTCCAGACAAGAGCTCCAATTGTACTTGAAATGACGTGAGTCTTTTTTTTTTTTTTAGCCATGCGTTTGACATTTTGAAAACGCACACCATCAGTGCATTAAACAAATACTGATATTCAAATCCAAGAAGAGATGACGCCCGAGACTCTGGAAGGTGTTACGGTTTGATCTTTTCTCCTTCAGTGACTCCTCCGTTTGGTTGCAGGAAGGGGAATGCAGAAGCAAATCTGGAAAACCAAGATAATATCAGAATTTCAATTCCTAAGGCACTAGAACAGCTGTCCCGTTGGGGTTTCCTAACATGGTAACGATTTTAAACTGGGAACACTTAACTTCTTCAGTCCCTTTGATTCGCCTATAAATAATTGCAAAGGCATTCCTTGTACAGGACCTATTAAGAAAACACGAAGAAAAATAAACTGCTTATACTAAAATAAAGGAAATCCGTTTCAAGTACCCAGAGTAGAAGCAAGAACTTTTAAAAATTAACAGCGGAAACAGGAAACACTTATCTAGGTAAACTTTGTCTCAGAATTTCACAATATCAAAATTAGGAGGGCATCCATGGAGAAAAACCATCTGAGTCCTGCCTGAGGTAACTCCCGGTCTACATTGCCTCTGCTTTTCTCTGCCTAGCTGGAAAACGGGAGCCCGTTGTATATGTGCATCTAGAAAAACCCGATCTTTGTGAATCAGTTTGGTGGTAAAGGTCGGAACTGCAAGAGTTCACTTGTGGTGTTTTGAAAGGTAATAATCAGCTATATATGATCAGAGGATACATATAATAGATTCGGGGTCCGGATCAATATGAAGGGTCGTTTGTAAGTCGTGGAGCTGTAAAAAACTATAGCATTCAGGCTTTGCCCCAATATTAGCCTTTGTAAGCTTTGCAAAGAGTCGTGGCTTCCCCTGGAAATTCCAATTCTTTGGCAGGAGTGAGGGTGGGGGGGTAGAGTGACATCCTTGGTAGTGTTGGAGAACGAAAAGGGGGGAGGAAAAAAAAACTTACCTGCTCTTTACATACATGTTTATCTAATGCTTATATTTTCTCTGCCTTTGAATTTGAAACATGCCCCCATTCATTTCCAAAGAACCGAAGAATAGCTTCTTGGAACAAAGTTATCTAAAAAGATGCCCTTTTTCAAAGGTGCCTTGGCATGGGAATAAAAGAAGCTTCTTGCTCGCCAGGCTAAAGGCTCTTTGGAGTTCACCTTGGAACTGCTATAGCTACAAGCTATTATTGGCCTATTGAAAGAATGAAATGGGCTGTGTTAAGAAATCCTTCATTACTGAGAGGACACAATACAATTCTGCTTGTGGGGAAAATAAGTTCTTAAATACTTTTCAAAAGAATCGATCGAGTGGGCCATTAAATTCGCATGCACTATTCTGAGTGGACACAAAAGTCATGCATGGAGCAACTGGCGTCTGAACCGGAACTGAATTTTGGAGCAACGAGCAATGAAAAAGGTCGTATCCCTCTGAGTACAAAATAAACCCGCCTTACACTTTGGCCATGTACAGGAGAGATTTGATTGTTTGAACATGTTTTTGCAGCAACGCAATTTGACATCGCACACTTTGAGTGCCTTTCCCGACAAAAAATAATCTTTAAAATGAATCCGCGTATGAGGAGCTTCTTGTATTATGCTATTCAATTGCCATTTCATCTTCACAGACTATAAAGAATCACTTAAACATTTACACGTACTTACACATACCTACATTCCTGACAACAGTGCATTTTAATTACGAAGACAATCTTTTGTAACAAGGAGAATGATTGAACTGCTTTGATGTAGAACATCAAGATGCTATCTTGGATTTTTTTTCCCACGTCAGTTTAGCAATATATATGCATCACAGTAACCAACAGCACGTAGTTTTTAGGAAAGAAGAGACGTACTACGGCTCTGTTAGATAGTTACAGGTACTTATTTTTAGAGGAACTGGGTGAAGAGAAGTCGAGTATACAGTAGAAATTTAATAAGTTCTGAAGGGAACTATCCAGCTCACATTTCATTGCTCTTTTTCTTCACAGAAAGCTTGTATATACCAATATTAACTCAGTTTTTATTGCAACATTTGTAATTATGGACCTGGTTCCAAAATAAGGTAGCTTAGTTTGATTAATGTGCAATCCACTATTTTGGGTTCAATGTCGGCTTTTGTTATGAATTAATTAATAGTTTATATAGTATAGGGAACCATGCCAAGACAACACTCCGTGCGATTGAATTTTTTTTTAACTATGTTGTCCCATTGAAGTTTAAAAAAAAAGTAGTCTAGGGCTGGAGAAAGTGTGTGTAAAAGTGTGGGTAAAAGTAGGACAGATAAGAAGAAAAACAAATCCCCTTTATCAAAATTTGAGAATTCACCACTTAATCCCAAGAGCTATTCAGGTGAAATAAACAAAGAACATTGCTTATTTACTATGTATGCATCTGAAATAAATCAGCATTGTTTAGACAATTATTCTGTGTTCCATTTACCGAAACTTTTCATACAAATAAAAAGAGTATTTCAGTAACAGCACTCTATAAGTCCTTTGACATCACATGATTAACAAGGCTCATTTGCTATTTCTTCAGTGAAGTATCCCTTTTATTTATTTTATCAACTATAAATGAAAGTTTTTCGAGTATATAAAACGGAACTTTTTAACTGCTGAAATGGAACTGTACATGTTTACTACAGGAAAAAATATCAAATCTCGTTTAACAAGACATTATACATCAATAATCCCTGTGGAGGATTTGCAATCACTTGATCTAGAAAAACAAGCAGGACAAGTAACAGCAATTTATATGCAAAAGTAATGATTTAATGACTATAAGCAAGACAAAGCAATAGAATTGTGCTTCTTTTGCAGACTGGAGAAATGAAATGTTTAACTACAATTTTCCCGTACAAACATGAAACAATATCCATATAGAATAAACACCCTCACAAATGTATAAATGATGGGTGATGAACACACAGGAAGTTCGACCAAAGCAAAGCACAAACTGAAAAGTGTTCGGGGGCTGTTCATATTTAAATTGAAAGTGTTCCTTCTAGTTAAAAAATAATACCTTTAGAAGCCTCTGATAAAATGCTCCTATCTGCAGAACATTAAAGACGAGGCATTCTCCACAGCTGATTGGAATTATTAAAGTACCTTTTAAATTTTAAATGAAATTAGTACTGTACCATATACATATATATTAAAACAAATTTAGATAAAATGCCTTCATCCAGCAACTTGCTGGTTCCTTAAAATTTATACCACATATTGTATGGCTTCTATAATGATTCCATGTGCTTTTTAAAAACACAATCCCATCACACCAAATAATAAAACTAATCAATAAGGTAAATCACTTCAATGTTCCTTATTTTTTCTTCACTGCACCATTTAAACGATTAATATTGTTGGGTATAAGTAAAAATATATCACTTGAGACAAGATAAAGTCCATAAAATCCTGTTAAGATTGCCAATTGCTTCCAGGATAGCAGAGATGTGTGTTTGCTCTTCAAATACTGAAGCTTTAACACACACACAAAGTGTACTCTGCAGGGTCAGCAAATTCAAACAGGTGGCATCTGCCAGGGTCGAACCAGTTTGGAAATTTAACAACCATATCATGAGTGCATGAAACACAATATTTTCTTTATAGTATTTATAAATATATCATACAATACTGTTTCCTGTTATGTCACATACCAATATGGCATTGTACAACGAGCATAATGCCATCTGATTCTTACAAAAGCGAATCATTTAAACAAGTCAGTAAATAAAACGGTAATACCCGCTTTTAGGCATACAGATTGTAAAACTGAAGTTTACTTTCTCTTTGATCGGTTCTGCGCAGCAACAGAAAAGTGAGGATGCAACATAAGAATCAAAATGGCTAATACGCAAGAAATTGTTATTCACAGTGACATGGCTACATATATGCATTAGTCTATGCATATTCTTTCCGTTTTGTTGAATTTCAAGATGAAAAAGCACTTGCTTTCTACAGGTTCACAAAACAGCATCATAACAATCACAATTGAAGAGAATGTAATGTAGGAGTTAGTCTGGATTAACAAACTACATCCCAGTGTTTATATCCACTTCCGGAGATTCCCACATCCACACGATGGGGACAGAAGTCACTCCACCTCTTTCCTAACACATCATGGTACACTTTTGTCTCCTTCCTAGTCCTTTGAAAAGAATCCTTTACAGAACAATCTTCCGTTTTAATTAACATCCATATGAAGGTCACCTAGTCCGTCTTTCATAGCCAAGTTCGGTGTCACTACAAAAGAAAGCGATTTGGACGATAGTCACATGTATTAGCATCTATAAAGCTGTAATGGCATGAAGAGATCTATATAAATCAGGTTTTCGGCAGTCTCGTTAACGTGTCAACCAGATGAAGTTGCTGAAGAGCCATTTATTGATGTTTTCCTTGCTCTGTTGGTAAAGGAGGATTGGTGGTTACTGGTGGGGCTGCTGCTGGTTCCATTCATAGTACTAGAGATATGAGGAAACTGAGGATGGGGAGACTGCACTGGAGTGCTGGGGCTGGGCAAACAAGACGAAGTAGAGGGGATGCCTCCTGCTGGGCTGCTTGCCTTGTCACTCCCAGAGTCACTTTCTAATTCTCCGCTATTATTTAAGCCTTCTCTCTGGTGGCTGATCTTCATTCTTTTGCAAGTCGGTCGAACCCGATACTTCAGAGGAAGAGGTCCGTTCTGCAAAACAAAGAGAACTCTAAGCACACACTTTGCACCAGTAAAGATTACAGCGGGAGAAGAGAAATGGCAGGTATTTACCCTTCTCCAAGTGTAAATGTAGGCAATATCCATTAGTGTATAGTAGTCCTTCAAAGGTTCCTCTTCATACATCACATCGATCTATTTAAGTAATTAATAAGTATCAGAAAAGAATAATTTAAACCATAATATTTTTTCTTCCAGCTAAAAGAGATCAGAAAGCAATATTATCAAAGAGGCTTCAAAAACTTTTACTCCAAAACTGCGTGGCAGAGGAGAACTTTTGATATGTACTATTGATCCGGTATATTTGAAAAGACTTAAATTTTTAAAAAATCCATGCAGAATAATCTCCTCAGTATATAGAGGACAGCAATAAAATTGAAAGAATTAGGGCATAATACAAATGCTGTGGGATTTTAAAATGTTTTCGTATTCCTACAACAACAATATATTATACACATTAAACATGATTAGTTCTTGTTCTTTTCTGGTTCTGAGTTAAACAACTAATCAGAAACTCACTTTAAAATTAAAAACAAAAACAGTTAACCAGCTCTGGCAAGGTTAGAATAAGAGGACTGTTAAACAAAACAAAATAATTAAAAAAAATCCAGGTACCTGGAAAGTATTAGGTATGTCCATTTTACTTCGGAGGAACTTTCTTAGATGCATGACTGTCATTGCTGCCGGGCAGCGTAAATATCTTTTGTCATTCACCTAACAGTATATTTGGAAAAAGTCAGTCCATGTACTGAGAACAAACAGCAAATTTTTAACTGTTTAATTTAGGATGACATCGTATAACTGAACAAAAGTGTACAAACGTTATAAAATAACCAACTACAGTTTTAAGAGTTCCAGTGAGAATTCCTTGTGAAGAAAATTGGAAATAGACGCTAAATACTAAAATAAAATTGCAGAGAAAGATCAAATACTATGTAAGTAATTGTCTATGTAACGTCCTAAAACAGATATAACATCTCTACTAAAACTTTTTAAAGTGATAATATTTTAAAAATTCATATGGTCTTTCTTCTAAAAAAAAAAAAACCACACACTTCAGTTTCCATTTTAAAATTATTAACACAGCCTCTATTTTGTCTATCAAAGTACTTTCTTTCTATCTATAGCTGTTAGACAGTGTTGCAAACCTCTGCTAAATACCTTTTTCTGGGGATTGGTTCTTCTGTCAGATAGACATACTTATTTAGTTAGCTCACCCACCAAACTGTCCAAAAAGTAATTATTCTTTTCTGTCTACACTTTTGTCTAGAGTAAAGTAAGGTTCCTTACCTCCTCCTTTGATTTCTCTCTCTCTTTATTTCCTTTCCGTTCCAGTCTGGGAAAAACAATGAAACAATTACAACAAATAATAGATAGAACTGTTAATATAGATAAACTTAAAATATTGTCAATAGAACTTGCCTATTCTGGTCAAAGAATTCAATGGATAAGCTTATTATCTCGTCATCTGTTATAATTCTTTTGTCTTCGTCTGCAACTTCTCCCCTGTCTTCATTAGAGCCATTGGCAGCTGCACAGAAATTTCCACAATAGTTTACATTTTTAAAATTAAAATCAGAAAGAATGGCAATTCTCATTAACGGGAAAACCTTAATTCTAAGATTATGCATCTGAATATTTAAATAGCCATTATTATATTTTTAATCAGAAAGGTGAATCTACAGTGTCTTAAATGTATTTATGGTTAAATAATTTGTAAATGAAAGAGAAAGCTAAAATCTTAATATTACAAGTGTAAGGTCAAGTCTATGTTATTTTTACTAAAAGTATAATAAGTTAGAAACTTTTACCGTCAGCGGATGGATGAGCTGCATAAAAATCCCTTCTTCTTTTCATTTCATCTGGATGGGAAAGCATATATGTTTCATTTAGTTTACTCTGTTACTATAGGTTAAAAAACCCCAGCATAGTAGTTATGTATTACTACTTGATTTAACAACTTACTTTTGAAAAGGCCTGGTACTAGCTTGTACACAATATCTTGGAGAGTTTTATCTGACCTAAAAAACAAAACCCCCAAAATGCAAATAAGCAAATGCAGCAATACTTGAATAAGAGTTGCAGCTCTTCATTTACAATCAATTCCTCAGCAATGAGGGATCTTCCACAAAAATAAAGTGCTCAGTTATATTAAATTTAACCCATAGGGCTTTACAAACAAGTTGACGTTATTAAAATAAATGTTCATTCTTTTGCATTTATCTGATTGGAAGTATTTTCTGTCCACTTGCAATCTATGGTCACTCAGTCTAAATGAAGGCCTTTAAAAATGTGTAACCACTAACCACCAACCAAAATGACAAAATAAACATCAAAAAGAGCAACGAAGGATACTGCTAAATTATGAGGATTTTTTTAAATTTAACTTTTTCTTTTAAAGTTTCAACAATAGTTTTGATGTTTCTGGTGTGCAATAGTAAGAGGTTGCACTGCAGGATGTCTGTGTGAAATGGAAAATGGAGATACAAAATATGGGGTTGTAATAAATAAGGACAGGGGAAAGGACATTGTTCAAACGGTTAGTGTCTTCCAAAAAATACAAAAACTTTCTGTCTCGCATCCAGTGAAGTCTTCGATTTCAGTCCGTGACAGGACTCCAAAGACAGCACACAGGCAAACTTTAGCATGTAAATTGACAACTCCTCTCAGATTTAAATTGTAGATGAAGAGATAACATCAAAATATGCACTGCTAGACTTCTTTTATAAAGGAAAATTACACTTCTTTCCTACCTTATATTCAAAAGCGGTCTGGTTTTGTGAACTTGGACATCACATATAGGACAATACTTGCTTGTCTCCAAGTAACGTACGATACACGTCTTACAGACTATAAGTAAAAATAAGTAAGGCTTTTAGTAATATTATTAGGCAATACTCCAATATGAACAGAGATAGAGTTGCGATTTTTACACTATGCAAGTTAATACATGGTCCATTGTCAGGAATGCGCTGCTTAAGCTAAACAACAAATACTCTAATTAGCTGCAATTAACGCGAAACGGAGACACTCAGAGTAAATATATTTTACTACGTTAACAAAGACTGTAAGGCTTTTGTCAAATGAAATGGGAACAAATCATCTTTCGCACCAATCTGCATATTGGATGTTATATCTAATAGCTCAATTTTCCCGGCTGCAAGGGAGAGGTGTGAAGCAGCAGAGGAACAATGCGAAGAGCCTTACTGTACTTACACGAGTGTAGACACTCTATGATGGTTGTTGCATCAATGAAGTACCCGCCACAGAGCACACACATGAGATGGGGGTTTAGCTCGGTTATTTTGATTCTGGTTGTTCGGTGCATTTTTGCTTAAGAAAAGGCGGCTCTGAAAGACACATACAGAGGACCATTGACTAGGGAGTGAGCTCAGTGTCCCAGGTGCAGCGATCCCGCGTTTCCCCACCCACACTTAAGTTGCATCCCCAAAATGCAGGGACAAATGAAGTGAGGACGGAGGTTGGAGGGGGAGGAGTGGCCAGACAGGGGATTGCGGACCGGCGCGATGCCCGGGGGCCGGGTGACACCCCCAGGAGAGCGTCCCTGACAGAGGTGCTCGTACCCCCGCGTTGGGGACCGGGGGGCCGGTGTCCAACCCCTCTGCCAGCTCCGGCAGGGGGAGGCTGCCGCACACCACCTACCCGCTCCCTCGCGGGAGCTGCCTTTACCCGCTGGCTGAGATTTCCCGTGGCGCGGCCGGAGCCCGCAGCCGGGGTCCGCAGGGAGCCGGGTCCCCGCTACGTGGGGCAGGCCGATCCGGTCCGGTCCGGTCCGGCGGGCCGGGCACGGGGCTGCTGGGGAGTCACACAAAGGGGAACCGGCGCCTCCCGCTGCGCCCGCCCTGGCACTTCCGGAGAGCCGGGGGTGGGGATGGGGGACACGCACCTCGGAGCTGCTCGGGCCAGCCCCCGGGCTGCCCGCTGCCCACCCGGCCCGCGCTGGGGTCCGGGCGGCGGCCGCTCCCCCCGCGCGCCGCGCTCGCTGCAGACTCGGGACTGCTCAGCTATCCGAGGGGGTTGCTATAGCAACTTACACTTACACTTGGCATCCTGCCACCGCTGGGAACACACGAGAGCCAGGCGGGGGGGAGCTGGGGAGAGGATGCGGGCCGGGGGAAGCCGGCCTGGGGAGGGAGAAAGGGAGGCTGCGGGTGTCTGCCCGCGGCGCCGGGGAGAGCTTGGGCTGGGAGGAAGCGACGCTGGGGCCCGGGGGCGCCGCTGGGGGAAGCGGCGCTGGGGAGGCGGTGTCCGGTGCGGAGGGTGCTGGTGGGGCAGGGCGCAGCAGAGCTTCTGCTCGATCCCGCAGGGTGCAAAGGGAGCGGCGCCGGATTTGGGAGGAAAGGACGGGGATGGGGGTTGGGGCTGAAAGCGGAGCTGGTGGTGGGAGGGGTCTCAGGCGGCCAGGGAGCTGCGCCGAGCCGGTGTCGGGGTCTTAGACTAGTGGAGGCAAATGCAAGAGGCTCCTCCCGAGTCTCGGCCATTTCGGATCCTCTCAGGGGCCTCTATCCACGTCGACTCGGTGCAAGGAGCTCGTCTAAGATCGTTCCTCTGCCCCCTCCCTCTCCCAGGCGAACCTTCGCCTTCCCCGGCAGATCCCCCTCGCCTGCCAACTGTACACTTCGCCCCAGCTCCCTGCGAGCGCGTTGCCGACCTGTTTATTTAACTGGGGCTCGCTTTAGCCCGCTTTTGGGGGGGTCTAAACTGAATTTCTCCCGCCGACAGGACAGGAACGAGGCAAAGTTTTGCCGAGGTGAAAAGAGATTTGCAAGAAGGGGCTGAGGTGCCCGCTTGGGAGGAAACCGGTGGGCATATCTCAGACCGTTTGAACAAATCACCTCTCGAGCAATACAAGCTTCTTTAAACAGGGCGGTAGTGACAATATGCAAAGGACCCTGCGACCAGACCATTCCTAATGCTAAATCAACACCTTGTCAGCACCGTGCATCGCCATGAGTGAAAAACAAATGTCATTTTCACAGCCCGCAGCCTCCAAACCCCCATCGGATGCAAAGGCACTAACAGAAATCATAATATATATGAAAGAAAAAAAGAGGGAACTCCACGGAGAAAAACAAACAACTGCCAGCTGCGCCAACTGCACAGTAAATTATTTTCTGTCAACTAGACCCTGACCAGTGTGACACAGCAATGTTGCTCAAATGCATGCCATTCAGCTTCTCATTCCAGTGTTCCCAGGTTCCTGATCTCACTCTTAGCTCCCCTCGCCTGAAATGTGAGAGTTTATGACACTCACTGTTTGACAGTGCGCGAGATTCTCTCCAGGTCCTCGCAAACTTCGATACAAGCAGTGAAACAAAACAACACCAACAAGGTTTCGTAAAGCCTTGAATTTCAGCCCAGCTGGCCAGGCGAGGGGCACGATATTGCTTAGAAAGTGTCCACAGCGCCCGTGAGCCACTTTAGCAAGAAAACGTCACTGCCTTCTGCATGAGACTCTCTGAATGAACTACGTACAGTAGAGACACTCTCCAATATGAAATGACTGCGAGCAATGTGAAAAGGGATAGAGAGAGGTGATATCCCCAAGGAGTCAAGGCACAAATGTCACTGATCTGATTTAAAAGATCGCCTCGACAGTCTCCAGCTTTCCACTCTTTTTTACTGGTATCGACAACATGTTTTGCTACGACAGAATAAATCCAAGGCTGCTTTACTTCAGTCTCTGAAGCGTCTCTCTCTAACGCCATCGAGCTGGGATTTCTTAAAGTACTCAGATATGAATAGGCTGCTTTCACTTTTCTCTGGTTTCTTAAAACCAACACCGTGTAAATCACACATATCCATACCGCAAAATACAATACACAGTGGCAGAGGTCATATAGGATGGTTGGTTTAGAATTCTTCCCAACTCCTGAAATGCTAGAGCAAATCCTTCAAAAGACATTAACACATGTTTTATTTCACGCAAGCGTAGCCCCTTCCTAAATGGAGAATTTAATTCGACCGTGAACCTTGTTTGGTCGACGCTTCCCCAAATCGCATATTATTTATTACCCGAAGTTAGCTCTTTTTTCTGCTAATCTCCTACTATGAGCTGTCTTTGAAATCTCTGATATTACGCAGCAAACTGATTCAAACACTCACCACAAGCCCCCTGGTGTACACAGACACACACACGCACACACACTCCTGTAGATGTGTGTGTCCATTATACACCCTCCCCCTCATATATTTTACTACAGCAAAACCTGACCATGACATTTTGGTTAGAGGAAAATCTCTTCAGATTTTTCTACTGGTGTTAACGTTAGGAATCCTGACACACACCACAGTCAACACAAACGTCCCTTGACATGAACATAGACAGTTACACAAAACCCCAACTAAGTGTAACAACACATGCTGGCAAAACTTGCTAGCGGTAAACAAAGACAGCCAACTGACTGTTTAAAGGCCTTACACGGGTTATGTCAAAATGAAGAAAAACAGAAGGACCTTCTTGTGGTTATAATCAGATAGACTATGAAAAAAATCTGAGTGAAATAAACTCTGTAATTCGGTTTTCTAGGTGTGTAACTGAAGTATAATTAAAATATAGGTAACTTCATTCAGACCGTTTTACGCACTTTGCACATATATCCGCGCGAAGAACTGGCTGGTCAGTAATAAAGAACCTGTCATCTAAAGCTTTATTATCTTTGGGAACAAGAGCCACTGTTACTATGAATACTGTTACTGTCCCTTCACTTAAGAATGTCCACATGTGTTTTAAAGGAACTGTAAATACAGTATTCCCCCTCACCCCCCCAGAGAACGCATACGTAGCTCACGTATCTTTGCACAGCATATTGTAGCAAAGAAAGAACCGAATAATGGCAGCAGAGTGTATAAAAATCCCCCAGACCTTAAAATCAAACTCATAAATTTAACTAGTCGAAGTACCCAATCAGCCTACCGAAATCAACTAACATGTTAATTTGTAGGTATTGCCATAATCTGCTATAGATCAATAGTTTGTATCGCTGGTAAATTGCAACAAAAGTCTGTCAGAGTTTACGGGGTGTATTGTAAATAGCCCCTCTAAGCAATTTTACTGGATTACATTTCCAGAGTCTCTCTCGTTTAAGGGTCCTATAAAATAAAGTTACACTGGCTACAACAAACTATGCAGAAAACTATTGAATGCTATAGCTGGCACTGGGTAGTATGTCTACATTTTCCTACTTTAGGAGGAGTGGGGTACGACGCTTAGTTTCTAGGCTACTGGCAAATGACGATTTTCCTTTTATAGAAATTTATTTTTTCTGCCCCCCTTTACTTGTTTACTCCCAAATATTAACAGAAAATAGCTAGGAAAGCTGCAAGTTGTGTATTGTCAAGGCCATACAATCACATAAACACATACGATCAACTTTCTAGTGCCACCCATAAACTGCACGAGGAGTACATCCTTCAAGACTCCACCAAGAATTTCATGTTCATTTGCCCTTCCCGGGCTTAGAAGGAAAATACCAGTTAAAGAAAAGAAAGTCATTCAAAAAACCATTATGTCCTGCAGTCACACCATCGTCGCTGGAGCAAATCTGCACACCCAGTTTTCAAGGATCACACACGAAGTGTTTCCTTTACCAAAAAAAGGTTATTTTCTACCTTGGGCTTCCCCTACTCCCCCTCGACAGGTACAAGCCTAGAAACTTTAGCATTTTAAGCACAAATGCAAAAGGAGGCATTGGGAACAACTGGGAACCGCCATCTTACAAACCATCAAATTTCACAGAAGTGTTTGTCCAACTTAAGTTAATAACATTTTCTGTCCGCTCCCCCCCGCTCTAACAACCCCTCCAGCGGGATCACTACCCCCCACTGGCCCCATCTCTATAAAATGGGTGCAGTCTCTCACATTTTAAGCCCCCCCCAGCATATTTCTTTCGGAGAGGACTGAAATCACTTGACCTAGGCAGCTCCAGATTTCAAGAACCGTCCCCGTTTAATCAAAATCTGCCTTTAAACAAAGGGCGCTGAGGCCGGGCTGGAGGCAGGGTCTGGAAATATAAATATTCTCCTAGGGGGCCATGTGCACAGAAACGTTTTAGGGGGCAGCTGGGGGAAGAAAGGAACTAAAATCTGCAAATGTGGGTGCGTAACGAAAGTGAGTGCACAGGCTGCCGCCGCCGCTGTGTGTGTGTGTGTGTGCGCGCTTGGAGCAGCCTGTCAGCGCTTTTCCCATACGGAGAGCTTGGGGGACACCTAGGCTCCCCTTTGCAGCCCCCAACCCGGCCTAGCCCCGCCGCCAAGCCCCCGCCGCCCCCCGGCCTGGGTAAGGAGACACCTCGCTTCATACGTACCCGGAAAAAGGAGCCGGTGGGTGACGGTCGGAGCGGCCAAACAAGACAATGAAAGTTAAAAGTCGTTCAGCAGAAAATGAATGTGAGCCAAGCGGCCATCTTGAAATGAGCTGCAGACGCTGTCAATTGCAATAAGCTTATTGCCGCTGCCGCTGCCGCTCTCAGCTCATGTTAGTTACAAAACACCCGGGTTTTCGCCTCTCCTCCACCGGCCCTTCGCGCTCCCTCGCTCTCGCCCTCTGAGCCTGCTTTGTGGGTGCCTCGGGAGCTGGGAGCTTAAAATCTTTCTAATCCGGATGGGTTCTCTCTCCACCAGCCCATTGTCTCCCCCTCGTCCCCCTGCTCTGCCTCTTGGTCTCCTTTTTATTATTATTATTTCATAGCTCTTGGTGGGGGACCGGGGAAGGGAGGGCGGAGGAGGGAAAAAAAAATGCAACGCTGAAGGCACACAGTGGAAACTGACACCGTCCCCAAAATGGCTCAGAGTTCGCCCGCCCCGCCAGCGTCACGTGGGGCTCCTCATTCCTTAAGGGTGGCCTGGGAATTAGTGTCGGTGTAGTCGGAGCCCGTCAGCCTCCCCATGACCCAATCCCACAACTCAGCCGCCTTCCCCTCCTCCTTGCACACCACCCCCTCCCCCTTCCCCTCCACACACTCTGCCTGCCCCTCCTCCCCGACACACACACACCCTGCCTATTCCTCCTTTTCCCCGCTGCACACCCACTGCCCGGCCCCCCGCTGCACACACGTTCCCCACTTCTCCTCTGCCCCCCACACGACGTGCTTTGCCTTTCCCTCCTCTTTCCCCGCGCTCCACGCCCCTCGGATCCCTCTCTCGTCTCCTCTCTCACAACACGCCCTGGCCCCCGCTCATCCTCCTTTCATTCCACACACACACTCCCTGCTCGTCCTCTTCTCCCCACGCTGTCTGCACACACCGCCTCGTCCTCCTCTCGGCACACATTGCCTCCTTCCCCTCCCCGCGCCGGGCTAGCCGTTCTCCCGCATCTACACACAAACTCCCCACTCGTCTGCCCCCTGTTCTGCACGCTCTGCCCATCTACACTCCGTGTACACCCACGAAGAGCTGCTGCTTCCCCGTGCTCCCCTTCGCTCTGTCTAGCCCTCCACACACACAAACTGCCTTCTGTTCCACCGCCGCGCCCAGCGTGTTGGCTCTCCCCCCCGACTCGACACACACACTATGCCTGTTCTCCCACCCACACCCCCCGCATCCTTTCCTCGCCTTGCCCGCACTTTGGGCCGAGTCCTCGGTGTCCCCCCCACAGCGCGCACACGTTCCTCCTCAGCCCTCCACATAACGTATCACTTGTCCCCCTCGACGCACACACACGATTTGCTTTCGGCCCCTGCTCTACACACACCGTGCTAGTGGCCCGCTTCTATCCGCACTGCACACGTTCACACCGCTGCCTTTCCAGGCGCCTGTTCTCCTACTTTAACCGCACTGCCTGCTTCCTCCACAGCCACATTCCCCCCCTCTCTACGCACCACCAGCCTCTCCTCCACTATTCCACATTCCCCGCTTTCTCCTCCTCGCCCCTCTGCACACACGCTCTACCCTCTTCTAGACACACAAGCCACCCAGCCCTACACACACGACCCCGCCCCCACGGCACAGTCCAGCATACCCGGATCTCTCCTACCTTTTGGGGCATGGTCCTTCCTTCCCACGCATAGCCGGTTTCCGTCTGCCTCTCCCACCCTGCTTGCCCCTACCCTTCCGATCGCGCCCACAGGCAGAACCTCTGCGGGTTGCTGGGGCTCTGCCCAGCTCCTGCTCCTCCGCTGGGTACAGCCCGTGTGTGGACTGGAGGCGCCCGTGTGTTGGACACGTTCTACCACAGCGTAAACCTGCCGAGGCTAACGCCCCGCTCTCCGCCCAGCCCGGGGGCTTGCTCGCCGAAGGGGCTGCGATAGAGCCCCCCCCCCTTTGGGTCCTAGTGTGAGGGGTGTTGGGAAGAGATTGTACTGGAGAGCACTGACCAACTGCGGGTGGGTGGGGGGCACAGCGAGTCCCCTCTTAAGGTTTAGGATCGCTGCAGAGCAACAGAGCCCCACGCCTGACTTCTGAGCTTTAACGAAGGAGGGGCAGAACCAGAGCGGCAGTCCGCACTCTCGCCCCGGAGCTCTTCAGCGTTTTGCCCGAATCAGGCGCTAGCCCCGGTTTTGGATTGAAACAGGTGCTTAGTCTCTTAAGCAAAAGAGGTTCCCTCCGCCCCCCTTTCCCCTGCGCTTGTTGATTAAGGACACCGGCTGCGACGAAGAAGATCGTTTAGATCATAGGAAGAAGAGTTGTGGCTCAACTCTGATTTCATACACAGGGTATAGTTTCTGGAAGGACAAGCTTCGGGATTATACGGCGAAAGGTGTGTTTGAAGAGGTTGCAAGACAACGCTGGTCCTCTTGCCAGTTCCATCTCTGCAACCGCACTGAAATAAAAGATGATGGACTCCTCAGCAAGAATCCAGTGCCTGCCTCGGTAGAGTGGTGCTTGCGCTGGGTTTTAAATAAGTAAATCCGTAACAAGATTAACGAGCGGCAGTTCTGCCTCCTGCTACAAAGTTTGAGTAAATTTTAATCTCACACAAACTGCAACCTCAGGTGAAGTGAAACGATACAGCAACGGGAGGACAAACTGCACTACAATCTAACAAATTGTACGAGCAGAACATTAATAGTATCCCATTGAAATATTGGGTGCTCCAAGCAAATGTCATTTCAAACGTAGCTACTATTTCCTTCCCTTGTGAACTTTTCACTCACAAAGAGGAAAGAAATTAATCCAATTCATTGCAACGCATGGGAAAAAATACCAGGAATTTTTTTTTAAAGTAAAGTAATATAAAGGGCATATTTTAAAGATAAATCAATTATCGAGCCATCTAACAAGAATAAGTTGTCACAAGAAAAGAGGACATTAAAGAATGAAATTTGACTGCACAGAAATAGTTGTTACACTTACTAGAATATAGGATTTCAAATCCAATAGTTGATATATAAGCAATAAGGTTTAAGAGGTTGTCACTACATGATAGTTAAAATAAGAAGAAAAGAGATTCATCATGTTCCTTAGGAAGAAACTGTTGGGAGTCAGAGTTCTTTTCTTCCTCTTGAACCCGAGTTGATTGTCAACTTCCTTCAATCACATCTGAGATGCTCTTTCTAGGCTTTTTGCTGCATCTTTTAGTTTTCCAACTAAATCCTAAAAAATTTGAGTACTTAATTTTAGAATATATTCTGCAACAAATTGAGTATTTATAGACAAATACATATTCTTTGTACATACATTAAATGACATGGGACTAGCAGCATGTTTCTCAGTAAGACAACATTTATATTTGATACAAATTATTTAAATGTCAGCTAAAACAATAACTTTATTACCACACTTCAAAGCTTAAAGTGTTCTACAGATCTGAAACAAATAGCTTTTTACATGGCTCCTCTATTAAATATTCTGACCATGACGATGGAGTACACTGCTGATACAGTTAACATTAAAATGTGCTAAGCTTCTTATCACAATAGTCATATACACATTTATAATATTTTGAAAATATTTAATTTCAATTACATTTTATGACAGTATATTCCTGCTGTCAAAGCATGTCAAATTTAATTCACTCAGCAAAACCTAAACTTAACCGAAATATATCTTGTGCAAGTAAAACAGTTTTTTCGGGAAACATTTCACTTGAGTTTTAAGTTTCTAATTGGAATATCTTTGCATTTCCCAGCCCCCACAGCCTTTCCCTAATATTTTTCAATATAACAGCTCTCCGCCTGTTTAGTTACACGCTTAATTGCTAAGCAGAGATCAATGTATATTTCAATTCATTACTTCCTCTTACGTGCAATTAACACCGATTAAAACTCTTCAGTTTAAACACTTTAATCAATCATGCACTGATTATCCAAATACCATTATCTCCTTTATATTTTCTCTGTATCACAAGAGATTAAAAATTGTAGAAAATGGATTTTCTTTCAGATTGGCATTACATTTATAAGAAATACGTTTTCCATCTGTTTCTAAAGCCCTACCAACAAAAGAGTAATTCCCTTGTAACTTTAACTGGTTTAGCTGGCAGCTTCATATCAGAAGTACAGATAAAATAAAATATTTAATGTAATATGTTTTACAAAAGCCTTTCTTCCTAACCCCATATATTTTGTTTTCGAATTGCTTACAAACTTAGTTGTTGATTGACACCTGATCAAAATTCACAGCGCTGGAGTCAAATACAGAAACAGTGATGACGTAAAGAATACCTGTAATTGCTCCATAGTGCAACTAAAACTAACGTCAGGGTGTGATCTTGAGTCGCTCTTCTGAAGGAAAAAAATAACACCTTTTTAATTAAGATGCGTCCCGAGCCTGTAGTTGCCTTTTATCTACTTATGTTGGGAAAACTAATATACAGTACCTCCACGTTTAAGGTCACCAAATAGGTAGGTCGATAAGTTTTATGAAGTTGGTTGGTCTAAAGTGACAACAAAACACGCATAAAAATCAGACATTACCAGAGAAAAGAAAATCAAACCAAAGACGTGTCCTAATGTGGTAAGATTACCTTGATTTGATATTCCAGGCGCCAAGAAACATCCGTTATATGCAGAGGACATCTGCCTATACTGAAAGATACAACGGTTATGTAGACCCCTACCCTAAAAGTAAAGGCCAGTTTTTCAAGGCTTTCCTTCAACAAACGCTAGCAACCTTTTACAATTTTTTCAAATGATAGTTCAAAAGTTCAAAACTTTATTTAAAGAAGAGTGTTAAATGGAGAAAGGAAAGCTAATATTTTGTTTAAAATTTGTGTTTTAAAAGTATTACAAATAAAATTGAACTACTTTTGCTATTTTAGTCATTTAAATAGCTTATTATAATTTTCTCTCCCCCCCACCAATAATATATTTGGGTTTTTAATTTGCTGGTTTAAGTAAAATCTATAAGTGAAAAACGACTTCTATTGATTGAATAACCTACCTTCCCAATATGATTTCCAACGTATCTTTGTTTTTCTGAAAAAAGGAAAACATGTATTTGCCAACTTCTACTGAATGAATAATTAGAAAAGGGAAATATAGTTTAAAATTCGCTTAAAACCTGATATTCGGTGCAAAATTGTTCTATTCTCTCTCTATCAAATTTACAGTCTTCTAGATATGTGCTAGAGAGAGAAAACAGAATGGTATTAGTCTTTGAATATAAATTAGCAGGATAATTTGAAGTAACAGCCAGTAGAAAAATAGGGTGGCTTCCAAGTACCTTATAGTAGATTTGTCGGCTTTGTGTTTCCCAGCCTCCAGTATACAAGTTGCAGCTGCTGCATGACAGTGTTTTAATACTGTTGGGTCAATATGTTTCAAGTCTGGGTGATCTAAAATACATGAATTACTGATGATATACCTGTTCCTGAAGTCTTAAAACAACTTAAAGGGGCATCTTTCTTTTTAAATGAACTGTTCTAGGAAGACACAAAGTACGATTTCATAATTTAGAGAGTGGAAGGGTATGTAGACAATTTATTAGACCAAATACAGAACAAGAGACAGGTATTTTTCATATTTGAAAATCATTGCTAACATGTTAGCTAAGTAATAATTGGATACATATGTCTCCCCTCAACCAATTAAAAATCTTAAGTACCATAGGGAAACCCTTAACTTCCCATCACTCCCTGGTAAGCATTTCTCAGAGCCGTTTCACCACAGACATGGAATTAAAATCTGACCTCGATTACACCGGTGCAAATTACTCCGGATTTACACCGATATAACTGAGGTCAGAATCCGGCTCATAACATTGTAAAGAACATACAGACAAAGGTTGCACATATTTTCTGAATATATTAGCTCTTTTTCTCCTAATCCCCCTCTTTCAGCCCTCCCCCCACCATTTTATTCAGTTCATTTATGGAATTAAATTTCAAGGATCAAATTAGAGAATAATTTAAATGATAAAATACGTGCATGGATTTGCGATAATGTTGGGCTCGCCATAAGAAGAAACCTCCTCCCGGAAAGGACAAAGAACAAAACAAAACAAAACCCAGGCGGACGGACGGACGCAAATAGGCAGATGCCCTAGCTTTAATTGCCACGTACATCACACAATTAAACACCCAAGCAGTTGCGTTTAGTGTAATACTCCTCCGAAGAACAATTTCCTTCGGAACAGCCCAGAGATTAAATTTCAATAAAAGATTATAAACGTTGAGTAACCCCTCCCCCAGTAAGCTAGAATTTTGTTCAACAATTACCGTTTCAGCTACAATCACCCCCCCACCCCCGCTTATTTGGAGTTTCACAGAAACATTTTGGATTATACAGCGGTCACTAGCCGAATAATTAAAGCAAATCCTGTTGTTCCACCCTGCCGCTGTGCGAAGCTGCATGTCAAATGTCAACACACCCTCACTTTGCCCGCACAATTACCGAGCAGGCAACACATTCTGATCACACAAACTGCACTGAAAAGAAATGCAACTGGGAATTAAAAATCTGCAGAGGGGACATCAGCTAGAGCCTGGGAGTGCCGCTGCCAAACGGGACCCACTGCCACCTCCAAATCCGGCCCTTGCCATCCTCGTTCACCTCTCCCGCTGGCACACACATGCAGCTCACCCTCCCCGAGGGCTGGTCCAATGACCCGCCGGGACAAGAAGGGCGAGTTCTACCCATGGCCAAAACCCCCACGCTCCTTGCAAGCCACGGGCGCTTGCCATCCCTTTTAGGCCACAAGCAGGACGTGCACACTTATTTCTGCAGCGAAACACCGAGCGTGGGAGGAGGCCCCTACGTGGGCGAGCGACGGCGCTGGTGTTTGTCTGGCTTGGGGCAGGTGACCGTCTGCGCTGCAGTGCAAGGACCGGGGGGTCTGGCTCTGGCTAATATCAGCCGCCAGCACGAGCCCCCCGACTGCAGCAGATTAAAGCAGATCCTTCCCCCGTCTCTCTGCAGCGGCTCCCAGGCAGACGCGGCAGGGCTCCTTCCCTCTCCCGGCTGTCTCGAGAAGTAGCGCTTACCTAAAGCCACCCGGCCGGCCTGGGCGCTGAGCAGGCTCTGGAAAGCCGCCTGGAGCAGAGCCGCGTAGGCGCGGGGAGAAAAGCGGCCGGCATCGGCCAGGCTCTGCAAGCCGCTCTGCACATACTCCGACAGCTCCATTGTGCGCGCGGTGACCTTCGACACGCGGCCCACGTGACGCCCAGGCTCAGCTGATCTGGCCGCTCCGGAGGAGCTGGCGCGGCGGTGGCGGCTGGTTGCGGCCCCAGAAGGCGAGAGGAGCCGTTCGCGGCTGGGAGCTAGGCACCCGCTCTGCCGAGCCAGACACCGCACATCAGGGCTTTTGTATTGATCCCAACCCCCCCCGCTTGCCAGTGTCCTCTGTGTCTCCTCTGCCAGGGGAGGGCCAAAGGCATTCTCTCCCTCAAATATAATAGACATCCAATGTACAGCCGTGAATTTTACACAATGTGGCTCTTAACGCTTTTTTTTCAGTGTAAATATCACCACTGATTTATTTGTGGGGAACAGCCAAGGAAATTCCATGCACACACTATAAACTGTCTTTGCCCTGGCTCTGAACTTTCAATAACTTTCCAGCCCCAGGGAATGCATTTTTCTCCTTTTTTCTGCAATACATCTTACTAGGGTTTACGTTATCATGTGCTAGATGTATTACATGTTATTTACATCCATATGCAGCTTTGAGACCTTTGTATGGCTCCCTTTCCTCTAGGAATTGCACAAATAAATTACTGATTATCACATAGATGGATTACTATGGAAAGAAGGCCTTACAACTGTATATAATAATTACATAATATTTTTAAAAGCTGGAATGGTAGATGTATATTTTATACTTTGACCTGATACTGTATTTTTTCAAGTACTGTGGAAATCGGAATCTGTCTGATTCAGTGTTTTTTTTTCATTATGCAATACAGCTATAGGCCCTGATTTTGCAAGCACTTATTTACATGCTCAATTTTACATATTATTAGTCACTTCAGTATTTGTAGGATTGGGGACTTAATTTTGTACATATAGACATGTTTGTAACATGTATACCTACAAAACAGTGTAATGTTACAGCTGAGAATTTACATACACAAAAGGCAGAAAACTTTAGCTCTAGATCCCCAAAGATTTTCCATTTAAATCAGTGAAAGTTAGAAGCCTAGTACCTTTGTGGACCTTAGCCTTATGATTCCACAGCAAATATAACTCAGCTCTTTTCCACATATGTAGAATTTCTTATTAATATATGGTAATGTATTTATGCTTCAAATATATGAACTATGTAATGTAACTAGGAATTTTGTGAGTAATTTGTGTGTTTAAAGTCTCAGTATATCAATATACTTCTTGTATGTCTTTAAAAAAAAATACAAAACCAGAGTTTTTGTGCATTTATTTCAGAGTTAGATCCAAATGATCATGCACTGACACAAATACACTGTTTGCATGTGTAATTATTAAAATAAACACAAGTGATTTTATTTCAGTGAACACATTCAGATATATTCACACAGTTTGTGCTTATCTAGATTACAGCCCTGTTCTTGTCTAAAGTCAGTGGCAAATCTCCCAATGACTAAAAGATCTGGTCCTGGAAACAGTAAGGAAAACCATGTATTGCAGCACAACTCAACTCATTGATACTTTTATTTCTTAATATTTTTCAAATTGACCAAAGCATAACTTTTCTGCAAAGTTATAAGCAAGTGAAACAGGGTCTTAGAAGCAAAATGTTTCTTTAACTACAACTATAATATCACCGTAGCAACAATATAATTTTCATTCTTTACAAAACATTGGTGTAGATTGATGCCACTTGATAAATAGTATTATTTTGATTGATGATCCTGTAAGTGTTGAAGTAACATATATGTAAAATACAAGGTGTTGACACAATATGTTATATAAGCACTTTATATTTTATTAACCTGTTATTTAAGTGGTTTTTTTTTTAAGATTAACAATCTATAATTAAGTAGTAAGGGCCTTTGATGGCATGTATTTGTTAGTCAGCTAAGGACCAAATCAGATGATTGACTCTCATTTGACATCCTCTGTGTAAAAGGCCTTATTATTATAATACATGAATTCTGATGTATAAAAATCAAATGAAAATGCTGGAATAAAAAAAACCACAATTTAAAACATTTTTAGACATGATACTTACCCTGCATACCTGAATGTCCTTAGCCATTCCATGCATAATCCAGCACTCCTTACTCAAGCAAAACTCCCAATGAAGTGAAGGAGAATTTTTTTTTTTAAAGGGACATCTTCAATTTAAAATGTAGGTAATTTTTTTAAATGAGTTAAATGTATACACCTGCTCCTGAGTGTCCCTGTCAATTTTAGTGATTTTAAAATCATGTTTTCCTATTTTTAAAAAGATTTAACTTTCCCCTGTTGCTATCTTAAAGACCTGCACAAATGGCAGAGGAAACAATGAAATTGTCCACCTATACATTGTGCTGCCAAATGTATGCAGTAAAAAAAAAATAACAGAAAATTTTGTCTCTAATTTCTTTCAGTTTTACTAATTCTAGCTAGGTAAAATATAAATATATATATATTTAATATTAAATATAATTATTAAAGTTGACGCAATTATTACATCAATTGAGACTACCATTTTGCTCATCGGCTGACATATGTTGCTATCATTTTTTGTTTGCAAGTTGGTGACAGAGCTTTCAACAGATTGGACTTTGTTTGGAAAGCTGCAGTGAACTGACAGTTTTCGTTGGGAGTTACCAGAACAATTTACAGTTATCAGTAAAATTATGCAATAGCATATTATCTCTAGAAATTTTTTAAACTTTCATATCTATCTCCGTCTCTACATGTAGTGATAGATAGATAGCTAATGGGCCTGATCCTGCAGTGGAAATCAATAAGAGTTTTCCCTGACTAAGAATTGCAGGATTAGGATTTATAGGATTAGAATTAATCACTGTAGTTTTCCTTTCAAGAAGTTAGTTTCATTGTGTAGGCTTAATTAATTTATTTAATGTTAATCTAACATACATTTTTTATGTTTCTTAATTTAAAAAAGAAAAATAAATGGGCTAAGAGTCTGTATATGGCTGTTCACCTTGGCCATAGTCTATAATACAAATGGGTAAGCAGAACATTTAGTTCCCAGTTTCCCTTGTACTACAGGCTTCTTGTCAGTCTACTGTAAAAATAGTTTGTGTGCTTAGGGCTCAGTCATGTCCCTAATGGGGGCAGGGGAGAAACTCACAGTGACTGCAGGATCAGGCCCTTAAAACATAATGTATTGTATTCATACCATACCAGGCTTCAAGATAATGCATTCATACTATTAGAAAAGAATAGTGAGAAGTCTGCTTTGTATTTTGAAGCAATATTTCTGTTTTGACACATTGGTCTCAAAGTGAAAGTCACCGGAGTTATGATCTTTGAGGCCTCGGCAGATGGGGATTCTGGTCAGTTTCCTTTTGCAGTTGTGAAAGGCCACAGAAAGAAGGGGAGAGAATCAAGACTATGTGTACAACTTTATCATATAATAATAGTATATAGTGACTATATTTTACACACATATGAAAAAGCTAATATAAAATGGAGGAGAGAGGAAATAACATAAAATGGAGGCTAGGACAGAAATATTAGCATAGTTACAGAGGAAAGGAGATCACAGCTATAAAATAAAGATTAACTACTGAAAAAAAGATTTTGAAATATACATAAGTAGCACAAAGGCCTATTACAGAAATTCACGCTCCAGAGTTTTCTTTACATTTACAACATTTTGAAAATTAAATTGTAATTTACAATGTATTTCTTTAAATGCATACATAACTGAAATTCATAAAAAGATTATACATTGCTTTAGTTTATCTTCATTGCAAAAATCATATTTTTATTTTCATCTGCCCCAATACCTTGGTCTGACCTTTTGTCTTTTCACATAGGAGGTCAAGTTCATTCACAAATTTGTCAGGTTAATATAAGCATTAGTTTGGTGCTCATGCATAGTATATATATATAAGTATATATACAAACTAAAATCTCTATTAATTATATTTTCCAAAAGAAAACTAAAATGAATATTAAAAAGTTCAAAATAATCTAATTAAGAGTAAAACATTAATTAATCACTCATACTAACTACTGCAACACATTATCCCTTTTTTAATCTATACATAATTCATTAAAACTAACATTGTAATAATATTCAAAATGGAATGGCAAATCATTTAGCATGCCTACAGTAGTTATTCATAAAGTCCTGGAAGTTGAACCAAAACCTCCTATACACTTTATGTTTGCATCTTGTTTTCTACATAGTCTTCTCCAGTGTAAAAGAAGATGTAATAACCTAGGAAGATAGCCTGCCATCTATTTTATGTGAAACCATTACTGACATGAATGAGAGTTTCATCCACATATTGACTAAACGCTCTCAGAGACTTTCTTTTAGATAACTACTGAGTCTTCGTTCTATAAAGCATATTTTATGGGGAAAAATATTTGAAACAGATTATAAGAGAAAAAGAAAAACAGTAAGGAATAATTAGATAGTAACCATGAAACTTAACTTTTACGTGGTACATAACCAAAGAGAAAATCGTGACAAATATAGATAGCCCTGTTCACTTTTTTAGTCAGTCACTGTTGTAATAACCAGGCTTGCAATGATAGACTAAAAGAACATACACAGCAAAATGGCCCAGGAACATTTCTGTCATCTTCATTAGCAGAAAGCAAAATACTGCCAGGAACCAAACCATGACTCAGATTATACCTTTGATAAGGCTCTTGTAGGCGTTTCTTATATCAGGTATAAGTGCAGAACTAGTCATAATATACTTTCTAAAAATAATTTTGTAGCTTTTCTGGGAATTTTTGGTTAAGTATTGATTCCTTGATCCAGTACAATGCACTGTCTGGTTGTAGAAAGGGCCTCACCAACAAAACATGCTTGAAAGGAGCCCAGAGATAGTTCTGATCAATAATGTAACAAATCATCTTTTAAGTGAACTATATCAAAAACATTAAGGATGTCTTGAATACTTTCTGTAATCTGTGACCAAAACTATTGTAGCTTAGTTTATCTCTGGTCATATATTCAAAATTCCTTACTTCATCTTTACAGTTAAAACTAATCTTTCCAGTTTTGTAATCTTTCCAGATTAAGTGGGATTGGTGTTAAAAACAAAAATGGAAAAGAAGCATTTTCTATTTCCATTAATTGACTTCATTTTGACTTTGTCACAAACTTCTTCTATTTGTCAAGGAAGAAAGTTAAAACAGGATCTGTTTTTCCACTTTCCCTTGGCACATGGGAACAGTCCCATATGACCATATAACAAAAACGAAAAATCTTTGTGAAGGTGGATATTCTGCATATCTGAATTATCCATTTTTTAAATCTTAACATCTCAGTCATTTGAATTTTTGTCTTTTAATAAATACTCAGAGGCAGAAGTAGCCTAGGAAATTGCACTCTTTCAAAGTATCAAAGCCAGGTCTGAATTGCAACAATACAAGCAAGTGTTTTAAAGCATAAAAGCTCTACTTTCCCCCCTTATTTTACTTAAAAATGTCAAATCAGTTTAAACCAAATTTGGCTATAAAATTGATTTGAGGCTGAGACCTCATATGTCAAACAGTAGCTCAGAGATAACTTATATATCTGAGTTCCTATAAATGGGGTTATTAATTAAAATAATGTAAGACTTATACAGGTGTTTTAGCAGGCACCATTATAATATACAGTATAATATAAAACATCTCATATAATAGTTCTGCCTTTTTGAGAGTTTCAGCATAATTTTTAAGTCTTGCTAAGAAAATGAATGACAATTTTTTGTGTTCTCAGTCTCCCTCTTTCTCACACACAAAGTAGACTAAGTAGACATCTGATATTTTTTAAGACAAAATTTTAGCACATCTGACCAGATTTATGGAGATTTATAAATGAGGCCTATATAAAGGGTGCAATTCTTTAAGAGTGAACAGAGAAGCACAAAAAGTAAAGTCTGCTGCTTCAGTTGAAAGGCTGATTTAGTTTTATGTAAATTTTAGTCTTATATGGTAAATAAGTATCAAATAGAATACAGACAAAGTATGATACAAAATACATCTTTCTGGGTTTTCATATTTTTATTCTACATTTATAAACAACATACATTTAATTGCAGTAGACTTTGATACAAACATTTTTGCTACTATTCAAATCATAACTCTGAAATGATTTAAAGACGGAGAAAAGTTGCATATATAATCTGTGCTTCCCAAGAAGGGTTCACACACAGACCTATATTCAGTTCAGTGAGAAATTGTCCTCCCCATTTAAATTTCTGTATGTTTTAGTTTTACTGAAAAGAGTCTCATTTCACATTGATTTTTAGAAAGAAAACCAAATACATTTTAAATTTGTCAATGTTTTAAAACATTTTTACTTTCTTGGTTAACATTTCCTTTTTACAAAGATCATAGTTCCACTGTTGGAAACTATACAGAGGATATGATGTTTTGTGATTATTATTGTCAAGGTGAATTCATAGTCTGTCACATTAATGCCAAGCAGAGTATAAAAGATCAAAAAAGGAAAAATTTTTGTAAGCTGGCATTCAGCAAATGTGAATTAAAAATAGATAACGTCAGGCCACTACAACGTGACTTAGTGCGGGGCCAAACTAGTAAAATAATTTTGTGTTTATGTAACATACAGAAACGTGTTTTTCTTAACTGTGCATCTGGTTAGCTTCTTATCAAGGAAGATAAATACTCAAAATAAAAACAGTTATCTCCAATCCAGCATTTACAGAGATATTTGCTACGATAGTTTTACTTCCATTTACATGAAAGATTCAGCAGTTGCAAGCAGCAAGAGCTTTTGCATAAGATCCACAAATATAGTGAGTGATCTGCAACAAAAATAGGAAAGTAACAAATGTAGCAGGTATCAGAATGAAACTGTATTATGTTTTTATAGAATTAAAAGTGTTGAAATGTAGGGGGTTTTTAATTAAAAATGTTTGTTTGAAAGATGGCCTAATATGGTGCTTAGATTACTAATCTCAGAAACAGCTAAAATAGATACATAAAACTCTGTAGTCCTTTGACAGCAAAATTCCCAGTTGCATTTAGTGTGGAATACCTGAATAATTTTTTTAAAATGTAAGGATTTCAGCTGATTTAAATCAGTGCAGCTCCGTTGAATTACAGAGGTTAAAGCGATTTACACCAGTTGAAGAACTTGTCCATGCAGACTATCTCAGAAGGGGTATCAACTACCATAAAACATGCTTGAATATCCAAAAGCAAATGTAGTTTGAGTAGCATATTGGTGTTTTCTTGAAATACTTACATGAACCTTAATAAAGTGTTCAAAATCAGGCAAACGTATGTCTGGTGTCAAATTATTTTGGTTTGATAATGTCAGCAATTGCACCTTTGTATTTATCACTTTCAATCTTCTCTGAAAATGTAATCGTGTATGAGAGTTAATGTTGATAAGGGACCACTTACCACTTGGGAGCTCTCTTTTGCTCCTATTGACTTAAATGGGGGCAGCATCAGGCCCTTGCCTGGGAACAATTCTATACATCAAACAATTAATAGATTGTGTGAAGGAAATGTGTTAGATGTCTCAGTGTTACATAACAACGTATTTCAAGTCCAATGCCTCACATTTCTGACATAACTATTGAGCTCATGTAGTCAGATCCTGCCGACTCTTAAGCAATTAAATCAACCAGTCTATTCATGTGCTGAAAACGACGCATGTGTGTAAGTGTTCGCCGGTTCAGAGTCATAGCTCTTAGATTAAAATACTATCCTATATAAACCAATATTTTCAGAGGGACGTAGGCTAACAATTTATAACACCCTGATCGATTCGTAATTTTTTGTCTCAATTCATAAAAGAAGAAAGATTCCAATTAATAGAATTTTCAGCAGTAATCATTGGGTTATCTCATTTTATGGGTACAGACACTGGCTCTGATCCTGCTACAATTCCAAAAATAATCCTTAGACAAGTAGTACCGTTGAAGGGAATGGAATTTTGCCTGGGTAAGGAGTGCAGAATAGGGCCCACTGGTTATGTAACATTGAGTTTATTTGGCATGTACAAATAATTCTAATTTCTAAATACAGTTTAGGATCCTGCCCATTATTAGAAGGTGTTAACATGATGGTCAACATGGGAAAGCAGAGAACGAACTTTATGCTGATCCTAAATGTAATAAATTAGCAATGCCACTTAAAAATACCAGTGTTCACGTACTCTCTGTTTCACACAAGATTTATTTGTTTGTGAGAGAAAGTTACAATGGTTGGTTGGTGAATTAGGTTAACAAGAAGCGGGGGTATTAATAAGGGAAGGTTCTGTTGCTTTTGGGGATTTTGGCACCACATTTGAATTAATAAGAATCAGATACCCTAATTTTGCTTTATCAAATAACATTCGGCCTGGGGTGATGAAAAAAATGGAAAGACAAGTCTGGGAAACTGCTGGTTTTGTATATTAGTATAAACTGTAGAATATGACAATTTTGATACCAATGTGGATATTACCTGCATATGAGCTAAACTGTATGTACAATATTATATTTCCAATCATGTATTTCTAGATGTAAAGTTTAACACTAATTATAATGTTCTCATAAAATTCGTATTATCTTACTACAGAAAATCTATGTTATATATAAGGCTTGATACTGAAGTCCTTGTTCAGCCAAAACGTCCATTGAAGTCCAAAGAGAAGATTGCCTGAGAATGGACTTCAAGATTTGGTCCATATTGTTAAAAATCTTTTTACAGATTTATCAGTAGTCTGTCAAAATGTATACTAACAAGAGCCATAAAGCAGAAGAATGTTATTACACCAAAACCAAAAATGTTAGGATCCTAGATTGCAATTTTTTACATTCATTAATGGAAAGCAGTGTTGATGTAGTAGAAATGATAAAAAAGCAGAGCTGTATTTACAGAGCTGTATCCAAAGTATATGAATCAATTTGAGGATCCTATAGTTTGGATGTAAAGTGATATTGAGGCGTGGGAGTGTTTCTTGTTTTGTTTTGTTTTCTTTTGTTGTGTTTTGTTTTATAGTAAAGATTGTTGATGATATTTTTAAAAAACAAAATTAGTTCATCATTGAGATTTAGGGCCTAAATCTGCATTGTTTGCCCATCCCAAATTCCTACTGACTCGAGAGGGAGTTTTAGGCGAACACACTACAAGATCAGGATTTAGGAAGCTGAAAAGTGGCGTTCTTCTAAAATAACATTATCTTTTCAACAATATGGTTCTTTTTGCTATATTTTTATTTGGTACATGATCAAACTATATTTCTTCAAGATTAGTCAGCATGCACTTGTGAGGAGCTCAAGATAATAAAGTGTTTTTGTGCCTATAGTATAATCAACAATACTTAAATGTTATATAAAAGTATACCCACAAAAGATACAGCTCATCTTATACATGAAGAATTTTCTTATTTAAGAAATTATGTGAGTTAGTTCTTTGTTTAAATGAGGAAATTATTTATTAGAAGGTTCTTTCCTCGTGACAAAAGATTTAATATCTTATGCCTTTGTTCAAAATAAAAGTTAAGATACTCCTTAATTCAAGTATTTTCAGACATTTCAGAGTATGGCAATGTCTTAAACATCTAATAGCTGTATAAGATCAAGGCATACGTTCATAGACAGAATAATTTTGATCTTCTCAGTCAGAAATCCTGTTCTCAATACCTACATGTGACACACATCCATAGAGCCAAATCCGGAGATCATTATGCAGTTTTTACTCAGGCAGGCTTCCACTGAAGTCATTGAGAGGTTGCCCAAGTGAAAATTGAGAGCAATCTCAAGATTTGTCCCATAGTCTCTTGGCTGCCAATTCCTGTGCCCCTTGGTTTGCCTGGCAACTGCCCACTCACTAGAGTTGGACGTTTGCCATAGAACATAGGTGCCAGGCAATAACAGTTTTGTAGTCAGCCTGTATAACAATGCAAATGTAATTTCTTCAGCGGAAAGTGTGGGCACAGTATTCCATAAAACTGGGCACCACATGACCTCCTTCACTTGATTTCATTTTTTGACATGTATTTTGTTAGAAAAAGGGATATTGGCACAAGGGAGAAAAGAAAATCATGCGTTTACCGGTGCTTGATGGTTCCAAAAAGACAGGTAGCACTGGAGCAGGTGTCTTGGAAACCCTTGGAGGCCAGCTGAAAGGTGTTGAAATGTGTGTAACATGAGCAAACAGTTCACACATGCACACTTTGTGTGAAGCTGGTCTCAGAGCAGACAGTGTCACCAAGGGGCAAACTGAACCACAAAGGAGCGAATCCAATGGCGCTCCAGAAATGCACTGTGCATTGCCGTAAGAAGTGGGCAACATGCCAAAGAAACATACTCCTGAGTGGTCAGCATCAGACTGTGTGATGATGCCCTTTCATGTGAGGGCAAAGGAAAACAAAAGATTTCCATGTTCTTGTGCCTGGGAAATACCCTCTGGTTATGCTAGAAATAGTAAAATCAGAAAAGAAATGACTGTCTGTCACTAGCCTTATTCAGCTTGTGAATTTAAGTAGATCAGTTGAAACTTCATGACCCAGGATTTGCAAATGCCTAATTGCAAAGCATAGGCAGGTAGAAGGAAGAAGATTATGATCCCTTTATGCAGTGCCTGTCAAACTAATGCCCATAGGCCACACTTGTCCCTTGACCTTGTTAAATGTGACCCACGTGCTGGAGGGAGTACAGGCAACTTTTCGGACACATTCCCTTCCCATGTGCTTTTATTTCACTGTGCTACTGTTGGTAGTTTTCAAGAACATAGGAGTAGAAGTGACTTCCTCATGTATGCTTTAAAGTTAACAGAGCTACCGCAGCTAAAGGCACATGGAGATGGAAAAGAAATATCAGAAAAAATATTTTCCACTGCTTGTTCTTTGTCTTCATGTATTCAGTGAAAACACATGGGGAAGCAGAATAGAAAGCAAGAGCAGAAATAAAAAAAAGAAAGAGGACAGGAACAGAAAGAAAAGGAGAGAGAGAGACACATAGACAGAGAGGAACAAGGAGGAAGAGGAACAAAGGAATGCTGAATCAGGAGACAAAGAAAAAGGAGAGTGTGTGTAGAACGGAGGGAGACATATTGAATGAAAAATGAGAAAAACTAAGATAGACAAGTAAGAGAGAAAACAGGAAAGGGAGAGGACAGGGACTGGAAGGTAGATGAAAGCTATATACCGAACACTTTATAGCAAAAAAGGGTAAAACATCATAGGTGTGTGCATGGTTTTATTTTAGTTTTTAAAGGTGTATTTTGAGTGTATGTGTTTTGTTTTTACAAAGCTAGGAAACTGGTATTTTGGACATTCCCTATTGCTGTTCCTTCCTTTCTTTGGTCTCTAGCTACTGATTCTTTGTTTCTGCTGCTGCTGTTTCTGTCTCAGTCTATCTTCTGTCTCTCCCCCCCCTTTCTCTAAATGACAGTGAATGGGGACGTAGTCCACCCGTGTGTGAACAGGGCCAAAATTTTCTCCAATCTGCAAGTAAGGATATTGTTATTCTTTTAGTATTTTCTGTAAGAAGGTTCAGTTAAGATAGCCTGAAGCTATCAGTGTAGATCTAAATTAGCATATGGGGGAAGTGTGACTTTTGCTCCATGCTCATCAGAGGATATAGGCAAAGCCTTGATTCAAGGAGCATTACAAGGAACCAATATTGAGAAACTTTGAACTTTAGTTGATGAAGCCCAAGAGAAAGTGCTGAGGCCAAGAAAAAAAAAGAAGATGAAGAAGATAAAGATAAACCTCTGTTAGCCTCACCTCTTGATTTCCCTGGATGTCTCACCTTCTTTGTGTGCATCATTTAGACTGCAAACTTTTCCTGGCATGGATTGTTATTTTTGTGCATTATACTCGTACAGCTCTGAGTACATTGTCGGTGCTAAACAAATAATAAAATTATTATTTATATTTTTATTATTAAAATGAATTCTGTCCTGACTAGAAAGTCCTTGGCATTGAATCCAAGGGTAGTGATAAACCAGGGATGGGGCAGTGATAGAGCTGGATGATCTATAGGCTGCACTGATACAGGGAGTTTTCCCACCCTGTGAGATGAGGTGACTAGTGCCAAAGAAGTTACTTTGCTCATCAGGCTGGAGTAGCAGCTGTAGATCCACATCACAGCCAAGACAGATTTCTTCTTCCTGCTGCCAAGCTCCCAGGCCAGTTATTTGGAGGGGAGAGGGAGAAGATTTGAGCCATGGTGACAACCTTCTGCTAGAAAACTTTCGTAAGGATTTTGGGCATGTGAACAAAAACAAACATGTACAGTTTATGAGATTAACAGATTGATTATGTAGCTGTTACAGTCTATATTGTCATAAAATGACAGTACTTTACACAAATGAGGCAGAATTCAGGATATATTGTAATGGATCCAAGAGAGCTCTTACTATATAACACAGTTTTAGAAATAGACAACTCACCAAGATAGCTGAGAAACTGATTCACTCTAAAAAGCCTCCTCTTATCAAACAGATAATATGCATTTTCAAACGTAAAGACTTACAAAGTACCTGTTCATCTAATTCATTATATATTACAATCTGCTAGACAAATGTTATGGGCCAAATTCTCTGCCGATATAAATGGTGCAGCTCCAGTGAAGTCTGTGGAGCTATGCCAATTTGTGCCAGCAAAGAATTTGACCCATCTCTTTAAAAACACTTTTTACATATATTTTACAGATTAGTTACTTCAATTAACCAGTCAATCAAATGTTATTGCTTATGTTGACCATCTTTGGAAATAAACAAGTTACATATAATTTAAACAGAGTCAAGATAAAATAGTTAACTTAAATCATCAGTAAATGAAGAAAAAAAAACCCTAGTACTCCAGAATTTAATTCATGCTGAGGTCTAGGTTAATTAGTTAATGTTGCTACAGCTCATTGAAGGTGGAAAAAACTATATAAATTCTAAGCAATAGCCATATTATTATGGGAAACTGACTTCAACCATAACTGTGGTGAGATGATCCTTCCATAAGTCTTTTGTAAATATATGTTTATACATAGTAGACAGATGAATAAAGAATATCTAATGCTGCATCAGTCACTCAGACAAAATTCCCTTTGACAATAATGGGAGATTTGCCTAAGGGTTGCAGGATTGAGCTAATAATAATAACAACATCCAGTATTTAGGCAACATAAAGGTTGTGACTATATTAATCAAAATAAGAGAATAGAAGATTAAAATTGAAACTCTCAACCACTGCAGCTGTAATTTATCCTGTTCTGCTTAGTTACTGAAGTCCAATAACAAGACAAGTCCAGGGCTAGATTTCAGCCCTAATTTTGAATTCTCTTACTTTTAAATGTCATATCATAACATTAATATTATTTAAGCATGGCAGTTTGTTTTGGGGCATTAATATTACACCAGTACAGTGGTTTTCTATTTGATTGATTACAAAATGTGTTGGGTTTGGTGAGTTTTTTATCACTGGTTATGCGAATAATCGCTTTGATTTGCCTTGCATAACCATTAAATAGCTACAGAAAGATTGATTATAGTGCTATAAAGTACTTTATCATTAATTTTAAGAGCCAGAATATAAACAGGTTTCATGACTGTGTGAGTTCTTTATTAGAATATCTGAAAAAAAAAATCTGTGCATCAGTTTGCAGTAGAAATTTCTGGCAAAACTGATTTCTTTGGCCTCCCAGTGCTTCATATAGCCACATTGTGATATATCACCAGCATTGGACTAACGAGGACTTTAGTCACAATCATATTAGTAGTAAGAGACAAATGCTCAATAAAACAAAATACTGTAATGATTGCAAGACTATGTATGTAGCATGTAATGGTACTGATCCTGTCCCTACTGGAGTTAATGGGATTTTTAGTTGTTAATTTCGGTGAGAACATGATTAATCCCACCATGTGTACTAATAAATTTAAATACTGAGACTGATCTTTCACTTGTATGCAGGCAAAACTCTTGCTGAAATCAGCGAGAGTATTCCTGAATATGTAATGCAGAATTGGGCCCATTACTGATCACTAATAACAACTGTTATACAGGCTTGTGTCTAGGAGTGCTTCCAGTGTCTGCAGTTGGACTTCCAAATCAGATTGTCCGTGATCTCTGTTCATTCTGCACACTTGCTAGAATAATTGATTTTGATCCGATACTTCCAAAGTATACATTCACTTCCAGGCTCGCCATAGTAATATCATGCAGTTGGTTCAAATACCCATTCGAAACCAGAATGTTTTTCATCTTGAACAAAAAGGCAATGCCAAAGAAGTTTTGTATTTATTCAGTACCAACTGTCATTGCATTTGACACCAGGTACAGAATTAATACACTAAACATTAGTAATTACTCTCTAGGCCTTTGCATTGATTCCCATTTATTGGTTTTCCTCATTTATTTTTTTGACCAGTGCAGTCAAAATCAGAGGTAATTTGCTCATGGCATTAATATTAATGAATTATTGCACTATTCTATATAAAACTTCATTGTTATTTTTTTAAATTTTGAATAATGTGTCTGTTTTTATCTGAAGCAGAATCCATTTATAGAACGCAGGTTGCTCTTGACATTATCTTACTGCTACAGAAATATATTGCTGCTAATACACAGGCTTAACTAACCAAATACATATTCAGTGTATGTCAATCTTTTGTGAGCTATTAGAAATGTATTACTTTGTATGTCTGCAACATTTTGACTGACAGCTCATTAATGAATTCTGCTTTTATAGAAAAAACAAATACAACTCTAAGGGTCTCAGGCAAAATCATCATCAAAGTCTTGAGAATTTTGGCTGTGTAAAGACTGCAGTATCGTGCCTACAATAGGCCAGAATCTGCTCTCAGTTACACTACCACAGCCCCCATTGACTTTTGACTACAATGAAGTTGCATATGTTTAAATGAGGGAAGATTTAGCGCTCTGTCTTTCTTTTTGGTAGGGTGTTAATCTTCACTAGTTAGAAGATGGGATATACCACAAGACTCAATTCTTTTATTTTTATTTAGGATAGCTTTTGATTAATAATTGATTAATAATCTGCGTCTGATTCAAATCAGTCTGACACTACACATTTCTAAGATACATTCTTTCAATTTAATTATTAATACTGGATAATCTAAAATAATTTTGTGCATATTCATGCTTTCTGAAATGGTTTTCTAGATAAATGGTTTTCTAATTACTTAGAAAAAGTGGTATCTATATGACAATGATTTTTATTCAGAGCTAGCTTTGTTTGCTATTTCCATTTATAAGGAGTGGGAAAAGTTGAATATTGTACTTGTTATAAAAACGAGATGGAAGACCTGCACTCACGCTGAGTGAGATAAGTGGGGTTTGCCACTGCCTTCAGTGGGATAGCAGGTGATAGTAGTGAATGATAATATCACAGGAAAACACAAATGTGTACATAGCCTTAAAATAAAGTAAAACCTACATTTTTGTATTTTTTTGTAGTCCATGGAGAACTGGCCAATGCATATACAAAGTCTGTCTTTAATTAAGAAAGGTTATTATGGTGTCCCGTTATAACATTATTTTGTGTAAACTTTGCTACATTATCTGCAGAATGCTGTGGCAAGGTTCTTTTTAAAGATGGAATCATCAGAATTGATATGAGATTTCTAAGTAAATATATGAAAAATGCTGAATGATGACTTGAAAATAGGGTTTCTAGATTCAGCGTTCATATTCTTCTTAATTGTATCTTGGGTTAAAGAAGAATGTATTGTTTTGTATGCTACTGAGCCAGTTTGTTAGATTGTGATGAAAGTTTGCTTCTGTGTACTGTGTAGTTTATAGGAAAATGAAATAATTTCTGTTTACGTAACTAGAAGTTCATACTATAAAATTGTGATATGCACAGTATATAAAAGCATTCTCTACCCAGAACTGTCATACTGAGCTTACACACACATATTTATTAGAAACTGCAGTTTTCACTCTCATAAATTTCTCAAATCCCTCAACTTTTGGGCTGAAAATTGCTGTGGTTGATCTGATCCCCTGTAAGAGTAGCCCCTGGAATCAGTGGAAACTGACTCTTGTGTCATGTGATGGCATCATCTTTCATAACCCTGACCAACATCATGTGACTGGAGCAAAGCAATAAAGATTAGCTTCTCACAATAATCCTGTGTGTCATACCTTTATTACAAACCCAAAGGTGATTTTTTAAAAAAGAGTCAAATCAGTTTATCTGTTTTTGCATTAACTGAGCATGATAAAATATATTTTTAAAAATATTACATTTAAATCCTGCTGTCCTTACTCACATGAACTCAATGGGACTCTTCAGAAGTGTAGGGCAAACAGGACTTGGCTCATTATGATGAGGATGAGGATTTCCAGTGATCTGCTGAACATCATTTATCTGCTGTACCTTCTGCTGAAGAGATTTTGTTTAAAAATCTTTTTTAACAGTGTTGCCAAATAATTATTCTTCTCTTCTTCCTAACTGCAAGACATATAAAAGTGTGACAAGCTCTGAGCATCATTTCTCTACATAGCATTCAAGGAAATAGATAATTATATATGTTTGCTGATTGTGTAAATCCAAGAAAAGGGTATTATTACCTGTGTTTTCTGTAAATGGCCACACAAACTTGGGGTGTTATATAAATACTCACTAACAGAAAATAATAAAATTGTAATAAAATGTTCTTGTATGAAAGTGTAATAATAAAGCCTTTTCGATTCCAGATAGAACACTTCTTTCTGATACATGTGGATGCAGACATTCATGTTTCTCCCCATCCTGAATATTCCTTTCAAGTAAGGCCCCTTTAACTGTGAAAGAGCACTGGGTTCCCCATCAGCTGATGGATAGATGTATGGAGCTGATAACCTAGTTATTCTTGAACCACTGGATAGATGCCTCCCATGAATAGATCTCAGATTGGATTAATATGTTATGGACCAGACTGTGACTGGCCCTTACACAACTAGACTGGTACAAATGCACGCAGGGTCCAGTTTCTGTTGCAGAACCTGCACCTGGGGGAGTCCAAGGATTGCTCTATCTGTGTATTCCTGGAAGATGGACATCTCCTCAGATGGAGCCAGGCGAAGGCAGGGTCATGGCCATGTCTCCACTTTTGTACCACCCCAGGAAAAACAGGCTGCACCATCCTAGAGGATGATGCAGCCTGCACACTATACCCACTCATTGGGCTGCTTGGAAAGGGATTGTGCCTCCATTAGGTGCCTGTGATATGGCATTACTTCACACCACTTCCAATAAGGGCAAGTGCATCTCATTGTTTGGTGGCATGTTGTTAAATATCTTTTATATGTTGTTGATTAAACGTTGTATTCTTTCTTTGTTCCTGATCCTGCAGTCATTTCTCAGGCAGAACTTCCACTGACATCAGCGGGATAGAGAACAGCAAGATCAGGTCTTAGCTTTTATTTCAATTTAAGACATTCTTTTAACTGAATTTTAGAATATCCATGTTACCACTAAATGTGCAAATAATAACTGAAATGGTTTAGAACCTCAAAACATTGCTTTGTTTCTGCTGGGTGCATTAAGATAATGAAGTGCCAGAATCTTCACACAGACCATATAAACTGATTTATGAAACCTTGTTGTCCATCTTGCTGCCATTTAACTCAGTGGCAAAATTCCCATTATCTTCAGTAGCAGCAGGACTGGATCCAGAGTTAGATCAGTGCTGGCAGCAAAGAAATCCAATAGTTTCTATGAATGATTTCTGGTACACAGTCATTTGTGTCCTCTTCTTTGTGTGATACAACTGCATTTAAGATTGATTTACAGAGGTAAAATTAAAGCAGTAGAGAGTCTGAGAAAAATGTGCAAAAATATTAAACATAAATTTCACTTTTGAAACTTGAATATTTTATTAAAAGGCTATGAGATTATCAGTAGCAATGTTGGGACATATGTTTTTAAAATAGTTGCTTTTAGCGTTGCTATGACCTTACATCTGAATAAATTTATTTTGCTGTAATTGGCTGCTGCCTGACTTTACCCACATTGAAATTTATGGATTCTTTCTTTCTTTCTTTCTTTCTTTCTTTCTTTCTTTCTTTCTTTCTTTCTTTCTTTCTTTCTTT
>ML675603.1:32038418-32217022 GCA_007922155.1 Mesoclemmys tuberculata
TTTCTTTCTTTCTTTCTTTCTTTCTTTCTTTCTTTCTTTCTTTCTTTTTGCCATTGAGTTATATGGGAGCAGTGTCTAGTCTTTATTTAGGGGTATCTGGTTGTCTGATGTATTTTTATTTCATATTATTCATATTATATTGATAAAAAGAGCTTGATATTTTATTGTTGTAATAATAGGATACATAGCCAGTAACATTAATGTGTAATTGTTATATTTTATGTACAGCAGATGTTCCTAAATCGTGGTCTCCAGAGCCCTTCTCAGTGATTCTCAGAAAACTAGATGCTGGTTCTGAGCCCTTGATGCACCTCAGCTGGGACATCTGAAGAAGGAAAGAGGAGCTACCAGTAGAGGTGACGGTGTTATCAAACGAGTTGTGCTGAAAAAGACCTTCCTCCTTCTTCCCCCCACAAGAGCAGCCTAGAAATCTAGTGGGAGGAAGCAGTGTGGGAGAGGGTATGAAGAAGGAGTGTGATGTCTCAAGGAAGGAAGAAGTGCAATAACAAAGGAAAGGAAGGGTTCAGATGGGAGAAAAAGCAAAGAGTTGGGAGGAGCCAGGAAGCAGTCACTAGTGCACATCCAAGGGAGCAAGGTGCATGGAACCTGGGGAGAGAGCTGGAAAGTGGGATTGGGGTGGAAATGGAGGAAAGAACTAGTGTTTGGGAAGAGAGGCACCAGACTGGGGAAGGAGGGTGTCCAGGTAAGTTAAGTGGACAGCAAACAGTGTGTGTAGTTGCGCATGATGTGCAACCACAAATTAGGGTATGATCTGACAGGGAGGTTGCTCAGGAGATAATTGCTCTAAGAAGTAGTTTATGCTATGAACCAGAATGCATTGCTGCTACTTTGGACCAGCTCCTGCTCTTGTTGAAATCAATGGGAGTTTTGCATTTGATTTCAGTGGGAACAGGATCATGCCTTTTATGTTTAAAAGAGACTCAAAAGGATCAAAAAGTACATTTGGTTCATTTGTAGTTTTTTATTAGTAAAGTAAAAAGTCTGTGAAATTCAGACCTTTTAATGTCCCTTCAGTTTAAACAGTTTTTGGAGGTAATTATTTTAAGAACAATTTCACAACTTGTTACCTGAGGCAAATCATATACAATTAGAACAAAGAGTGCAGTGCTATATTGTCAAATTCCAAGTCTGTAGGAAGTTTTAAAATTTCTAGCCTTCTGGAATCTTGCAGGTTACAATATATCCTTGATATGTACCAGAAGGGAATATAAAGTTATCCCATACAGAAATAAATGTAATTAAATTGAAAGAAATAATGTAATTATTTGAAAGCAAGCACAATTCGATATAGATTTTAAATGTCATGTAAGTCACAACCAGGAGAACATTATTTAAAAAGAAATCTGAACCTTATAAGAAGTGATTTTAGAACAAGGCATCTCTATCTGTTTTTAAATTATGAAATTTTGCATTCACCTAAAGCTTTGAATAGGAACATTTTATAAAAATAAACAAGTAACAAAGACTGGAAGTTAGGTGTACAGACTATATCTTAAAGGAATGGGCAAAAATGTAGTTACTAATCACTAAGGAACAGCTGCCCTAATTATTTGATAGTTTCTTAAAAGATAATATATACACGAAAGAACTTAAAGCTTTAAAAAAAGATGTATATTTAAAAAGTCATCAGTGTGCGCTGGTTATCATTTTAAGCCTCCTAGATGGCTATATGGTTAGGTATCTACCGCTTACTCATACAAATGAATGATGTTCTTTTCTTTGCTGCTCAGTCTGGTACAAAATATCTTGTTTTGAGATGTGGGACCAAATTTTGTTCATCTTATACTTGTAGGTAGTCTCTTAACTTTAAAAGGTTGGACCTTTTGTCCAAAATAAACAGGATTTGGCTCAGAATTTCTGTGCTCTTTGTTAGGACATAATCCTGCAAACAGGTACAGGACCAGCTTTATCCATGTGAGTAATACCATGGAGCTCAGTTGGGCTACCCGTCTGAGTCAAGTTACTTCATGTACAAGTGTTTGCAGGGTTGCATCCTGAAAATGTCAGAAAACTTGTGTGTGCCTCGTATTTCTATGCAAAGACAGGACAAATTTGAACGGAAACGAAGATGTATTAAAGAGAATGTTTGCAATAATTTAATCTATTATGTAACTATAAATGAATATAATTTCAAAACAGGTTTTATTTACATGTACCTTCTAATGATTTCATCTAGCTGCTAAATTTTGTTTTAAAAATACGAATTGCATATTCATTCTAAAAATCCTTACAAACAGTATTAGTAATAGTATGCACAAGTAGTAGTGTAGTAGTAGCATAAAACCAAGTAGTAGTATAGTACTAGTAGTATAGTAGTATGCACAAGAAGTAGTATAGTAGTAGCATAAAACCAAACTAATTTTTAGTTGCATAAGCACAGTTCAGGCTTGTAATAGGTTTGCTCACTTGTATAACATAAAAATGGACAAAACATATTTTGCAAATGTCAGTAAAAAAAATTCTCTTGGGCTGAGTCTTGCAGTGCCAGCTTTAGTTAAAATGGGATTTATAATGGAAATGCTGACACAATCCTTTATCTAGACTATTAAATTTGGATTTAATGAACATCAGTCTATGATCTTCACATTATTAATGTTAGTCAGTGTGCTTTACATTTAAGGCAAAATGCCTGGTTCCTTATTTATGCACATAATCCCATTCAAGTCAATAGAACTACCCACATGAGTAGGGTAAGCAGGCCTTGACACAAAGTACAAAGGTGGTTGTGATAAATCTCTTTCTACTGAGTGCACTGTAAAGCTCTTAAATCTAGGACTTGGTGCTGCAACATTTACTCACCTGAATAAATCTTATTTAGGCAAATAGTCCCATTGACTTCTTTCAGAGGAATAGGATTGCAGGACCCGGACCCTAGATTGATCCCTCTCCCCCCAATTTTATTTTATCTTGCATAGGAATGAAGTGCTCAGTCGTGTAACCCTCACTGACATGAGTATTTACACCAGTGAAGATTACTGCGTCAGGTTTCCAGGTCTGGGCTCCAAAATCTCTGTAAATGTAACACTGAAATTACTGATAATATTAAATAAATGCTAGGATAGAAATTCCTGTGTAAGTCCCTCTTCCATTGTCTTTCGCTTAGGACAAACAGTAAGCATTATTGACATACACCTAAACATGTGGCGATATATGGTTTATAATTAAGGCCCTTCTTAACTTGCAATATTGTGGAAATTGCAGATTCTGCAATATTGGGCTTTCACTGCAATTTTGACAGCGAAAGCCCCTGTGCGCAGGACTGGCAGTGGGAGTCCCGGTTGCCCTGGGTTTGAGAGTAGGAGCCCCTGCTTCCAGCCCCAGGCAGCTGCTGTCAGCCCTGGACCCCCATTCTGAGCCCTGGGCTTAGGGTAGCCACATTTCCCAAAGGGAAAACAGGACATTGCTTGGGGCTAGCCTGAGTCCCCTCCCTGTGCGGGGCTGGCCTTAGCCACTCTTCCAAGTCCTAATCCCCATCCCCTTCAGGGCTGGCGTCCCGCCTGTCCCCTGCCCGAGCCCTGCCTTCCCACTTGCAGGGGGGCTGGCATCACCGCTCACTCCCCACATGTTTCTCCACACTCCACTTTTTTGACAGAAGTGAGCATTAAGAGCAAACGGGACAAATGCCCACTGTTGCCAAAAATGTTGGGATGGCTGGGCTATAAAAGGGACTGTCCAGGCAAAACTGGGATGTATGGTTACTGGGCTGCTGACAGTAGGAGCTGCTGCTCTCAGCCCCAACCTGCCAACAGCAGGTGTCGCCACTCTCAGCCCGGAGCGGCTGATGGGAAAATTGTGGAAAAGTAATAGGACTTTATTACCACAAATAATAAGGTCCATTATTACTTTTCCACAATTTTCCATGGCTTGCAATTTTTGGTCAATCATTCTGCAATTCAAGTAGGGTCTTATTTTTAATATAATAACAGTAGGAGGCCATGGATATTTTGCTTCACTGAATAGTTTTATGCAGGGATATCTGTATATGGTGTAATCTCACATCTATTCTCAGCTAAATTTAGCTAAATTCATAATATATTAAGCCACAGCTGAAGGAAGAGGAAATGAGCAATTTTTCAATTTATGTAATTTAAGAGATATGGGTGGGGTGGGAGTTAATGCCTATTGGCTGTATTAGATAAAAATACATCTACCTATCTTGCAGTGAAACCCTGTTAAAGGTGTCAGAAGCCCCAAAACACATTTTTTTCAAGGCTTGCTGGCTCTGTACAGCTAGGTTGGGCACAAGAGCTGGGTATATTTTTGTTGAATTGGGCCCTTAGATTTATAGACGATCATAAATATTATTTTCTGTATTACTTTTATAGTAATGGATTATTCCATCTTATATTACTTGGCTTGAGATTTTAACAAGTTTAACAAAATCATGTATTTAAAATGTACAGAACAGTTTCAGAAAACAAGAGTCATTTTTAAGATTGCTAAAATCTAGGATTGTTGGGAGAGGAATGATTTTAACTGTACAATTGAATAGAGTATTTTAATTGAAAATAAAGATTAAAGGTGCGTGGACAGACACACATATCTTCTGTGTAAGCAGGTTAGCAAATTATTTTTATATACTGCAAAGAAAGCAAAGTAAAATCTGTGAAAATCTGGAAATACTGAATACATAAAGAAAACATTGTTAAAATGATCTAAATTTTATTACAGTATTTTAAAGGCCAGTTAACTGTGTAATGGCAAGAATATCAGAGCTATAACTTCAGAGTAAGCCATATGTGGTCATATGTTTTTCATGTTTTATATTTCCAATAAGATAAAGTTTCTCCTGGAAACTGATCAGAAGGTATATAATGTAGCAATCTACAGTGTGAGCAAAAACAGTTAATTGCAATCCTTTTTAGTTAACCTAAGTGAATGTGGAAAAATGAAACTATTATGGATTATGTTCTTTTGAAAGATTTGTGTTAAACTTAAGTATCCCAGAGTGTGATACCGAGAAACCTACATGACAAAAGTGGCTGTATGTGCCCTGTGTATTTTTTAATAAACCCTTTTTACTTTACTGAAGTTGAATTTCAGATACCTATTCTAATCAATCAGATATAATATAATTCAAATATGAACCTCAGGAAATTTAGAATGGACTTCATATAATGACAGAAAGGGGAGCGGGGACACTAAGGGGCCCCTTCTGTAGCTATAGAGAGCTCCTGTGCAGTTGAGCAGGTGTGGTTCTACTGCAAAAGGGAAGGAAGCTGGAAGCCAAGGGTCAGGTGAGGATATAGATCCACCTGTTGTGGAGCTGATTATGCAAGGTCCCTGCATCAGAGAATGGAGGAGTGAAGTGGGGAGGCTGGGGCTCCAGCAGTGTCATGGATCTGCTGCTCTGCAGATCCTGCCGTTCTCCACCCCATAGGAGGGCTGTGCTAAGGGCTGCAGTCCTGGAATTGCCTCGGTGGGAAGATCCCTTTCCACTAGGCCTTGTAATCTCAATGCTTGTTCTGGCTACTTGAGCTAGGTGCTGTGGTCTGGATTTTAGCCCAACTGTATTAAACAGCAGAGAACAGATATTTCCTATTCTTAAGCATTAAAGAATCTTATTGACCTTCTTTATTTTCATACGCACAAATTCTTCTTGGCTTACTGAATAAGTAGTCTTGTTGAAATCAGCGGAATGAATTGTGTGTACAAAGTGAGAAGGATTTAAATCATTGTTACCTCTGTAATAGATTATAACAGGGACTAATAATGATAGTTAATAATTAATAATGTTCCTCTGAAGTCCCTCATGGGAAAGTCAACAGAGATGAGAATAAAGGACTATGGGTCATTATATAAAACACCTTTACCTTGACTTGTTTGCCTGTGGATCTGCTCAGCTTCACTTAATGTCCAAATGATTTTAGGATTCTTAATATCTTGTACATTATATTCAGACTTTTACACATTAGTAATATATCCCTCTTTTATCTTCTGCAATTATCTTAGCACATGATGGGACAAAATAGCATCAGCTAATTTCACATGTATTGGGATGAAATTTACACACCACTCCAGTTCCCTTCCTATAGATATATTTTTGTATTAAAATCTAAGGCTCCAGGGTATTCTGCAGGAGATTATCCAAAAAATGATAGCTTTTCCTTAGAAGCCATCAAAGCCTCATTACCAATTTGTAGTCACTAACGAGATCCTCACATCTCTTACACTGTCAGTGTCACTGCATTATTGAGTAGGCTGGAAAGTAGTGAAGCTGTATTGATTGCAAATATTTAGGGATGAAAAAGAAAATGTATCATCTGTCTAAGGAATTTACAGTCCTTTCCCCCTATTTAAGTCATTTTCCTTTTGTGGTATTTATCTTATTAACCCCTCACTATTACATGCAACCAGGCTGATGTGTCCATTTTATGGCATCAGCAAGGTGGACAAATTGGTGCATCACTCAGCTGGCACAGTAGAGAGGACAGGACCTAGAAGGACAAATAAAAGAAGAAGAAAGAGACTAGAAAAGTCGTTTTTGCATCCAATTCATTTTGGACATAAAATTCTAGAAAGCAAAATTAGATTCCTTTGTATCTATGTTTTTGTTAATTTGTTATGTACAGAAATTCATCCTGAATGTCTTTGCAAATCAAACTTTGAATTCTGAAGATGGACTTAATTATACTGCAGTCTTTTCTCCTCCCATGCTAGCCCATACCTGCCTGCTATCCTGGTTCTACCTACTGTACCAAAAAGGTCAATATGCTTTATCTACATATCCAGATAAACTGCTGCTAATCCAACCACCGAAATACGTTCTGCCAAAGGGAAAGGAGGACCTACATCTGGGAGAATTTTTAGCATGTTGATCCACTAGGGAGATATCTTAAAAGGCACTTTCCAAAAAAATAATGAAACAAGAAACAACAAAACAATTTCCCCCAAAATACAGCAACCTACTGCTTGCCCCGTCCCTTTCCCTAGAAGTCCCTGTGCAACTACATTGGCACATGCAGGTGGTTTTCTGCATGGTTAGTTTACAGTTAGTTCTCTGCCTGGTACTTAAGCTGAAATCATTAACATATGTCTTGTACATTACCTGAATGAAAGGCCAGTCCTCAAGTTATTATTGCCCATTTTTTCCCTTTGCTCTTGCGCTTCCCTGTTTCGATTACAAATCCCCCTCCAGGCACAAAGCAAGCTGGACACCTAGTGTGCAGCTAAAGAGTTATTTGTTTGCTAGGTAGACATTAATGAATGACTGCAGTGCTGCCCTGAGCCTGGGGTTCCCCACTATTAAAAGTTTAATAGAAAGATCTGAGAAGCCAGGGGCCAAGAGAAGGAAGAGAGGGAGGCTGGACCGTGAGTAAATCAATAAGTACCTTGTCTGTTCTTTTGCCTTAGTAGAGACTCTACCATCCAAGAGAGCAACAGTAACTGGGACATTAAGAGAAGCTAATTCCCTCTGTATTCTCGCCTTCTTTTGCCATCAATCCCATCAGAGGCTGTTGAAGCTGCAAATATGGCACCTTTTCACTGGGAAAAAACCCAGAAAGGAAGCAAGAATATGGCACTGCTGAAAATGGAGCTTCAAATTATACTTCCTTTAATTTTTACATTCACTCTCCTTTTGCTCTTTTTCTCTTGGTTCTCTTTCTGTCCTCTTTTCCCTTCTATCTTTATTTTCTTAATTTCTTTTATTCCCTTCATCCTTTGCTTTCTCTTTCCCCTTCTCTCCAGGACCAGTCACTGAAGACAGATGGATAAATACATTCAATTTTAAGACCTAGAGATTCATTTTTCATTCATAATCTCTTTATTTGCTCCAAGACAGCAGCACAGAAGAAGGAAATCACTTCTTTAGTCTCGTTCCCTCACTGCCTTAATCTCTGTGCCTGTAGATCTAACTTAGAATGTCCCCATGAATCCCTACATATGTTGTCACATCATCATAAAGCAGAATTCAGTTTAATTCCAAGAATCATAAGAAGTTAAAGTTATTTTTGTCCTCCATTTAATGGTTTAAGTATAAATGTCTTTTGATGTTCCTTCCCACCCACCTCCTGTTTTTGTCGCCAATCTTTCCTAGCCTCGTGAAGACCATCAACCTCACTTTTATATCTAAGTATGCTTTGGACCCCATTTCCATAACATCTGAGCCTCTCAGAAACATGAGAGGATGTTTGGATGCTAACTTCACGTTGGTTTTATTCTGATGTTTTCATTCATTGGATTGGCAAGAAGTCTTTTTTCACCTCAGGTTCCTTGGCTTAAAGGACCTATACTGACTTGATTACGGTAATTCAACTATATAGGCCTAGATCCCCTTTTCTAGTCCAGGAGACATTTGGTGCTTGATCACTTTCCCAAATCACAAAGTAGAAGTAGAAATCCTTTTTTGTTTTTGTCTGGACACTTTAAATATTTCTTTAAAAATCCTTTTAGGGAAGAAATGATGCTTCCTGAGTCACATCATTTCTGCATTAACCATGGGAAGCAATATTTTCTTGCAGGATCAGGCCATCAGAATTCATACTGCCCTGGAGTTCACCCGGATCCCATTGGTGTTACAAGTGACAACTGAGGTAGACAGTGATGGAAAGGAGCTTCTTAGCACTGCTTCTCAGGGAGAGAGGATTCAAACAGAGACAGAGTTACACCAGGGCTAGCCCCAGGTAGTTCAAGATTCTTTTCATGGTGGAAGATCAGATTAAATGAAAATTTGGTCCCCTACTTTTGGCAACAGAACTCCATTTGTAGAGAATTGTAGGCAACCCAAACAACCTAAAATATATAGAGTCCTTAGTGTGGTTCTTTTAGACTCTGTGTGTCATATTATCTAGAGATCTCACTCAAAAAGGCCTTTGATATGCAATGCAGGAACCACATAAGGGTGTAAATGCACCCATAAAGAAGCATTAACACCTGAATTTGATGTTAGTCTCCTCTCTTAAATTGTCTGCGTAGGCAAAGGATTCAGGAAAGGGCTCATCATGTTAATTAGACCTGCCATCTTAAATTCCCTTAGATTGTTGGCTGGATTACCAAAATATTTGAGCTGTCAGGAAACACCTCTAAATAGATTTAAGACATTAGTTGGAAATGTCTGTAGTGAACCCACAGGGCTATCTGCTTTTTTCCCCTAATGCTGTTAGCCATGTGGCTAAATTTTAACATAAAGATACATCTAAAATTGATTAATATGACCTCTTGTCTAGGAAGTACTGGAGCTGAAGTAGATGCGTTTGGTAATTGGTTTATTAAGCATTTGTGAATATATCTTATAGATGCTTCAATCCATTGAATCTTTTAGAATTTTTGACAATGCTGAAATTAGTGGGAATATTGTTTTTCAGACTACTAGGGTTCAAATTTTGGGACACTTTGGATGAAGACATAAAACATGCTAACCACAGAAAAATTGAATAGGACATTTAAAATATGTAGGACTGATTAACACCTATAACGTCATATAACTGGACTCTTATGATTCAGCATGTGTAATGTAAGTACTGTACAACCAAAATGGGAGATCACACTGTGTCTGTGTCAGGCAGAGTCTATACTGAAGGATGTCATTTATAATGAGGGAAAGTAGAGAGGAAAGGTAGGGATGCTTATCTTAACCACAGGAGATGAAGAAGCTTATTCTAGACTAAATGCCAGGCATCAACCTTTTAGGATAATTTGTGTTTTCTCCTCTTTATATTTTTTTAATTCACTTTGGGCTATCTATTGAGCAGTGACAGGTACAATAAGGGTACAAATCCACATTTTCTTCAGACTGAGAGAAGATTTTTAAAGACTTACATGTTCGAATCTGCTTTCGAATTTGTCCTCCCACCAGAACCAATTTAAGAAAATCATATTGTAAACAGTGATCTGCTCCTCACTGGACTTCAGTGGGACTTCAGCACATGCCTAAAGTGCTGTCCTGAATATGCCTGCTTTCCTGAATAGAGCCAATGTTTGGATCTTGAACTTTAGAGTGATAGACCACAGGGAACCTTAAAAAAGTCTTGCTGCTTCTAGGAGCTTAGAATCTGGCAGTTTGTCTGCTCCTTCTGTGTTCCATGAAATGCTCAGTCGGCAGTGGCTGCACTAAAGTTCAGTAGTGTTAGACTCATTTATCTCAACAATTTTCAGTATTAATTATATTTCAAGAGCTACTCATGCTTCAGTAAGAAACTTAGTGATAATAGCAGTGTTGCAGATTTAGAGTTTGTTGCAGACCACAAGAAATTCCCTTTTTAACTTCTTTGGAGTATATAACATTCTTATGGCAGCTTTTACTTACATTATTGAGACTCCTAATAGGAAAAAATAAAAGAGAGAGAAACAATGTTCCAGCCAAAAGAATAGCAGCAGATTTCAGCTTTATGATCTTTCTTTATTGAGCTGTATGATGAGGTATAGAAACAAAGCGAGTGGGACATTTTCTTGGAAATAAGGGAATCTAGCAAAATAATGGTGATACATTTGTCTTCAATTCTGCGTTTAAACCTGGAGCCAAATTTATCTCAGGACTATCAAAAAGAACAGTGTTTGGGGAGTACCAGCAATTCTCAAAAAAAAAAAGTCTCCAAATATTAAATAGCAAAGAATAACTTCTCCACTTTGTCTCAGTAACTGAAGCAATTTCTCACTAGTGGAGTGTAGATCAAGAAGTGATAAAAGGAGACGCAGTTCTACAAAACTGTAAAGACAAGGAATATGCATTCCTTCCCTTTTTAATCACTGTCAAACAAAAATGTGTGTGTGACATGTGGAAGCCACCTCAGTGCAGGGTAGCCATCACTGGCATGATACTTCTTGTACTAGTGACAATTTCTACTCCTTTTCACTTTTTTAAAATGCTTTTCTAAATTCAAGGAATTTCTTTTAGTACTTGTGAAAGCTGTGAAATTGAAAGTCCTAAAGACTGAAGTTCTCACCTTATCCACAGGACAGGTACAAGACAAGGAGTGGCATTACTCTCCACAGGTCATATGCTTCAATTGCATTCCTGGAAAAGGTAAATGTGGAGTTCAGTTGCTCATTATCTATAGATTTTTTAAAAGGAAAAATTGTTCAGGCCTCTGCTATTCAGGTACTTTATATTTTCAAATATCAAAACTGTGCAGAGATGTTAAATTAATAAATATCTGATGTATTAAATAATTTTCAAAATTCATATCTAGCCAGTGTGTTTATTTAAAATAATACAGATAAAAATACAAAGACTATGGGTGCCATTCACAAATACATTTTATTGGGGGATAACAAAACTTTCAGTCAGGAAAACCAAACTTGCTCCCTAATCCTCTTCATTTTTTAATCCACATTTGTTAGTGGGAGTGCTGTAAAAATAAAACTTGGCTCATGGGATTCCCAGAGGGAAATCAGCCTTTGATTATTTTTGTTACAGAAATATAGGGATTGCCATATTGGATTAGATCTAGTTCAATATTCTAGCTCTGAGTGGCCACCACTAGATATTTCATTGGAAGGTGCAAGAAACCCTGTAGCATTAAATTGTATCTCCAGGCTTCAACTCCAAAATAAGCAATTAATATGTTTCAGAAGATATATGAATGGATATTTTCACATTCACAATGTTTTGGAGGCTGTTTAGATGGGCTCTAGAATGCATGGTACCCTGAAAGCAGCTAACATTCAGAAAATGATGTATAGAATGATAAATTACTCTTTTAGGTCTGTGTACATCTAAAGCAAATTGCAGAAAGGACCCATCCCAAGAAAAAGTATAGAAATGTCCTTAATAATTTGGTAATTCTATTGTGTAAATGGGAGAGCCCTCTGATTTCCAATCCACATATTGCTGAAATTAGACGTGAAGCTTTTTTCTCAGTTTTCTAGATCATCAAACCTCCTTTTTTTTATAGGAGGGCACAAGGGTGTAGGGTGTGCATAAAGTCCTTTTAAATAATACCCAGTTCCTTCCCATTTTCATCATCCCTTTCTAGGGTGACCAGACATCCCAATTTTAAAGGGACAGTCCCGATATTTGGGGCTTTCTCTTATATAGGCACCTATTACCTCCCACCCCCATCCCAATTTTTCACACTTGTTATCTGGTCAATCTATCCCTCTTTTAATTCAGGCACCAAGACTCTAATCCTCCAAAGGTTTATGTAAATCCACTGAAATCAGTGAGACTACCCATGGGTGTAGAGTAAAACATGTATGTAATCCAACGGGATTAAGGCCAAAAAGCATTCCCAAATCACTGATTAGTACCATGCTGGCCCTGTGGCTATCTTAGACCAGAATTCAGAAAGTTACTTAGTCACATACCTAACTTTAAACACTTGGGTTGTCTCATTGAAGTCAATGGGAGCACTACTGCCTAATGTTAGGCAAATGTTCAAGTATTTTACTGAACTGGGGTCCTAATATGCCACCTCTGCTGTTCTGTTCTTTGCTCTGTGTGTTTGTGCATGTTACTAGGCACAGTAGAGTGACAGAGTAGAAGGGACTCGGGCACGTAGAGAACCGCCACCCGAGTTCTTAACACTGAGAATAGCATTTGTCACAAGCATGACAGGGAGCAAGGTGCCCATCTCCCTCTCCACCCTGTTAACAGCCATAAAGAAAGTGAAAGGTGCTACCAACAAAACTACCCAGCGTGTGAAATCATACAGTGAAGAACAGAGTGATAGTAACTACACTGATATAGCAGTTCTCAAAGTACTTTGAAAAAGTGCCTCCTTTGCCTCTTCTATAAATAGGGATTCTGAAACACAGAGGTTAAGTGATTTGCCCAAGGTCACACAGTGGGTAATGGCAGTACAAAGCACAGACCTAAGGTCTCACAAGATACCATTCTAGTACTACAGTGCTAAATGCACAAAAATTACAGGCTATCACAGATTCTGAGAATGCAAACTCATGGCCTAATCCAACTCTTATTCAAGTCCGGAGAGATTCCCATTGGCATGACTAGGAGTTGGATTGGGCCCTCAGCTCTCATTGTGATTCCTTGCTCCTAGGTAGCCAGAAAAGAATAGCACTAAGGTTCACAAACTATGCAGGGAGATGAGTCATTATTACCTACTATCCCTGTAAAGTGACCCTTCTGACTGACTGTCTAGAGGGAACTGCCTCCAGTTTTTTTGGACAGAGACAGGTTTGCCCTCATGCAAAGCCTTATGAAGGTGAGTGAAGATAAGGAAGAGATAAAATAGATGAAGCCATGAAATTTGAGTGGTTTAGAGTTGTAGGCCTTACACTTGACAGGGGTAAATGTGGATTTTATCAGATATGGATTTGGTTAATAATGTAATATGTAAAATAACAGAAGTGTTAGCTTTCCCCTTTACTGTTGTTTCTAACCACTAAATTAAAACAAAAATGTTGTCTTTGTACATCTGATAAAATCCTATATTTTCAACAATCTCCAGTCAATTAAAATCACACTAGTAAAAGCTCTAGTAAAGCAAAATTGGAATGACATTTAGGAATAGCTTTTGGATATGTCTACATAACGGATGAATCAGAGACAAAGATAAAAGGTGCCATTAACTCGGTGTGATATGTGACTTTATTTGCCAGCAAAAGAATGTTACCTTAAAGGGAAATCTTAGAATTGACCCGTTACAGATTTTGAACAAAAAGAAAAGCTGTAATACCCTCCCTTCTTCTACACCAAGTAATTTCATGTGACTGGATTTAACAGTCATATTTTGTGTTTATTTGATTTCAGTATAAATTGGTTTGTAGAAACCAGGATAAGTTACCTTGTAGAGAAGTAAGACAGATGTTATAAAGCTAGAGAGAATCCTAGTGAGTGCCAACACTCTATTCTGCTCTCCTGCGGGTGGTGTCCGACAATTCATTGCTATTAGCCTTGCTGGGAAGATAGCGGGTATAGAAGTCTCTGTGGCGCAATCGGTTAGCGCGTTCGGCTGTTAACCGAAAGGTTGGTGGTTCGAGCCCACCCAGGGACGCTGTCGTCTTTTGCCTCCCCACTCCCCCAGGCAAGAGCCTGCATTTTTCACAGGTGAGGGGCCTTCCCGCAGAGCCGGCGGCGGAGCAGCTGCGGCCGTGCTCCAGGGCCAGGGGCCCACCCCAGCCGGGGAGGGCTCCGGTGGCAGTGACGGCCGCCGCTGCCTGCCCCGCTCCGGCTCATTGCTCCTCCTGCAACAGCCCTGCGCGTGGGGAGCGCAGGTGCACGGCAGCCCGGGCCGGGTCCCGGCCTTCTCCCGGGCCGGGACTGCACCCTCCGTGCTGCAGAGCAGGGCCGACACCCGCCTGCCGCGCTCTCCTGGGCGTCCGTGCCCGCTTCCCCCCAGGCCCCGGCTGAGCCCCGCTCCCTGGAGGCGCGCGTCCCCCCAGCTTCTCCCGGATCGGGTCCCAGATCCCCTCCCCGGACCTCCCGCTCCCGTCTTCCCGCCGCCGCCCGAGGCTCGCCGGCCCCCGCCCCCCGGCCGCTTGTGCCCCCAGACACCGGGGCCACTTCAGCTGCTTCCCCGCCCCTCGAGCTGCCAGCTCTTGCGCTCCCTGCGGCCGCGGCTGAGCGGGGGTAGGTGCCCGGAAATGCCCCGTGGCGGGCCGTGGGCAATGGGCCGCGAGGGGCCGGGGGCGCCCCGCTGCAAAAGGGACGATTAGTTACTGGCCAGTGCAACTGCTCAGCTGCGGCGTGTGGCGCTCGCCACGGCGGCGGGATTGCCCCGTGCCCAACGTAGGTGCGCAAATGACCCGGGGGCAGGGGCAGGGGCAGCCGCGGTGCCAGGGAGAAATGAGCGGGGCCGCAGGGAAGTTCACTGCCAGCTGACATGGCTCCGCAGGAGCGTTTGAAAGCGGTCCGGACAATCCCCGCTGCAGCCCTTTGCTTTGCTAAACTCCCCTGGACCACGCCGCAGTCCCCTCCACGCCTTTTATGCCCTAGCTACAGCGAGTCTCAGGCCCGTTGTCTTCCCCGCTTCAGCGCTAACTCATCAGCCTTCAGCGGGCCGCGTAAAGTGCTGCGCATCCATGAACGTTCAAAGTAATCGCGTTCGAAGCCTCACCTAAACGTATCAATGAGAGTTGGCACCTTTACCGTATTTTAGCCCGTGACCTGCTCCAAATAAGCTTTTCTCTGGGCGTCAATACGCCTGTTTTCGAGATCAGATTCTGCAACGCCTGGGATGATCCCCTTCGATACCAGAATTCAGACAACAAATTGCTTGCTCCCATGGCAAACTGGTGCTTTGCACTTCTCTTTTCGATTTGTCTATTTCAAATAAAAGCATCGTTTTCTCAAAAGTCATGGCGTCCTGCTACAGTTTTAGACTTGCACCTCTTCACTGGTGACCTGGCCCTAGCTGGGTTAGATGTCATGAAAATGTATTATTAAAAAAAAGGGAAAATCCATTTAAATTAGGAATGCAGTCCAACACTTTAAAATATGTCTCCAGCCATTTTCTGGCACTGTTTTCTCTCGTCTAGATCTTTTAAATTTCAACAAACCATTTTGAAAAATTGGCAGCCACCCGTCATGTGCAGACAAGCAGTCAGTATCTACATATTTCACTACAGCACCAAGCAATTGCAGCTAATAATGTTTTATTCATAATAATTCCTACCAAAATAGTGGTATTATTATTTTAATCATCATTTGAATACATGTTATTCTTCTTGCTGTTGAACATTCTTTCCCGAAAAGCAGCAAGCCCTGTGGTTTTACATGAACTGCATTTGGCGAAAGTCTGATATGGGAATAGAAATTTAAATATGTGTGTGTGCATGTTTGGATATGTACATTATTTTCTTCTGCTATCTAGGCAGGAAAGGTTGGAACACAACCACAAAACCTTGAAATGTGAATGTGTTCACCTATGCCTAGATTTATAGAAAGGCAGAGTAGTAGCAATAACTTAGGAGCTAAGGTTTTATAAAACTGACTGCAAGGAGAAGGAAAATGAAACCATAAAATGTCTTGTTTTCTAAAGTCAGTCATATCATGCATTTTACATATGTCTATTATTTACCTATTGACTGCAAATCCTCCCCCAGTTAGTGCATTGTGTGGACTAAATATGCCTATAGAAAAATACTGAAACATATTTAGCCAGTGCAGCATAATTGTCCCTATGTATGTGTGAAACATACACAGAGAAAAGATATTTCAAATACCTTTAGTTGCACAACTGTACAAATAGGCGTGTAAGTAATACTTCGTGAAACTGATGTTATAAAGCTCTGTGCATTCAAACTGATGCACTGCTCCCGTCCACAAAAGCACCCCGACCCATCTGCCCACCAGCTAATTAAAATCAAGGGTGTGCTGGGGGGAGGGGAGGGAAATCTGGCAAATGTTTGCGGAGGAGGGAGTAGAACCTATCTAAGGGCGAGGCGGGATGTATTTATTGATCAAGAGCTTCCCATGATCCAGCATGAAAAAGCTCCTCTGAACAATTTACTAACGAACGTGGGGGACCCGTCTGTTTCTGAACTGAATTCCTGTATTCCCGGGCCGTGTGGAGGGCAGATTGCGGCACCGATGTACCTCCTCGCAGGGTTTGATTAGAAGGACTTGATGCTCGCGGAGTGGCCTTACCCGTAAGACAGAGGCACGGGTTTCCACTCCGGCGCCCTGCTATTTACCCGCCCGCCCCGCGGTGTGTTAAACCGGCTGAAGACACGAGCGAGCTGCTGGGGTGGGAGAATGACGCAGAGCTGCCGCGCGGTAACCTCCGCCGGGCTCGCACGCACCAGTGCCCGCGGTCCCGTCTATCCTGCACACGCCCGCGGGGGGAGGCTTCAGTGAAGACACACGCCTGGCTCGGCCAGCGAAGCCCGGGCAGCGGGTCGCTCTGTGCAATGGCGCTTTACCCTGTCTCGTTCTGCCCGACTTCAGCTTTCCCTAGAGTAACGCGGGGTCACCCCGAGATGCCCTGCCCCCCGCTGGCCGCTGCCCTAACCCCGCACAGATGCTTCTCGCCCTGCCTCTCCCCATCCCCGCAGAGCCTCCCCGGCCGGCCTTTCTATTCGCTGCCTTTGCAGAAGCGCTTCAGCGACCCGGCCCGCGCCTGGCTTCCGCATTCATCATTTCGGGACTGGGGCACTGCGCGGCGGAGGCTCGCGGCGATGCCCTCCGGGCGCTGGCGCTGGCGCGGTCGTTACTGCGGCGCTGTGACTGCAGCCGCCTTGCGCGGTGTGCGTCCCGCCCCGGGCTGCCGCGAGGCAGCGCCAGACAAGCGGCGTCGCGGGCCCCACGTCCCGAGCGCCCTACTAATTCCCGGCTGTTGTCTTGGGGGCAGCCGGGCCCCTCTCCCAGCCGCGGAGAGCGCGGCCGGAGGGCCCACGGCGGGCAGAAACCTGCCAGGCTGCCCGCGGATATCGGCTCCGGTTCGGGGGCAGGCTCCCGGGGTCTGGCGGAGCCCTGCTTCCTCGCGGACCCAGCAGCATCCCGCGCGGCTCGGCCGCCCCCTCCCCCTGGCAGCGGGCTCCCGCTGGGGCTGCGCTGCCATTGGCCCAGCCTCCCTGCAGCTGCTGCTCCGTAGCGGGCGTGGAGAGGAGCCGGGGGCTTTGGGCAGGGAGGAGGGAATCCAGGTGCAGAGGAGGGGGGCGCGCGGCTGATAGCAGCCCCGGCCCCGGCCTCGCTCCCTCCTGCCCCGCGGAGCCCCCATGCACGCAGAGCACCCACAGAGGGGCGCCCACGCGGCGCCAGGGCCAGGAGATCACGCCACAGATGCGGACGGTACCCGCACCCCCAGTCTGCTGCGAAAAGGGGGAGAAACGCATAGGGGACAGCTCCCCTTCTGCACACATGGATCTCCAGGAGGCAATCCAGACCTGGGCATTGGGCCTAAGATTTGGACCACAAAAACAGCCGGTGGAAATCATATTCGATGGATACGAAGCATGTGATTTCTCTGAAATAAGCAGAATTTTACCGTGTGCTTAATGTCACATTAAATCTGCACTACGGTAGGCTCGTGCTTGTGGTTCATAGTGTGTGTCCACTAAATGGCTGTGTGTGCGTCGCTTACCTAGGCTACACACAGTATTTAAAGTCACATTAGCTTAGCTCTCTAACCAAAATAGAATAATCCAAGGTATTTCAATTTATAACCTAAAAAAAGTGTATTCTAAGGAACTCTTTTGAACTTTTGCCAATATCTAATTATTTGAGAGGCAGTTTAGAGGTGGAATAAAATATTCATACACTGAACAAAGAACAAGATCTGAAAGGTTTGAATCATGAAAAGCAAGAGCTCCCTGAAAGGGTGCAGAAAACAGCCATCTTGAATATTTTAATCTCTGGCAAGTGTTTCTTTGGAACAAAATGGATGTTGGAGGGAAACAGCATAGTTAACTTTACTGTATCCTTTCATTTCTAACACCATTCCTCACAGAATCCAGCTGTCATGAGGCAGTGAAACTAGAAGGAACACCACAGTCTATTATCTATATAAAATGGTAATAAATAATCATGAATAATATGGTCTGGAAATTTACTACCTTTGAAATTATTTTTTGCCCATGATTTATATTGATTTGTTTGTATCAGTATATACAAATCACATGCAGTATCACAAAAACACTGTTAAGACTCATTCAACATAATAAAACAAATGCTATGTGCTTGCTAAGAATGCATTTGTAAAGATTTTTCACTTTTAATAAAACAGCATGGTGTTACTTCTCTGAGGCCTGATCCAACCCTCATTGAAGTCAAAGGAATGATTCCTGTTTATTTCACTGGAAATTTTGGACCAGGTCTTTGGTTAAAGATTTGTGTGGGTATTCATGATATGAACCATTATTTTTAGGAATTCATCAGTTGGCCATAAAAAATCACTCTGGCCTGAAATTAACCATAGAAGATCCCCATTATTTTTTTTTCTTTTTACCAAAATTCAGAAATAGCTATTCAAGCTTGTGTACAGCTTAGTGCTTTCAGATACTTTATTTTCCACCCTGTATCTGAAAAGTAGCTTCCTTTTTTAAACTAAGATTTTGAAGGTTGTTAATCTCAATTGTGGATTAAGGCCTTTGCATATTTCAAGGAATAAATTATTAAAAACAACCATAATTGGGATAGGCAGGAACCAAGAGGGACTTGGTGATAAGTCAAAAGTTAAGACACACACAGAGCTCAGAGGAGGTGGTTCCATGTGAATTTTTTTTTCATTTTGCTGGTGACTGTTTACTTACCTCGGATCTACTCCCTCTGTGGATAAGCTTGGCAGGAACAATGTACAGAAAAATGCTAAGGGGAGCTAAAAGAGGGAATGCTAGACAGCTGAAGAGTGTTGCCTACAGATTAAAAGATAGGACTGCAAGTAGGGATGGCTGAATTCTGTTCTGTTTCTGAGTCAACTTGGGCAAGCCACTCAGGCCAAAATTTTTAAATTTGCGTGGCTAAAGTTAGGATTCTAAGCGAGTAGTCTGATTTTTGTTCAAAGGATTTTCAAAGGCTGCACTCCTTCTAAAAATCAGATTACTTATGTAAGTGCCTAAATATGGATTTAGTTGTTAAATTTTAGGCACACAGAATTGAAAATGTTTTACCTTCACCTCTTTGTGCCTTATTTTCCCCGTCTCTAAAATGGAAATTGAAATATTTCTCAACTGTTTCAAAGGAGTTTTGTGAGACTTCATTAATGTTTTGAGAGCCTATGTGTGAAAGGCTCTATAAATCAAGCGGTGTGCTCATGACTTTTTTAAAACATAAGCAAGCAGAAACTACAGGAGAAAAATAATTTTGGAAAACAGAGAGAGCAAAATTGATAAAATGCAAGTGACACGCACTCTGTTAGAAGCAAAAATTGAAAATTTGTGTTGTAAGGAAAAAAATGCACAAGTAAGACTAGATAACCTGGAAAAGCAGACACTGATTTCTTGGTGTAAAATGTCTTAAAGGACATCTCTCAATCTAAAAATGTAAACAATGATTTGTTAAACAAATTGTTGTTCTGTCATCTAGAAAACATGAAGAACTCAATTAGATTGAATAATGTTTGGTGTTATGGGATTGCTTTAGGGCCCAGAGGAGAAAGTCATCATTGGATTTGTAGGAAGCCTAAGCTCCTGCATTTAAATGTCACTGAGAATCCGATTTATATAGGAAAGGTATTTAGGATTCCAGGGAGGAAGCAGAGTGCAGAGAAGGACTAAGAAAGTATTATTCTTACACTTTCTTTGTCAGACCTGAAGGACAGAGACACAGTGATCAAAGCAGCCAGGGAAAAACATGATTTTTTTTATGATGATTGTAAGAATGAGTGTTGCCTGAAAGACACATATAAACAGGAGAAGGGAAACTGAATAATGTTATTTGTCTGTATAACAATAATGATTTTGTACATTTAAAAAGAGATATCTACCTCATTCAATGTATTTCCATTTATCTGTGTCATCATCAGATTTTTTTCTCTCTGTTATATGCTATATTCCCTCACTGTCATCATAAACTTTGATAAAAAAAGCCTGAGAGCTAGATTGTGTCTAGCCATGCATGGATGCACAAGGGAGAGAAACAAAGGTGCAGAAATTCTTCCACCTACATACCTTGCACAGGGGCCAGGCACAATTTGCAAACCTACAAAGACATGAGGCTCTAGTGGTATATATTGAACAGCACATTTGAATTATGTAGAAAGGGTGGCTCCTTATTTTGCTTTCTTGCTGGGTCATTTCCACTCTGGGCTCAGCAAGCAAGAAACCATCTGTTAAGTATTTCATAGAGCTGGGCATATAATTGATAACAAATAATTTTTTCAATAGACTGAGGTCTTGTCTATAGACAGTTTTTTTTTAAATCAATTTAACTATATCAGTTTAGAAAACAATATAGTTACACTGATGCAACTCCTTATCTGGATGCGGTTACATGACTACCAAGGTGTTTCTAAACTGATATAGTTAAACCGATACAAAGACTATGTGTAGATCATCAGTCAGCCATCTTTTCTGTCTACAAATTATCTTCAAACACTTTATGATTTTCTAATATGTATTTGTTATTCAAATTATTTGCCAAATTATTTCTCTGACTGTTTCTTGGTCTATAGGTTGCTTGAGAACAGTTAATTGTTAAATAGTTAAAGCAGTCATTATTCAAATTTCAGGCTGTGTTGGCTGATTTTAATTGGACACATTGTTCACATGGTACCATTTCTAGTCCCTGGTTGGATAAACTGAATATTCTGAGACTCAGGTGTGAATAGTCACATTTACAAATCAAAAATGAATTTTTCACATATATTCTCCATGATTCACATACAATATGCTGTTTCTGGGAACATTGGTGCTAGTAAGTAGTCGCTAGTATATTTAGGGAAAATAAACAGTGTCTAGAACAATGGGGCCTAACTAGATTGTGGTTTTTAGGTGCTACCACAATATAAATGTTAAATAAAAGTAATAATAATAATAATCAGAGGTGCACACAAAATTGGAGCAAATTCATTATTATATTCAAACTAATATTAGCAGAAAATGTTTTGCTGTATTCACCTAGTTCCATTATTCAGCATTCATTGGTGGGGTCTGGTTTTTGCAAGCCCTAAACTAAAAGAAAGACTGTACTTTTTCACCTTCATATTCCTTAATCTCATTTGAGTCTCATCTGGAAGAGTTTGGATCCTCCCCAAAGGTCAACTCCACAGATTGAGAAACACCACTCCAGCCTATCTTTGCACTCCTCTAGCATGAATGCCTCATGTTCCTCCCGTAGTAACTTGTTCCATTATCTAATTTCCTTCATTGTTTAAGAAACAAATATTAATAAATATCCTATCATATATATCTAACCTAGTTCTTTCCTTTTTAAATTTCAAGACCTAGTGCCTTCTTTACTACTGTTGCCACTGCATGTCTCAGATAAATTGGTTGGAAATATAATAATTAGGAATTCATTGTGGTAAAAAGACAAGATTAGCTACAGTAAAGATTTATTATTAGACAATGAAAAGGCCAGTTTTCAAAATTTAAAGGAATCATACAAATTATTTGTTGGCCAGTTGTTGTTTTTTTAAGTTTCAGCTAATGGCAGTGCTGAACGGACCAAATATTTTCAGTAGATGAATTTGTAAGAGACATGGAAATGAAGACTCATCTGGCTAGTAGATGTTAATAAAATTCTTAATGACTCCAGCAGCCTCAAATGAGACTAGCGGGGGCTGGAGTATGGCCGGATGGAACTTGCTGGAGTTGTTAGATAGAGGGTCTAGCGCACGTGTGATCGTGATAAGTCGAGATATACGACATTTTTAAAAAAGAATAAAATTGAAATTCCTTAGTGTACCCTGTGGGTGTCCATATTATCTCTTCTTCAAGAATTCTGTATTAATTATTCTAAGTAGGAGATAGTTACTGTAATATACAAGGCATTTTGGAAGCTGTGATTGTAGCTAAAAGACTTAGGGCCAGATTTTTAAAGCTACTTAGGCACCTAACTCCCATGGAAATCAGTGGGATTTAGGTGCCTAAATACCGTTAAAAATTTGGCCCTTAGGGCTTGTCTATATGGAGAAACGTACCAATATAATTACACGGCAGTAGTTACTCCCAGAGCAGACACCCTTAATTCTGGAACAAGAGTGCCTTTTTCCAGTTTAGCTTATATAGCTTTGGGAGGCTTTTGTTTGTAGCTTTACTGATCACAAGATCTGACCTTAAATCATGACATTATTATATATTCAAACTAAATATATATTTCTAAAACTATTTTAGAGAATTTCTAAAGGTTACTAAAAGGTATTGGTACTAATGTTTCTGTCCTTCAGAGGTTTGTACACTTGTTTGTGGGGTCAAAGTACATTCTGTTGACCTCAGTGGGGACTCCATTGGCATTGGTGGTATTACACCAGGAACAAAATGTTAAGTTAGACAGCCTGGCTTTGCGAGTGGCGGGATTGAAAATAGAATACTAATAAAGTTTTTAAAAAATCTCTGATTAGTTCTAGCAAAGTTTTTCTATAAACTATGTGGCATTGATTGAACACATGGTGGTGTAATGTGCTAGAAAGGTTTTCTGATACTTGTGAGGAATGTTGCCATACTTGCTGCAACTAGAGATGCTGGATGTGCTGCTGCCTCCCTGGCTTGAAGCGGTTGCCATTATATACCGTGTTTACAGTTTGGTCCAATGGCTCTCAGCACCCCCACTATAAAAATTATTCCAGCACCCCTGAATGTTGCCATCTGAAACACATGCTGATAAAATCTTTATTCTGAACATATTTGAATCTGCCTCTCCTGAGAATTATATCTTCACCCTGCCAGGCTCAAAGGACTGAAGTATCATGGATTCTAGCCCCTGAGGTGTGGAGGAGGAGGTGTGAGGAGTACCATGATTGCATTAGGCCTGTGTGGGAAGGGTGAGGTATTTTAGAGGAACTCATCAGAATGTGGTTTTCTTAGGTCAAAATTCTCCTCTTAGATCCTCCACAGCATACCATATGCAACATCAGCATTCTGTTCTCCAAGCTTTTGTGGAATTCCTATTGACACCTATGGGAGATCCACAAATGCGGGGAGAGCAGAACACTGAAGCCAAGTACTAAAGTGAGTATATTAATCCATGTCTATGCTAGAGAACTTGACTAAAATTCCACTGGAGCACCAGTAGAAAGATATATTGGAATTGGAAAAGGTACAGAAAAGGGCAACTAAAATGATTAGGGGTATGGAAAAGTTTCTATATGAAGAGAGATTAATAAGATTGGGACTTTTCAGTTTGGAAAAGTGATGACTAAGGGGAGATATGATAGAGGTCTATAAAATCTTGACTAGTGTGGCGAAAGTAAATAAGGAAGTGTTATTTACTCCTCATAACACAAAAAGTAGGGGTCACCACATGAAATTAATAGGCAGTAGGTTTAAAACAAACAAAAGGAAGTATTTCTTCACACAACACACAGTTAACTTATGGAACTCCTTGCCAGAGGATGTTGTAAAGGCCAAGACTATAATGGGGTTCAAAAAAGAACTAGATAAGTTCCTGGAGGATTGGTCCATCAATGGCTACAAGCCAGGATAGGCAAGGATTGCTGTTTGCCAGAGGCTCGGAATGGCCGACAGGATGGATCACTTGATGATTACCTGTTCTATTCATTCCCTCTGAAGCATCTGGCATTGGCCACTGTCAGAAGACAGGATTTTGGGCTAGATGGACCATTGGTCTGGCCTAATATGGCCATACTTATGTTCTTATGACAAACTGGAGAGAGTTCAGAGGAGAACAACAAAAATGATAAAAGGTTTAGAAAAGTTAACTTATTAAGAAAGGTTAAAAAAACTGAGTATGTTCAGTCTTGAGAAAATAAGTCTGAGAGGGGACCTGAGAAGTTTTCAGATATGTTAAGAGCTGTTACAAAGAGGACAAGGATAAAATATTCTCCATGTTCACTGACAGTAAGGCAAGAAGTAATGGGCTTAATCTGCAGCAAGGAAGATTTAGGTTAGATGTTAGGAAACCCTTTCCTCTTACAAGGAGAGTTAAGCACTGGAATAGATCATCAAGGAATGCTGTGGAAACCCTATCACTGCAAGCTTTAAAGAATAGGTGTTTACCTGTCAGTGGTGGCCTAGGTATACTTGGTTCTTCCTCAGTACTGGGGTATGGACTAGATGATCTCTGGAGGTCCCTTCCAGCCCTGTATTTCTGTGATTCTGAGATTATTGCCTATGGGTTGAATCTGTCTTGTCTTACTCTCACTGACTTTATTAGGACTACTTGTGTAAAATAAGCAGGATTTGGCCATGTAATTGTTAATGTCAGCAACCATCAAAGGAAAAGGGCATCCACAGTGGCACACTCAATTTCTGAGAGGATAAGTCTGTCTTTTTGGCCTTGTCTAGACACGCAGTTATGCTGGCAAAACGTTGCTGCTCTGGGGTGTGAAACCCCCCCTTCCTCCCCGAGTGATATAAATTTTGCCAGCATAAGCGCATGTGGACAGTGCTATGTTGGCAGGAAACGCTCTCCTCTGACATAGCGGCTGCTGCTTGTTTAGGTGGTTTTATTATGTTGGCAGGAGAGCTCTCTCCTGCTGACATAACGCAGCTACACTCATGCTTATGCCAGCAAACCGTACGTGGCTCGGAGGGAGGGTTTCACACCCCTGAGTGACAAAGTTTTGCCAGCATAACCACGAGTGTCGACAAGGCCTTAGTGTCACGCAGGTGGATCATCTGTGGGTTGTGGTATTGTAGGTAGTAGTTTAAATCAGTCTTTAGATTGTAAACTCTTTGGGGCAGAGACCATCATATTTGTCTGTACCGTGCCTCTGACACTTTTGTTAATATATAAAAAATAATACCAATTAATTAATGCATAATAAAATACAGAGGAGCAAGTAGAGAAATAAAGATTCTGGAACTGTCTAGGCATCCACGGGATCTGGGTCAGTAGGTAAACACTGAAAGGGCATAAAGCCTACTTTAGCTGTAGCAATTCAAAGATGTCAGAAGTGAAACCTGTCACATCCTGAGCCTTTTAAATCATTTGCTGATGAGCCTGAAAAGAGTGAAAACATTTAGCTCCCGTGGTACTGGCCTAACAAATGTCACATTCGTTTTATATAATATTGAGTCTCAGTTTAAACCATTCCAATAGCAAAACAAACGACACCTTTCCCTTTCCCCAGCTGCTTTTCAGTACATTTTTTTACGGTTTTTCTGGCTTAGGTCAGGTGACTCAGGCATCCCCTGCTGTTCCTGCCCGTTTTCACAGCCTGTGAATTAGCTCTTCTGGAGGCAGCATTTCCTGTCAGTGACTGACAAGAGGTGTTGTATCTGACAAGATGAATTTTCTCTCTCTTTCCCTTTCTTTCTTGTGTCTCTTCATTTCCTCCTCATCTCTCTGTCTCTCCTTTGCTTCTAGTCTTCTTAACCCTCTTCGGTTTTCTCTCACTTCTCCTTTTCTTTTTTGTTATATTCTTTCTCCACTTCACTTTCTATTATCTTTCCTGTCCTCCTCTGCATTCTTTCAATCCCAGCAGGGCTCACGCATACAAATTGACCCCCTCCCAGCCAGTAATGTGATCGAAGCTCTTTGTGGCTCCTACTATCTCTATGGTAACTATCAGGGGGGGTCTCCATAGTGGTGTTAAACCCAGTGCACTAGCCCACATACTGTTGTTCTTGCTAGCATTACATACTGACCACATGGGCCTGATTGCTCATTTAAAAATTACTTAAAAAAAATTGAAATCAATTTACTTTAAAGAATTTAACCCTAAGGAAAACTAAAACCTTGTGCCAGTGCGCAAATAGATTTTTCGGTTCTAAAGTATCTGAAAGATGTTGTCTTTGGAGCTACTTTCCTGGGCAGCACTTTTTTATCACTGTATTGAATATTATATTTTGTCTACTGACTGTTGCAGTCACACTAGAGATACAGTTATACTAAAAAATTAGTATCCACATTGCAGCAGCAGTTCTAAGCCTCTAATGCAGACTAGTCTTAGAGCAGGTTTTTGTTATATGGGCTCAGACATCTTAAATGATGTCTATGCTTGCTCTGACTCCATTGCTACCAGTGTGCAGCTTTACCTTTTCTGACAGTTGCTGCAATACATGTCCTAAATTTTAGACAAAGCCTCTGTTACTACATATCTACTTATTACCATCAAGTTGGGATCTGTGCAAAGATGGAGCAATTGTAGAATCTGGTTGCAGTATAGAGCTGGGGGGAAGCATCCAAATAATTGTGATATGGCCATAAGGGATGTAAGAACCACTCTTGGGCCAAGTGTGCATTGCTCATGCATCCAAAGCTCCCAAGGAAGCAATGGAAATGTGGGAGGCACATAGAATCCAAGACCATGCCCATTATTTACACTGAATACGTTTATTAAAAAGGGACTAAAAGTAACCAGCTTTAGAAAATTTAAAGAAGCTAAATTAGCAGTAGAGAAGAACTGGATCCAAAGATTTTCCAAACGATATTATTTGCATAATATTTGCAAATGTTAAGACAGGGTTCTTGTTCAGGAATGTAGGTCCAAATTTTGATCCATATGAGATGTATGAGATTCTTTATAAATCACTGTGTTTTTGTGCCCAAAACAATTGCCTTGGGGCTACTTATTTCTACAGAAAATAACTACATTATTAGCCCCAGTTCAATAGTTATGAACAGAAATAATTAAAATCTGTTGTGAATTTTGGCAAAAATCACCTGTATTTTTAACCTAAAAACTATTGGATTTTTCCTCACAATTCTGTAGATTTTCAGGGATTTTTTTTAAATTACTCAGCCTTACTTATATTTTAATATCAGATATCACCAGAAGACACACGATATTTATTAGGTAATTAAACTTTACCGGCTTCACTGCTGCTGGAAAAAATATCAGAAATCCCACAAGACCCTGCATTGCCTTGTAGGATGCTGCAAACCATATCGCCGTTGTTCAGCACTTTGTTGCTTACGCTGGAAACACTACTTTTACCCTAATCTTTAAGGACAGTAGTAAACATCTGAATTATTCAAATAACAAATACATTATTCGGTTTTCCAGCTAGCTGTATATTCCATACTCAGAGATCTACATGGGAACGTCCATTGAAATTAAATGAACGTTCATTCGATAGTGAATGTTACATCTAGCTACTAAATCAAATACGTTAATCGACTGTTTCAGCGACTACAGTCAGCGACGAAATGGTTAACACTGTGGGCATTTAAGTGGTCATAATTAACAGTCCATTAAGATGAATGGAGAAAGTTCTCACTTAGCATTGCTATTGTTTCAGTCTGTCTGTTTACAGACTCCGCAAGACAACAGTGTGTGTGTTGACAGTGTCCTGGTTTTTGCAACCAGAGGAAGTAGAAAACTCATTTAAAGAAGCTTGGATTGTAGAAAATGCAGCAAAATTTGGAGGAAATCCATCGGTTTTGAACATTTCTTGCTCCTGCGGATTTCTGTCGTGCCAGCTGACAGATTTGAGAAGTAGGAAAGCCACATTTTTTGGATTAGCTGGATACTAAATAACACCCGTTATCCATCAAGTAGTAGATACAAATCCATCTACACAAAGACCTCACTATCCTGCATCACCTCACAGTTCATGATGATTCACATAAGCAATACAATTTGCTTCCAGCAAATAACTGTGTAGGCAGAAAGCAACTCCAGAGACCTGTAAGCAAGCACTCTGTTTTCTTGATGGGTGGCTCTTTGCTTTTTTGGTTTATACTTTTCTGCAAGTGTATAAATATTTAATATTCTTGTATAAATATGTCATTACCAGTATTGCCAACCTCAAGCATGCAAAAATAATGTGTTGGGCCCAAAACATCTTAAGATTGGAGTAAAAAAAATCATGAGATCTTTTAAAATAGTGTATTTTGGGTTCTTTTTAATTTGTCTTCTGGCTTCTGACTGTTTAGTGTTCATTTGTGTCACATTTTCAAGTTTCGTCTGCAACCACAAGGGCTGGAAACTGACTTTTCTTTTAAATGGAAGTTGAAATTCTCTTGCAATCTTTCTAGCTACCTGAGTTCTGAGTGGAGTTAGAAAGCTTGACTTCAGAAGCACTCCGATGTCTATCTCTTTATCGACATTGCAGTCATCATTCTGATATCTGAGTTCCCCAAAAATATGAATGAAATATAAAATGAGTGAAAATAATGGATCTGAACATGTTTTAATTCATTCATTTGAATATAAATACTTGAAAATTTTAACAAATAATTTTTTATCTTGGACTCAGGTTTGATTGTCACAAGAACATTTTAAAAATATATTTATACAATTTAGCTTTATCCTATCTGAAATAAAGAATAGTTAAATATGGATTTGTATATTTTCAAGTGTTTTGCATTTTCCTGTAATTTAAACCTTACCTTTGAAATTTCTGAATTTTGAATGGTAGTTTTTTGTTAATTACAAGGTAGCTAAGATGGCTTTTGCCCTTAAGTCACTGATATGAATTATCTTCTTTAATTTCACGTTAGACACATTTTTGTCTGGGTTAGATTTAAAACTTGCCCTAGTGCCATGTGCATGCTGAGGTACTCTCTAACAATTTGAAACGACATTAAAAGCACAGTGGCCCCCTGAAGCCATGTTTTAGGAATCTCCGTTTATTTCATTTTGATGGCAAGTCAGATTTCAAGAAGGTAAAAAATGGTTTCAATTTCATAGATGAATTTTTGGAATCAAATTATTTTAAGTCCTTCCATTAGTTCCCAGTTTTGTCTTCGTAATATAAAATTTAAATATCTAGAAATCTGAGTCCTTTCAGTTCATAGACATCACCCGCAACTAATGGGAGAGAGAACATTATAAATCTGAGTAACAGTTACCATCAGATGCCTTTAGTATAATCAAATTATTGATGTATTTGTTAAATTGCAACCACAAAAATCCATGGGAGACATATTTGGGGGCTCCAACTGCACTTGAAGAATTGTAGCATTCTCGTGCATTAAAGACAAAATAAAACAATATATACAAAATGTAAAGAACAAAATTTATCTGGTTCATTATCTTTATTTGAATAAAAAAAACCACCACACAGTTGTATTAATGATAAATGTTGGAATTGTCATCCAGAAAACACTGACTTGGACCCTGATGCTTCATTTCATTGCTCATTGATGGACTACTGCCCCCACACAGAGCCCCAAGACTTCAGTGGAGATCTGCATGAGCACTGTAGTGTGTCTATGTGCAAGGAATTATTGGATCAGGGCCCTGATGCATATACTATGCAACTTCATAAAACTACAACATCCTGGGGTCAAAAGAGACAAACCAACTGGGTATGAATTTTTGGAACAATGAAACCCAAGGATGGCTCTTGTTTGTTTCTCTACTGAGGGTTCTCCCCACAATGAGAAATTCCCACTTTTTTTGCAGGGGGGAAACCATTTGAGGTATCACCCAGGGTTGAAAATCTGAAAAGGTTCCAATGGTACCCCAATGGGCTTCAGAAACTTCATAGTGACCCATCAGTGAAGGACTGGTTTGACTGAGACATAACCAACTTTTTTTTGTTGTTCTAAATTAGAAGCCTAGGCTACACACGTTATAAAATACACTATTCATTTCACTGCACTCTCTATGGGCCTGAGCCTAAAACATTTAATACTGAACAAAACACTTACTAATGAGTGGCTCCATTGGAATAATTGTAATAAGGAGTTTGATTAGTAATAAGTGGAGCTGGTTGAGAAATAAAATAATTTTTGTGAAAATTTCAAACTTTTGGCAAATTATTTCAGTATGCCCAGTTACAAAATAGACCAACTTTGTGTTTAAAATTTTTCTCCATTTTAAAAAAATCTCACCCTTTTATTTTCAAAACATCATTTTTTCTGTGTTGAAATTGACAATTTTTAATTTTTTAAATATGCCACCATATGAGCAAGCTGATCATTTACCACTGGCAATAGAAAAGGAAACCCAAAAATTGAAACTGAGAATAGGAAATAAAAACTGCTAAACAAGACTGAAAAGTATAAAAACATTATATTGAAAAGTGGAAAATTTCAAGAAAATTAAAATGTTTTTGTGAAAATTTCTGTTTTAAAAAAAGGCCAGACTTTTTTTGGGGAAAAAAAAATCCAATTATAAAAAGTTATCTACCATCTCTTGTAGTAATTGCCTGAAAATTTGGTCCCTGTGGCTCAAATGCTACAAATACTCTGTAATGGGGTAATTACCCTATATGTCATATTAATATGGATTTGAGAGGCCAATTAACTAGTATGCTTGCACCTGGAGGATGGCCAATGACTGATTAGAAATAAAGCCCAGCTAGGAAGGAGTTGGTTTGCCTCTCCCAACCCAAATACCTCTGCAACCCCAACCCAGAAAAGAGATGACTGAGGTGAGGTAAGGCTGTACAGGGCTTGTCTGAACCCTGAGTGAGAGGAGGAACGTGACAGCCCTTGGGCTGTGGGGTTGATTGAGGCATAGAAACCTGTGGCTAGACTGGAAGACAGTTTAGAGCAGTGAAGGTGGCTGCCAGCTGAGGCCAGCTGGGCTGAAGGTTTGGTTCTGTATAAATTTCTGTTGGACTTTAGTAAAGGAATTTGTGACTCTGGAAGAGACAGGACTCTGTTAAGTGATTTGGCTGGAAGGCCAGGACACTCTGATGGCTGGAATAGGCCAAAAGACAGTGGGGAAAATGGAGGCAAGGATGCTGCAATACCACAGCAAGCTACAATGAGGCATGCTGGGGTGGCAACTTTGAACTCACATGCTTAACTTACTCATCTTGCATAAAGTTAAGCACATGTGTAAGTATCTGCGGGATCAGGGCTTATGTCTGTAATGTTGAAGATGTGGTAGTGTTACCAGAAGATTTTAAGGAAGCCAGTTTGTTATTACCAAGACAATTTAGAATAAGGTGTTACCCCTAAAACCTGCTGGTGTGGTGGTCCGCCCTACTGGAATTTCCAGGGAGACAACCTGCCTTCCCTTGAAAGGACATGGATCCAGCTCTCCGGTCAAGATAGAATACACAAGCTGTGATACTTTGAAAACAGATACAATATTTATTTAGAATTAAATGATTATGTTAAGTAGAAAGAGATAGAAATCAAGCATGACTTGTAACAATATATTCAGTATGTATATATATTGAATAGAATACAACTTTTAGAAGATATACGGTGCAGAGAATATTAAATTATTAGAAACTACACAGTACAAGAAATTTCTCTAACTTAACGCTACAATAACTGATCACTATAATACTTGACACTGTTAATTGAATAATGTTTTATACATTAATACGTAACACTTTATGCACATTACTATAAATCCTTAACAATCTATCATCCAGCAAGCGTTAGGCCAAGCCGTTGCTGGATGCGTAATGAGGGAGAATCTCACTCAGACCACAAGCATCTAACTTTATTGACATGCAGACTCAGGTGGCCTTTTACTTACTCAACCTTTAAAAGATCCCTCTGCTCGTCAGGAAAGGTCTTTTTGCTCTGCCCAAAAATTGCTAAGAGAGTTACCTCAGGCTCAGACCCAGAGCGGGGACTCAGCTGGCCCAGTTGCCCGTAAGCCCAGAGGCATCTGTGAGGTTTCCTAACGGAACGATTACCTTGGCTTGGACACAGAGCGGGGACTCAGTGAGCCCGGTTGTCCAAAACCTAAGACGCACCTTTGCTTCAAAGATGCTCACCGCTGTTCCGGTCTTGCCACGGAGCTCCTTTCTTTTGCCGCCGGTTCTTTCCAGCTCTCGATCTTCTCTTCTTTAGGTGGTTGGCTCCACGAGTTCAGCTGTTCTCCTCCGGTGAGCTCAGCTCTCTACCAACTGCCTGCTGACAGCTGGCTATATATACAGCCATCAGTTTCAGGTAGGGGAGGGGTCACGTGAGGAGTGAGGAGGAGGGAATCCCCCTTCCAACTGCCATTCTCAACTGTCACTTGCTGGATCTTTATTACTAACCCTTACCTAAGAACCCCATTCCTAAAACTAATCATTCGTCTAAATGTTGTAAAGTGTCCTGATACGGATACCACTCCTTTCAATTACCCAAATGTTCAATCCATCAATCTCAGAATTTTTTTTAAACCCCCTTTTGAGGCTTTTCTGCAAGCCTTTATTTCAACATTCGTTTTGGCCATCTCGACAACTAAGGCAAAAATCTTTGGCTACAGTAGCATTCATAGGAATCTGGGTAATACACCTTATGTGCTTATTTCAATAAACAAATGCCTACGGGGACAGATGGCAAGTGAAGAGAAGTTACCTAGCTGTCAGATTAAAAAATTAAAATATAAGTAAGGGCCTGTAGTAAGGGCGTGGCAGCTGTTCCTCGGGCCTGGCTCCGAGGAAGGCCCCAGTGTCTTGGTCTACGGCGGGAAAAAGCTAGCGTTTGGTGAGTCTTTACCCCAGGAGGGGTGGAGCTGACAAGTGGTTTATAGTCCCCTGGCTCCAGGAGGGAAGGTAGGTAGGTAGTCTATAGCCCTCAGCCCCCAAGCAGGCAGGACTGGCCAAAGCAGTTGGTAGCCCCCCACCCTCAGGCCGGGGGGGCAGCCACAGTAGCCTGTAGCCCCCAGCCCTTAGGCAGGCGAGGCTGGCAAGGTGCTATGGTCCCGCGGCTCAGTATCCTCAACAGCATTAGATCCAAGGGGAGAAGCACCCCTGGGGCTGCTAGGGAAGGGGGACGCAGGCCCACCCAACTCCATTGCATCCCAGCCCAGGGCCCTATCAGTGGCAAAGAGACCCCGCCACTGTGTCAGCGGGACTCCCGCCATAACACACTGAGACTAGTTCAGGCATAAGCTCAGCCAGACTGTAGTCAATTGCCCCTGGGCTACTTCCTCCCACTCTGAACCCAGGTACCTGAAACCAGGCATCCTCCTCTGACTCTTCGGGGTAGAGGGCCAGCGGGAGTCCTACTAGCCCCTCATCAGCCAGCAGCAGGTCCAGGAATTCCTCAGGGTCATCTGCAGAGGGCAGCTCCTCCTGGTCACAAGGTCCCAGTGGGTCCTCCAGAAACCAGGCTCAGGCAGCTTGAGTGGTCCGCAGTGAGGGGCAGCTCCTCTAGGTCAGGGCCGGCCTCAGGGGGTTCCTCCCATTCAGCTGTCTTCCCAGCTACTAGGGCCTGGCGGCCCTTCCCAGTCATGAAGACCTGGTGGCCCAATTCAGTCAGTAGGGCCCAGCCAGGCCTTGGAGGCTCCAGTTGGTCTGCACGGCCGCAGGGCCTAGGTCAGGCCTATGCTGCAACTTCAGGGAAGGCACATCCTTCTCCACCAGCAGCTTTCCCCTGACTAAGCTGCTGGGCCAGCCTTTTATACCTCCCCTTCCCGTGCAAGTCCTGCCCCTCTGCTCCCAGGGTGTTGGGTTTGCAGAGCCTCGATCTCCCCAGCAGGGGCATTGCAGCTGTTCCTCGGGCCCAGGCTCAAAGGAAGGGCAGAGCATCTTGTTACAGGGCCCAATCCCATTCCTATGGAAACAATCGGAGTCTGATCACTGACTTCAGGGGAAGCATAATCAGACACAAAAGCTATACGTTTTAGGGTTAAATTATTTTGTTTTAATAATAGCATATATCTGCTATCTATATAACAACGTCTGTCCAGGAATCTCAGTGAGTCTTGTAACTGTTAACGAATTTAGCTTCAGGGCACTCTGTCAGGCAGGCATCATCTTTGTTTTGCAGATGGGGAAATTGAAGCACAGAATCTATCTGCCTTGCCCAAACCTGTGCCAAGTCATGACTGAAGAGCTCAATGATGGTTGTTAATGGGGTCCATGAAACTCTGCTGGTGATGATCCCTGGAAAATTGGCTGGTCATATGAAGCTAGGTCTTACCCGTTCAACAACGGGAGCTTTTGGATGCTGATCACTCTTATAAATCTGGCCACTTAACTGCCAAAGGTCCTGAAATGTGTTTGACTACCTAGCCCTGAAGATATAGAGTTGAGGTGAACGGTTGCAGGATATATTTCAATATCCTGCTTTAAATCTGACAGTTCAAGCGAAACACCAGTTTGTATGGGAGATGGGGGTGGGGTGGTGGGACTTGTGAGGAAGCTTGCTTGTCACTGCCAGTACTATACTTGATCTGAACATTTCAGTTTCCAGGGCTGTCAGTTTCAGTGGTAAGCAATCTTTGAGCACTGGCCTCTTGCCAAGAATCTGAGGACTGAATGCCATTTGCATATAAATTTAATTTTGTACCAAAAGGAATTGTGCCCAACAATCATATTTCATGTCTACTTTCACCTCCTATTCCCTTCCTATGCCTCTGGCCCATGGGGAAGAACCTTGCTGTGGGACCAATGCTTTTCACTAACTTCTAATTCTACTCACCTTTGGCTGTAGTGCCACCTGTAAATGTATTTTTCCTGTCCCTTTCTGTATAACCAACCATAAATACTTTTTGCCCTCCACAAGACCTAAGCAATGCATATCATCAGATGGGGAGTTAGCTGGTATCAGGGGAGCATATTCAACTTATTAAATTTCCTGCTTAAAAATAAAAACATTAAATCCCCTTATTACAGGAGGCATCAGGGCTTGCAGAATTCTGCCATGACCATGGCAACCTTTTAAGTGATGATACCTCGGAGGCGAAGTGGAATTTGAGTGACTTCATCCAATGATATGACAGAATCAGGCAAAGAAGAGACATCTACAAATGAGAAGAGAGCAACAGCCCAAGACAAAAGAGCACTGCCTGAGAAGGACATCTTGAGGAACAGCACTCTTTTGGGAGATCCAGTTCATTGGACTGGTAGGAATGTTGTGGGTTATGTTGGTGGAAAAGGGAAAAACCTGATATTATAAATACACATGAATTTACTTTTAATCTTCTAGTGTGTGGAGGCTTATCTGGAGTCAGACTTCAATACTTTGCTTCAACATTTAAAAGTAGACTTGTCAATGGGGATTTCACCAGTTTCCTTGGGCAACTATTCCACAGGCTTCTAAGGGCTTGATCCAAAGTCCTGGAAAAACTCCTATTGACTACAGCAGGCTTTAGATCAGGTTTGTAGAGTGGAACATTATGGTTTGGGTTTTTTTTTTATATTCAGTCTAAATTTTTCTTTCCTGATCTTTCCCATTATGTATACTTGCACCTATTTGTTGCATGCTAAAGATTTACAATTACTCTCCCTCCTTGTGGCTCAGTTGCTCCAGCCCTAAACAGGTATTCAAAACCAGAGGAAAGCGTACAAGCTCTTACCACCCCAATGCCGGTGTATGTCTCAGCGTCTTGAAACTGGAGGGTTTTATATATATATTTATATATATATAAAATAATATGGCATACACAGTACTAGATCTGATTTGTGTAAGGATTTAATTGCTGTTTTCTGTATGCTATTGAATATTGCATGTATTATAAAAATCAATGGGTCAGATATATTCATTGACTTTACGGATTTGGTCCATTAATTAATAAAAATCTTTGAAAGACTGGTGGCTTGTTTTTAAAACTTCATATATACTTTTTGTGTTTAAAAATTATGATTTTTTTTTAGCTAGCCTTAGGACTATATGTGACCAGATCTATATGAGCAACTCCAGGGCAAGTACATGATTCTGAGTGTACATGTGGGAGGGATCAAATATCTTCCCCGGAAGGTGTCAAGGTAGTAATGAACAGAAGGTGTTTCACCAGGTTTCCTCATTTGGGGTGTTCATTTACATGAAATTTCGATAAAGAATCTGCCCTTGATGTAAAGTTTATTTGAAATTGTCTTTCTGGCATGTGTAAGCTGAATTGAAAGGGTTCTGGAGGGTGTATTGCCTCTAATTCCTCCTGTATTTGAAGCAAGTGGTCTATCTGTATGGGTTATCGTCTAAGTGGGTTTGCAGTATTTCCTCTGAAGGACTGAAGACTGCTATTTGGGAGCTAAGGATTGAGAAAAGTGGATTGTCTTTGTGGAACAGTAGGGGACAGAGGAGTGAGGAGAGGAACTAAGAATAAGACCTCAGTTGACATTGTGTTGTGGACTTCCTTTTTTCTTGTGATTAATAAAATACCAGCTTCAAACCATAAACCCCAAAAGGAACATTGGTCAGATCTCATGTGACAATTCCTATCGTCCTTCTAGCATGGTATCTTTCTTCTCTCTGGCAGCACCTTCATACAGAGGGGTGACTGCTCCCCTTCCCCTTATGACAATTATAAAATGATGTACTTAAGGGAGAAGCTTTGTCCTGGTCTCTCTGAGTGATTGGCTTGGGTCCTGAACAATGGTACCACATGGTTTTTATCTGAGCTAGTGTAACTGTGGTCAATATTTTATTTTTATATACATGTCAATCCTTTCTGGAATACTTCTAATCTCCAGTAATACCTTGTGGCAGTGAGTTCCTAGGGCTGATCACACAATTAGCTCACAATGCATGGCTGTGCTGTCAGCTACCTGCATATAATTTCTGATTATCAGGATGGTAAGAGTTGGTTTGTGCAAAACCTACACAATGGCTATACAAACTCTGGGGTCCCGTCTTAAAAACCACTATGAGGCTGCCAGGTATGTTAGTGAATAATGGATATTGCTGAGTATTTGTCATCTCATTTCAAAAGGATACTTTTCTTCTCCAGTTTTATCCAGTGACTGACAAGTTATCTCTGACACTCAGAGCAAGAGCCTTATGTTTGGATCTTGTGTTGGAAATCTTGCTTTGGTAATTATTGCTAGAGGCAGGACTGCATGGATAATGCTTTTGTCTCTAGACCAATCTGAACTCTGTAAATACTTCTTTTCCTGGAGTTATAGACAAGTGATGATCGGAATGAAATGGATATGTCCATATCACAGAGATGTTGTTTATGATGTTGGACTTCTGAAGCTATTATTGAGCCAGCACATTTTGTTGTATGCCAGAGCTGAACATCTTAAAGTTCCCTTTGTGAGTAGCTCCAGATCTGTGATTTCTTTGAATATTCTACTTTTTTTAAAAAGTCCATTTAAAGGGCTACTATATTATTTTTATTGGCTGCATAAAATATATCCTGGCGCATGACAGAGGGTTGCTGTGTTGAGTTGCCTATATCTGTCACAGTAGTGAATGACTGCTTTCAAGATCCTATGGTCATATGGTGCTTTTGCATTTTAGTGTGGGTCTACCTTAGTATTTTACAGACTGATAAATAGTGCTTTTGAGCTCTTTGTTTAGATGAACTGATGGCATGAACCAATAATGCCTGCAGAGGACAGCCCGTCATATGGGATTTATTAGGGCTGCTATTGATCTGTAGCATGACTGGACATGCCAATATGTTCTGTGCTTGATTACCCCTGTTCTTGTATTTCAAGTGGATTCTTCAAGGGCTGGCCAGTTGCATAAGCATCTGCAGCTGCATCAAGCTCTAGTTGTCTTCAAAAGCACAACAAAGTTTCTGTAAGCTGGCTTGCTGACCACAGCTCATCAGCTTCTCAACAAAACTTTCACTGCAGTAAAAATGGAGATGAGACCTGTGTATTTCCCTGCTGTTGATATACTATTTATTGTACGTGTAGTTTAATAAATCACATTAAAACAAATGCCAGTATTCTGTTTCCGGAAGCCTGTCTTTTTCTCTTTTCTATGAATAGCATAGTATATCAAATTGTGGCAGGGTAAAGGAGAAGTAACTGGTTCCTGGTGAATAAGAGATTAAGTTCAGCCCAGCTTCTCCTCTCCTTGGACACAGGAGAAGGGCTTTAGGAGTGGCTGTTTAAGAGTGACAGGGAAAACAATGCCTCTGGCGAAAAGTTGGACTCTACATGTAGGAGGCATAAGACAGGACTAGGTTGAACCCAAGTGTGAGGACTTAGTAAATATATGAAAGTAAAATAACTTTATTTAAACACTAACTCTGGAGTTTAAAAAGCCTTGCTGACTGTTTTCTTCCATGTGATCTATTCTGCTAGCAATAATTTGTATTGTAAAATCTGCTTCTGCATTTGTCTTGAAAAGGTGGGGTGGAGAAGGGCTTTGGGTTTTGTGAAGTAGCTGGCATACATAACTTTCAGGCTGGCAGAGTAGAACTGTGCGTAAAAGAAAGGCAATTGGGAGAGTTAGCAATTGTGAACACAGCAGCCTCTATGAGAGATTTAGTGATAGGATTATTTGGATCTGTTCCTGAAACTCTAGTTTTGGAACTTTTCAAGAAATTGGCACCACACCATTTGCTAGCTGTGTGATTGGCATGTTGCCTTGTAGTGGCAATGCTTGACGACTGGCTTTACCTTGAAATGTCGTGACCCAGTTTAGACCTACTAATAGGCTCTGGAGGAAGATTAGAGCTACGATTTAACTGTTCTCTACACTATGGCTGATGCATGCCCCACTTTGGCAAAAACTAAGCTTTTGAAAGATTAAAATAAATGCTGTCCATTGGCTGGGTGGTTGCATAGATCAAATATTAGTGAATGTTTTAAAAGCTTATGCTGTGGGAAGCTACTGCTTTGGAACCTCACAATAAATGGCATGGGTCTCTAGGGGTATGTCTACACTGCAATTAAACACCCATGGCTGGCCCATGTCAGCTGACTCGGGCTTGCAAGGCTTGGGCTATCGGACTGTTTAATTGTGGTACTTGAGCCAGTACATCTCCAATTAAACAGCTCCACTGCCCGAGCCCTGCGAGCCTGAGTCAGCTGACACAGGCCAGCCACGGGTGTTTAATTGCAATGTAGACATACCCTAGGGGGCTACATGACTGATGGAAGTTGTATGGTTGCTTGTGTGATGAATGCCAATTAAATCACAGGCAAGATGCCCCAGGGAAGTGGCTCTGGCTGGTGGCTGCCTGCACACAAGTGTCCAGTGTGACTTCAGTTAATGTGATTTCAATGGATGTGTCTTTTAAATGTTCCCTGCTGCTTTGCTGATCTCTGAGTGAATCCAAACTGTGTGGTTTCCTCCTCACCCATGGATGCTTCCTCCAGCAGGCAAACTGGGCCCAGAACTGAATTTCTAGTATCACTATCCTCCCCACCCCTGCATTTTGTTTAATGAAGTACATTTTAAAACATTTTTCTACTTAAGATAAAATTAATAGATGAATTAGATCCATTTCTGTAGCTGTCCGATATAGTCTGTGAGCAACATATGTGTACGAAAAGAAAAGATAAAGAAGAATCTCTCAACTGCTGCCTTTGTAACAAATTTTAGAGCAAGTGAACAGAACCTGTTTTAAGGTGCTGGAATGTTTGGATAGTTCTTAAAATCTTAATTTCTGTTTTCCAGTTGTGGGTGGAAGTTATGAAATACTGTAAGAAAGGTTCTTGCTGGGGGATTTCTAGACAGATCTAGTAGCACAGGAGAGCTCATGGAAAAGCACACTTGTGAGATTTCCAGCCCCGTTCTGCAATACCAAGAGGTTTGGATTGTTTGGATAAGCATATGAAATTCTGAACCAAACATGAACTCTCAATTTGTATGCACGCACACACTTATATAAATTTTCCATCAAGCAGAAACATCCAATTCCTGATAAATAATTTTCCAATACATCAATGAATGGTTTCAAGAAAATTCATATGTGCCAGGACCTGCTCAAACTGAGATTTTACTTTGTGAGTAATGCTGAAAGGTCAAAGGTTAAAATACAGCTTGCTTGTTTAATTCTTGTCACTGGATTTCTTTTTCCTAAAAAGCTTCAGCAGTTACTAAGTAATGTCTAAGTAATGGAGCCAAGTGAATAAGTTATTTAGTGAATTTAGCCATGGAATTCTGAATTTTATTAATGCAGAATCCATAATCAGTTTACAAGATTCACAAATTGATTAAGTATATAGATTTATTTAAGTTTTTTAAATTATTGTATGCATTGACTGCAAATATTTGGCATTTGTGTTGTGTGGCTTAGCTCTGACTGGTCAGAGGAAGAAAAGATGAAGTAAATATGAATGGAAGACCACACAAGCTCTCCTTGCACAAATTCTTACACATATGAATTTAGGATTTGGTATCTGCAAACAAATGTTTTGGCATTACTTACTCAGCTGTACTCAGTGAGACTGAGCAGTGCTTGGTATTTAAATAGATGAGCTTTTCTCTGCAGATTTGAGGAACAGTTTTTTTTCTTGTTCATTTCCACTGGTGATAAATTGATGCCCCAGTTGGTCTCACTTGTACTGAAAGCTGCAGAAGCAATTTTACCTATTGTTAGTGCATGTCAGGGAATTCAGTTCTCGTAGCTTTGATGATTTTCGAGCAGATGCTGTTTTTGATTGCTGAGACGATCATGTTTTAAAATTGGCAATTTAAAGTGAAACCTTAAGCCTATATTATTTTGCAAACACTAATAGTTGTTTCACCCACATAAAGGCAGAGTAATGGGGCTTTATGTGGGTGAAGGACAAGGAGATGAAATCTTCCTCAACTTTAGGCCAAGGTGGAGGGCTACAGGCTCCTCAATTGCTGCTCCATCCTATAGGCCTTACATACATTATATGTCCCCAGTACCATAGCATTCAAGCACTTTACAATCTTTACATATTTATTTATCTTCACAACCCATCTGTGAGGTAGGCAAATACTATTATCCCTGTTTCATGGATGGGGAACTGAGACATAGGGAAGTTAAGTGACTAACCCAAGGTCACACAGGATAACTGTCAAAACAGGGACTGGAGCATGGGTCTCTCAATTGCTAGACTGGCTCGCCAATCACTGGACCATGCTTATTCTGAGGGGGAAAGGCTTCTGTTATTTGCCAATTGTAACAGGTTCCCTGATCACCTCAGCAAGCCATCTCTCTGAACCACCACCCTCTTTATTGTCTACTGTGGGACCTTCATGCAGACTCTCTCTGTGACACACAGGGGGTGCCAAAGTTCCCCTGTGAGCTGCTCTACTGGCAAACCCCTACACTGGGGATTAAGTGGTGTGCAAGCCTTGTGGCTGGTGCTCCACACCAGCATGAACTCCTGCTTTTTACAACCAGGGTGAATGTTTGTCCCAGCCTCAGAATATGTCTCAAAGAAAATACAAAAATTGCCACACAGAATCAACCCAATGGTCCAGCTAGTTCAGTAACATATCTCAAACAATGGCAAATACCAGATGCTTCAGAGGAAGTTGTTAAAACCTAATAATGAACAATTCTGAAATAACCTTCCCATGAGGGAAGTTTCTTCTTAACCCTGGCAGCTGGTGACTGACTGGCTTATGTCCAGAGCATGAGGGTTTATATCTCTTACTAATGTTTATCTTAGCTAGTCAGGTCAATGGGAGGTTTGCCTGAGTAAGGAGTAGAAAACTGCATCTTCCTAGTTTACCAACACTTTTCTGTGGAGTTGTGTGTGTGCTTTGCATATCATAAAACTTCCTTTGGCCTAACAAAGTAGAAACATTTATGGGACTCATCATGAGTTGCTAATAATTGAATGTAGGTGAAAAGAGCAGTTAATTAGCTTTGCTTTTCTCAGCCAGGTACATTAGAATTTAATGAGAATTAATAATTTCATAAGGTATAGAAATATTGCTGCAAGCAAAACATGATTTAATACAATATTACAAATAGCTATTTAAAATGAATGCAGTGACATTTTCACATTGTTGGATAATCTATAATATTATGTTGTACCAACAGATACAATGCATAGTTAGGTCATATTACCTAAGATAAATAGTAAATTACTGTTTTAGGATATCCTGTTCTCAAGGGCCTCACTGATTAAGAATAAAAATGCTAACACAAAGTTAAATACAGCATTGTAAATGTGACTATAACACTGCCATATTCTTCTTTAAAAAAACCTGACAGAAGTACAGATAATCCGGAAGCACCATATAGGGATAACAATGTCTTTACCATGTGCTAAAGTTCTTCTTGAGTCAGATCTATGGGACTGTTCATGTGAGCAAAACAAACAGGGTAACTATTTTGCTTATAAGACACCTTCTAATGAACATAGAAAATATTTATGGAGCAAATATATCCAGGGCTATTTTAGACTGACTTCAGGTAACATAACAGTCATGTAAAAATGTTTAATTTAAATTGGCTTTTTGATCTAGCACTTTCATGTACATGCTTGTCTATTGTTGCTTTGTCTGAACTACTACTTATTGTGTAAATGGACATTATTCATAACTTCTACAGAAAAAAGACTTGGTTCCTGGCTGGTGAAAATTGGCCTACATCCATTGACTTAAATGCAGCTGCACTGATTTACTGCAGCTGAACATCTGACCCAAGAACTGACTGGAGGAATTGGAAGGGGGGGCAAGAATGATGGATGGTCTTACTACAATATATTTGGTGTTTATTATTTATCTCAAAGACTTTGTTTTTTAAAAATATGGCAAACATTTGTAAATTAAATTGACTGAGTCAGCTGACTTTTAATAAAAATCTCCTGCTGGAGAGGGGCTGGGTATTAGGGATTGTCTTCTTGAATGTGGTCTGGATTTATGTGCTGGACAAGCCCAAAGTTAAATGGAAGAAGCCACAAATGCTGGGCTGGATTCTCCACATCTTTACTTTGGTGTAACTCTATTTACTTCAAAAGAGTTAAAATGGCATAAAACCAGCATAGCCAGAGTGGAGAATCAGGCTCATTTAGTTTCTAATCTTACTCTTGAAAGAATTATAGCCTAGATTATACATGTCAGATTGAATAAGGGCCTGAGTAGCATTTTCCTGCCGCTGGGTTTAGTGTGCAGTGCCCTATCATTAGATCAATGTTTGTGGGAAATCTGAATTCCCCTTGCTACAACAATATCTAGCTAAGAACAGAGATTAAACGATTCAGTTTTTCTGAGTAGACCAACCACTTGCATTTTAAAATGCAAAATGATAAAGTGAACTCTTATTTTCTCCATCATGCAGGCAAACAATAATAACAAAAACCCTTCACACTAAAATTCTAACTCACCATGTCATAGCACAGATATGCTGGTATGAAAGAGTGAATGACCCAATAAAATACCGTTCTGAAGTATGTATTAGATCATGTTTCCTTGAAAATCCAAAGATTACTATTGCCCACCCAGTATGCCAGGTTTTAAGATAAATATAGCTAGAGTTGGTCAAGACATTGAGAAATTTTCATCAGAGTAGGAAAGAAGGTAGGGGGAAGGGAAAAGAGAATACACAGAAAATAAAATTCTCAATGAAGATGTTTGTTGTAAATTCAAAATTCTTTAAATTTCAACCAGCTTTATAGTTTGATGAAAATTGCCAGGAAGAAAGTAGGTTTTGCTATTTGTTGAAAATCCAGTACATTAATTGAAAACTAGTATTTTGGAAAACTTCAACCATCTGTAAATACAACTAAACCAAATTCTGCTTCCATTTTTATTATATAATTTCTCAGTGTAAATAAAAAAAGATTAGAATGGATGTTTCATTATTTTCCAGCACCTTACCCAATTTGTAAACATTTTGGCGAGTAACTCTAATGGTGGCTGAGTCAATAAATTATGGAACTGATTTTCATCATAAGTTATTTTTTCTCAGGACTTTTTGAAAAGGCATTGGTATTACATTTCATAAATGCATTTCCTATGGATTGAAATGATGCTGTTAATCTTAACTAGAATTAAGCTTCTATTGCAGTTTTCACATTTTATCAATTGGGGGAAAAATTAATTCAGGTCTGAAACCTAGTTTACAAGATATCAACCAAGCAACTAGATTTCTTTTCCCCTTGATCAAATTTTTTATTGAAAACTTTTTTATTACATCAGAACCAGTAACGAGATCCTCATCTCAAAGGCCACATCTAAACCCTCATGCTGCTTCTTCCTGCATAAAACCTCCAAGATCTGACCTTTTCTTACCATCCACGCAGAAAAATCTCTTGCCAAGGCCCACATCTTGCAGCTTAGCTCCTGCAACCTCTCCCCTGCCTTGACAGATGCAATCTCACCACACTTTTTCCTATGGAAAATGCTGCAAAGATCACTTCCTTGGTTTAAAGCTCTCATCACATTACCCCTCTCACTATATCTCTCCGCTGGCTCCCTGTTCTCCACTGCAACAAATGCAAACAACTCATTTTTGCCTTGAAGGACCTTAAAAGCATGTCCCTGCCCTATATCATCTATCATATGCTGTTTACATGTCTATCTCTGCACTGCCGATGATGCCATCTTTCATTGTCCATTTGTTAAGCTTTCAAACAAACACCTTCACACTTTCTCTTATGCCAGCCCTCTCTCCCCCAACACACAAACACATGAGAGGAGCTCCCTACCCATAAACATCTGCAAAGCCACCTCATGGACCTCCTTCAAATGACTCCTTAAACTTTCCTTTGCCCTGATACCTACAAAAACCTTGCCAACAATGAGGCATCTGGTGGGGTGTGGCTGCTTCTTAGGCTATACAGTATTGTCTCATTGTTAAGTTGTGCTTCCCAGTCTCTGTATCCATCCGTTTTTTGTCTAACAATCTAATAAGCTCATCATGGCAGCACATGATCTTTGACTGTGGCCCCGTAGGAGCTACCAAAATACAAATAATACATAAAAACGATCAGCTTCTCATGTGGAATCATGGATCTGAATACAACGTTTTTGAGAAGGCTACTAAGTAGAGATAACTAAATGGGTACAACCCATAACAAGTGTAACAAAAACTTAATTATCAGGCAGCAAGATATACCATTTTCTACTATCCCTTGTTTCCTCCCCTCCTTCCACTTCCAAACCCTCCCTTTCTCTAGTTACAAAATTTAGGGAAAGAGAACTACAAACATCCCTAGCATGCTGTAATGTAATGTTTTATAAACATGTTCATAACGCACAGTAAGATGTAACAATCTTCTTGTCAGCTCTCAGGTTAGCTAGTTACAGTATGACTCTGCTGTTCTTTTTTGGTGTATTTGGCAAGGTCCTAAAAGCCAGATCATGCCCTTATGCACTCAGCTATCAACAGGGAACTCCATTGGGAGCTAAGCAGGACTCCTCCTGCCCAGGTCACAGAACTGCTCAGTAGCCACTACTGCAAATTTAAGGGTTTACTTAGTCATGGATCAACCTGCCCCCAAATTCCTTCTCCAAAGTGGCAGATAGGGAGCCTTCCCCTCCAAAGCTGAGCTGTGGAGCCTGAGCAGGATGCAGATTCCCTCATTTGCCCCCAAAGAAGAGCTTCAAAGTTTCTTAATATTTTGTTGGTTCATTTTTATCTGACAGTCCTTTTTTCCAGAGAGCATCAATTTGATCATATTTGTTATCCACAGAGAACACAGAAAGATGTGTTTTTATTCATCCTACAAATGTATATACCTAGACTTGGTAGAATCTGTTTTTTAATGATTTTAATGGGCAATGATTATTTTAAGCAATTTGTTTTAGATTTTTATCTATTTAAAATTTTAGTCATGAAATTATGTGAGGTACATCATTATTTTGGACAATTATTTCATGACAGATATTGGGATTCAGAAAATTAAAGCTTTATAAACCATTACAATTATTCATATCACATGTCACTATATGCAAAGTAAATATCGTTAAATCAACAAATCATACCTGTTTTTACTATTTGTCACTAGCTCACTTGTAACAAGCCTAATTCAAAAGTCTAAATTGCTGGATTTTGACTCTAAATTCTCAAGCAGCATTTTTCTTTCCTTGCCGATCTGTAAATTTTGATATGATTGATGGTAATATTTTTTCATTGGTTTGTATGTTCAGTAAAATCAATATTTATCAATAAAAATCTAATCCTTCCAAATTTACATATAACTTTCCTCATATGCTGCCTATTGGGCAAGATGCTCACTGTAATGGGAGCTTATTTATTACAAGATGTATGTTTGGATAGAATGCATTAGTATGACTCATATCCTAATACGCAGATCTTTTCATACATTTCCCTAGCTGTTTGCAGCAATAGAGCAAGCTCCCCAGTGATGTGATCAATCTGCATTCTGGGGTAAACACTTTTGGGATTTTGAACAAATTTGTTTGTTCCACTTGGACTGATGTACTTCTGTATAATGCAGCTTCTCCTAATAATAATAATCCAAAACAATGATTTTATGTTAAAATAAAATATACTGTGTATTGCTGGGGCCTCTAGGCTTCAGGGCCTATTGGGATTCAAGGTCCTGTATGACATTTATACATGAAAAGTCTGTCCCTGCCCCAAAGAGCTGATAAGCTAAGTCTAAGGTGAAAGGAAAAAATAGATAAAACAAACAGAAGCAGGGAGCACAATGTATTTGTGGTGATTATTTATTTATAAGCATGAAGAGGCAGAACTGACCATTACTCAACAACATAATATGATACAATCACTTTGAATGTTATTTTGAACGGACAAATGAAATAATAAAGATAATGAGCTTTAAAATGTGTGGGTCCTGATTCTGGATTGTGTTTCCTTGCTGTTGTGCAATACAGAAATGGGGGGAGGGCAGAGGAGGCTTTATGGTGTCTTTGAACTTCTGCTTTTTATTCTGCTCAGGGGCCAAAACAGTCCCAGTGTAAGTCCGGGCAGCACAGTATCCCCATAGCACCACGTGCTATAGACTCCTCCCCAGACCGAGTCCCACCCTTGCCTGCTATACTGGAGTTTTTACTGAGGGCAGTAAGGAGTTTACAGTGGCCCTGAGCTGAATCTGCATTGAAGGAATTCTCCCAAGACTCATTGCAGGTCCTATATGCAACCAGAGTGGCATATATGAACCAGAGTGGGGGATGGAGCTATCCCTTGGTATCTAAATTACGTCACCTTCCCTGTCTTTGGGGCGTTTAGTGACCCTGTCAGTATTTAACATCCCTATCCCCATCCTGCTGACAGAACATAAGGGGAGATTCTGGCATCCCACTGCACAGGAGCACAAGTACAGGATGGCTCCCTGTCTCTCTTGCTATACGCACAGGTAGAATCAAGCCCTGCACATCTCTTATTGATTGTCACATTGGAACCTTCTTTTCCTTAAATGGCTGGAGTTTTCCTTTAAAAATTTGCCTTTAAACTAGGCTACAGCTTGATGTGGCGTAAGATTTATAAGGAAAGATTGCCCTTCACTCGTGTTGGGCCTGTTCTCACAATAACATGAATCAGGAAGGTGTCAGTATATTTGTTGTTTTTTTTTCTTTTGGGTTTAAACCCAGCCTTTGACATTAAAATAACATTGGTTTAGAGTTTAATTAGAGAGCAATTGGCATCAACAGTTGTACCCTGTCATCATGTCATGATCTAAAACCTAGCTATGTAATCTCATAAAATAATTAGCATCTTATTACAGTACTTTATTAACTATGGATGCCAAAGTTTTCTATTGAGCCATTTGCAAATCCTTCTTAGTCAATTAACAGTGAAACAAAATATTTCCATTAGGTGAGAGCTACTATAATTATATTTACTCTGAGGTTTATTATCATATGTTTAAAGTATATTTATGTGTGTATTACACCCCAAAAACTATATTAAAAGAACATTATTAAGTCTGCAAAGTCAGCCACTTAAAACTTAGTAAATAGCAGAACTCATTTTGTCTGTGCTTCAGTAATTGGTTCCCCTTGTGCATATGTATTATGAGATAGTCTTTAATTACATGATCACATACTATTTTTTCCACAGGACACCTGCCTCCATAGGTGCACAGGTTAGGTGGTGCTCACTGAATGAGAAGCTATTCAATATTTTGTTTTCTCCTTGTTCACTGTGTGGCCCCAGGCATTATTCATTGCACACTATTCAAACCTTGCTCTGAAGACAAAATTGGTAATTTCCTCAGCGGGGTTTCTGCGGAGCTCATCACAATAGTTTGAATGCATCGCAAACCTTAACTAATATTCACACTATGGCTGTGAGGTGTGGGGATAGTATTATCCTCATTTTATAGATGGAGATCTGAGGCACAGAGATTAAGGTGAAAAGTAACCACTAATTTTGGTGCTCAGTTTGAAAGATTCAGGACCTGATTAGGTGGAGGGGAAGAAAACAGAGTACTTAGCATTATATAACACAGTATATGTTCAAACACAAGTCCCACAGACTTCAGTTGCAGCTGTGAGTACCCGGTGCTTCTGCAAATCAGACCCCAGTGTCTAAATGACCCAGACAATGAAGCACACAATTAGTGACCACCAATGAAAAGTTTGGTTTAAGTGATTTGACTAGCATCACAGGAATTCTGCTGCAGAAGCAAAGATAGAATCCAGTTTTCCAGGACAGCATGAGACCATGATTTCTCTCTTTGCAATTGCCTGCCTTCTTGATTCACTACAGATCTTCAACATCCTCAACAAAAGACGCTGGGTTCCTGCAGAAAATAGTTTCCTTCACTTCACAACCTTTATTAATTCCCAGAGCAGGTCTTTTCCATACACCAGGGTTGCCAACCTGAGGCACGCATGCCAAAAGTGGCACGCACACTAACTTTGAGTGGCATGCGGTGCCCTGGCCGGAGCTGTGCTGCTCTGTGCACACCACTGACACAGCCGCTGGAACAGGGGCTGCAGACCACCCTCGCCATCTGCCACAGACACAGCCTCCAGAACAGCGCTGCAGACTCCCCCTGGTCACTGACAGTGCTGCGGGCACTGGGAGAGGGGTGGATGGGAGATTGGGAACGGCCCTTTGTTAAGGCTGCCAACCCCTGCCATACACTGAATGAGGCAGATTAGAAAAATAGCATGTGATAACGTAGTTAAAGGCTATCATAATGCACATGCTCAAGAGGGATGAAAGAAACTTTAATTCCAGCATTTCCTAACTTTTGAATGCTTGACTTTGCAACCTTTATATTGGTTGGGGGGGGGTTGTGTGTAATTTCTTTGGCTTTTAAAAAGGCAAACTGAAAATCAGGTGGCATTTATTGCCACTCACAAGTCATCAGCAGGGTTAGAACCTTTCAATCCACCACACAGACCTTTTCCAGTTGAGGAGACAGAGTAAATGATATCAGCATATGGTTGTCATCCTCTGTGTTGACCAACACTAATGGGATATGGGACACTTTGCCAGTGGAATTTAAAGCTAATTGCTGACAGCAGAGGAATGGTGACACTAAGGAATCTTGGGTACCATTCCAATTCCTTCCCTTTGGAAGGGAATGTGTGTAACCCATGTGCCTAGTAGGGAGAAATCTCGTTAAGAGATCTTGAGAGAAGCAGGGGGGAGAAATGTGTTGTGTCTGGGTCACTGTTACTAGGCAAATGCACAATAAGCATGCCATGCCCAGAAATTTCTGGAATTGTGTGTGGTAGTCTTGGCATGCTCAATAGGTTCCCTGTAGCTGGATTCTCAGACTCCACTGAGGACAAGTAGTCAGGGCAGCTGCTTTACAAAAAGACATGTGACCTGTATGGGTGAGCTGAGAGAAACTCAACCACAGGGCAGGAACAGAAAGCAGGGCCCTCAAACTCTGAAAGATTTTGCAACAGGTTTTTGCTACTGTTTATTTTCCAACACAGGGAAATCTTAGTTATGGACAGAGGAAATTGTGAGGGAAATCTCATTTTTCATTTTTATTATATACCTTGAATGTTGTTTGATTGTAGCCAAAGTAATTTATTTAATTTGTCTTAACCAGTATGGGTCACCAACTCTTTTCTTATTTAAATGTGATGAAGAGGAAGAGTCATCTATGTTGTGCTATTCTCAGTTTGTTTGTTTTTTTGTTTTTTTTTACTGGGTTATTCATTTATATATGTAATACTGATTGGTTGGTTAATTAGTTGGCTGACTAGCTAATTGAGTGATTCCATAGTCCAGCCAAGAAGGAAAAGGAGTCTGTGTGGATTCCAACTAGAGATCTCTGCAAGCAGCAGGAGAAGAGAAAATATTGTTGCAATGACTTGTACTCAATAGACTATATAAAGTTGATGAACTAAAGACTCTGAGACTCATGTAAGCTAAACCTACATTTTTGGAACACTGAGTTACTTCTTACTATTTCTGTGGGGACTGATCAGTTTAAATTTAATATGTTTCTTTTGTTTATGTTTATGTATAGCTGAAAATAATGTATGTGGGTTATGAAATAGCCTTGTAATTTAGTAGAAATTAAGTAATTTTTATTTATAACACTTAATAAAGATGGTACTGCTGAATTAAGTGAAATCCTTTTGTTCTTGTTGGATTTGTTTGTGTGAAGGCTGACTCTATGCAATCCTGGCTGAAAGTCCTCAATGACAAAATTCTGGGTCTCCATGGGCTTTTCTGTAGGATTTGTGTTTAAGCACTAGGAAAGAGGTGGTTAAGTAAACTCCAGCCCACCTAAAGGTTACAAATTGGCACCTGAACAGAGAGGGACTTGAGGTTTGATCAGAGCTCAACTATGATTTCTTTCTGAGGCGTATTGCAACTGTCAGTTATAAAAGAATTCCTTGTCACGGAACATTGTATTATTGTTAAAATAATGAAATTTGTACACAGTTCGGGTTAGATCCCTATAGACCATTTTGGTCAGTGAGGTTTCCCTGGCTGAGAGGAGAACAGAAGTTAAGAGGGCTGTTAGAACCTTTGGTCATGTGACTGATATGAGGCAGGTGAAGGGAGGAAAAGGTATGATTCTTTGTGAATTCAAAGACCCTGTTTCTGTGATATTAATAGGGAGGAACTTTGTGGTGCAGAAGCTAGGGTAGAAATGGGATGCAACTCCTCTTCATTATACAGTTTCACCATCTATATCCACTGGTGCTCTGCCCACAGTACCTCAGTGTGAGGATCAGGGATATTCTGTGTAGTCTGATAGAGGACTTGAGACTGAGACATGGCCTGTGCTTAGACCTCTGGATGACAGACAGACTAAGTGGTTACCAGATGCTACATCTGTTATGAACCAAGGTCCAGTAGAAGTCTCTACTCCTGCTGTGAGTCTCCCTCTCAAGATGCAACATCGTTCGGTAGAGAAAAGCATTGAAATATCAGTGAAATTGTGACTGATGTGAAATTAAACTGAATTTTTTTCATTTAATTCACCCAGACCCAGTGGAGAAGTTGATTATCTCCTTTGAAATAATGGAAGATAGTGAGATTTCTGACAAAGTCAAAAGAAAGAAGATTATTGAAAATGTATCACCCCCAGCACTGAAGGTGACCTTAAGAGCAAGGTAGTAAGGCATCCACTGGAGAATGCTTTGAGATTTTGGAGAAGGTATATAGAAGCATCATAAATGCACATGAGTTTAAGGCTCAATTTTCTGAAACTCACATACTAGAGAACTACCAATTGTGTACCTGAATAAATTACACATATTAGCCCATGAAATTTTGGAGGCGAGTGAGGTAAAAGATACAGAACTGGAAGCTTATATACAAGATCAATTTTTCCCTCGTTGTTGGCATGAGCCCTTATTAAATTCTCTTTTAAAAAGGATTAGCACTAGTGATAGACAAAGGAGCAAAGAGTACCTGCTGTAATAGATATTGTTTCTCAAGTAACTCATAGACTCATAGGTCAGAAGGGACCAATATGATCATCTAGTCTGACCTCCTGCACAAGGCAGGCCACAAAACCCTACCCATACACATATATAACAACCCCGAACCCATGACTGAGTTATTGAAATCCTCAAAAGTGAGATTTGAAGACCTCAAGCTGCAGGGAATCGATCAGCAAGCGACCCATGCCCCACGCTGCGGAGGAAGGCGAAAAACCTCCGGGCCCTCTGCCAATCCGCCCCGGAGGAAAATTCCTTCCCGACCCCAAATATGGCGATCAGCTAAACCCCGAGCATGTGGGCAAGACTCACCAGCCAGCACCCAAAAAGGAATTCTCTGCAGTAACTCAGTTCCCATCCCATCCAACATTCCCACAGACCATTGAGCAGACTTATCTGCCGATAATCCAAATCAACCTGTGTATGTAAAACTTCCTGTTATGAGCATTTATCTTCTCAAAAGTTAGTCTATTGGCAATATACTTCAGATAGAAGGGACTAGAGGACAAATGGTTCCATACCTGGGATATATGTCCTTGAATATATGATTCCCAACGGTCATCTGTTGGACTAACAAACAGCATAATGTACTAGTCTTGGTTTATCCAGACTAATGTATGAATCAGCAAGTGCCAGCACTCATAGGCACAAATGTGCTGAAACACTTTGTAGAAGACTGTAAGAAGAAATGGGGTCCTGATTTCTTAAGCAGGATTTTACTACCAAATAAGTGGGCTGAAGTTTAGTCAATTTTTCCTCAGTCAGACTTACAGCAAGAAATTGAAGAAGGGGCTGAGGTGATCCTGAGAAGAAGAAATTTAGTGACAATTCCATTTGGCACATCCAAAACAGTGCCCAGAACTCTGAAATTTACAGTGAACAAATTGGAGACTGCTGTAATGCTAGAAGATCCAGGTGGTGCTAACCTGGTGGGCTAGCAGTTCTGTCTCAATTTGTTAAAGTCATTGACTCCAGTATGAGAACAGGGATATACATCAAAAACTTAATGAGGAAGGATGTCATATTGAGACCTTACCCAGTCATTGCGAAGGGGCAAGCAGTTGAATGGATAAAGAAGTTGTGACTAAAGAAAGAGACAGTGTCATATTATCCTTTGACTTGAAGGATTTCTTCTCAATGCTGCTCTCAGTGCTTAACAATCAGAAAGGAAGCTTGTAAGGCTTTTGCTGTTCATGATTTGAACTTTGGAAGAGTTTCAGAAGTGATGCATCAGACTGAGCTCACAAATGTACCTTTTAAAAGAAAGAACTAGAAGGGTCTTGCCTTCAGGTTTTGAAAATATACATGCTCATTGGTGGCACTTGGAGTGATTGAGGAAAAGTAGTCCATATTTGTCATCTGTGGTGCTGGTGCATAAGAAGACGAGCTCTTAGGATGGTGGTGGATTATAGAAAATTGAATAGCATTACCCGAAAGGATGCTTATTGCTTTCTCAGGCTAGAAAAAACCTTTGCCCTACTGGCAGGATCTAAATTGTTGTCTGTATTAGATCTAAAGAGTGGATACTATCAAGTTCCAGTAGGGTCCTGTGACTGTCTGAAGATAGTCTTCACTATACTGTTTGATAACTGGCATTTCAAAATGATTCCTCAAGGCTTGACTAATGCTCCAGCCACCTTCCAGCAAATGATAGAATGTGTTATGTCTATGTGAATCTCACAGAAGCTGTAATATTCTTCATTCAACCATTTTTTCAGCCACGAGCCACTCTAGAAACACATGAGGAGTGTCTCCTAGAAATTTTTAAAAGACTTCAGGAATAGTTTAAGACTTGCACTTTCAAAGTGTAAACTGTTTCAGGCTTCAGTGAAATATCTGGGTCGTAGCATGTCTCAAGATAGGATTTGTCCATATAAAGAGAGATACTATCATCATTTGGCCAGTTCCAACTACCCTCAGAGAACTTTGTAGATTCTTGGGATTTACTAGTTACTACCTAAGATTTGTAGAGATACAGTTATTGCAAAACCTTTGAATTCTCTTCTTGCTGGTGGTCCTAATGGGAGTAGATGGAATGGAAAACTTGAGAGTAGATGGGGGGGGCAGCTTGCTAACAGGCATTTGAAACCTTGAAACAAAAATTTACTACTGCACCAATCCTTGCTGAAAATCCTCAATGACTGAATTCTGGGTCTCCATGTGCTTTTCTATAGGACTTGTATTTTAAGCACTAGGAGAGGGGTAGTGAAGTAAACTCCTAGCTCACCCAAAGGTTACATGTGCTCTAGTGCTCATGGACTCTTCTACATCTCATCCCCTACAACCTGTCCCTGTACTAATCCTGGCTCTTTCCTACCCCTGACTCCCTGTCCCAGTTCAGTCTCCCCACCTAGCCAGTCAGGTTCCACTTCTCATGCCTCAATTCCCAGTCTCCTTATCCAGCAATTCCTTGACTCCCAGCCCCAGTTCCACCCTTGTGTGGCTCCTCTTCCAATCTGTCTCCCTGGCCTTTGTGCCAAGGTTTCCATCTGCAGTGACTTCCAGTTCCAGTGTTCCTCCCCAGGCTGCTCATCCAATCTGTGTCATCTTCCCCAGTCTGCTGGCTCACTGTTTCCCTCACCAGCTCCCAGCCCCAGTCTCCCCTTCCACCTCAAGCCCCAGTTTCTTTCCCCACCTCTGCCAGCCTCCAATCCCAGTCTCTCTTGCTACTCCATCTGGATCCTCTGCAAGTCTGGCTCTTGTCCCCTTTGCATTTGAATTAGGCACCTTCCTCCTCCACTCTGCCTGGGTCCAGCAAGGAACCACTGAGAGCACAGGTGAAAGAGTGTCCCTCTTCTGACTTCAAGTGCCCAGACCTGGACCCAACACAGTCTGCAGCAACCCAGACTGACCATTGCAGTGAAAGGCGGGCTCAGCCCTGAGCTGAAACATGCCCAATTGTCATGCTGACTAGATTGGGGGTGCCCTTGAGGTGTATTCAGGTGCTCCAATTACTCCCTTCTACACCAGTCTTGCATTGGGGGTGTCATACTGGCTGGATTGGTGGGGGGGGAAAGGGGGCATTTGTGGTGTTTGACATCAGCATGTCAAAATCATAGTGATTCATGTGAGACATGCCATGTCAGGCACTGTTAGAAAGGTTATAATGTGCGGAGTAAGAAGATAATGTTTGTGTTCATGTGTTATATGCGTGATGGAAGTTATGGAGATCTTTGATATACCTGTATCAAACTATGCTGTATAAGACACACCCCGGACAGAGAGGAGGACAATAGCCCGCTTAATGGCCCATCAAGACCTTTACAGAAGCAAAAGGCCCAGGAAGGAACTAAAGGCATACCTGAAGAGCTACCAGGATTGGCCCATGTGACTCTGGACTCCATTTTAGTTCTTGTAAGTGCCTACAGGCCGCATGGCCAGAGAGAGAAGGTATATAAGATCAAGTCACAGAAACCATTTTGTCTTTGTTCCTGTCCAGCTACAGACACACACCTACCCACCTCTGCATTTTGCAATTGAACCAAAGGACTTAGACCCATCCAGTTACTGGATGTATACCAGAGGAACCATACAAGCCTGCAACTCCACAATTCTTCTAAAAACTTGATGTATATGGACTTTCAAATCATTTATATGTATCTGATTGCTTTAATTCTTTAACATTTCTCTTATTGTTTGTTTTTCTTTTTATAATAAACCTTTAGTTTTAGTTATTAAAGGATTGGCTGGCAGTGTGGTATTTTGGGTAAGATCCAAACTTATAGTGATCTGGAACTGTGGCTGATCCTCTGGGATTAGAGAGAACCTTTTTAGTAAAGAGCATAGAGTTTAAATAACTGGTCTCTTTACTGGACCTAGTGGCAGTTTGGGAGCCAGAGACTGAAATGCAGTAAAGGGGGCTGTGTGTATTTGCACAGTGGCTTCTTGATAACCAGTGTGAGGAATCAGAAGCACTGTTTGTGGCTGGTTGGAAAGTCTGACTTCAGTGTCACCCACCAGTGCTGGGAGAATCTGCTCTCCTTTTGCAGCCTGCCCTGACCTTGGCATTATCAGTGGGCTACCCTGGGCACGGACAGGTCACACCACTACAGCCAGAAACTTGGTAGGTTTTTAGCTGCTAAAATCTTAGTCTCTGCTGAGTATGTGCAAATTGCTTTGAATCTCAGGACAGAGAGACGAGAAGTGGGGTACTGTGTCCATGGTGATCTGTGTGGCTAGCCAGATGAGATGGCCTGTTGCATGTTCTACCAGCTGAAGCTTTTTAAGGATCTGTGGTTTTGGTTTTTATGTCTGTGTAATGTATGGCTTTTTGTGTGTCAGGTGGCATCTGCTGTTTTTCTGCTGATTTCTGCTGTTTGGTGACTTGTCAAGGGGCCTAGAGCGAGGGATAGGAGAATTTGGGTTTTTTACCTTTAAATTAAAAACAAATAGTTGCGATAAAGAATAGTAATGAGTAGAGATGGGTCCAAACCAAAACTGTAAAGCCCCTGTACTCAAAGGAAGACCAGTGTTGGAGCTGAATCCAGATGCAGTGATGACCTCAGCATTTTTGGGAAGCTTGTGAAACTATTTTACAACCTCCTGCCAACCTTCATATGTAACAGATTTTCCATGGTCCACTATTCTGCACAGGGTTGGCCTAGAGACTTTGGGGAGGGCTAGTGAAATGGCTCACTGGGATACACCCCAATCTAACTGACTAATTTTATGTAAAATGAGTCAGTTAAATTTGAGGTGTGTCTTTTTTATTTATAAACTTTCCCAATGGTGCTCTTTGCTGTAATGGGAGAAAATCTCACACCTATAATGGACCTCTAGCATGAGGCAGGGAACCATCATTATCCCATTTGATAAATGAGACACGGAGATTAAGTGACTTGCCCCCATAGTCGCACAGGAAATCCTTAGCAGAGCCAGAAATGGCTATTCTGAATTCTGGGACAGTGCCTCAACCACAAGACTGTCCTTCCTTTTTGGGAGCTCCCACCCCAGGCTACTGCTGGCAAGGTAAACCAAGCTGCTTGTTCTTTTCATCCTTCACAATAGTTTTCCATTTCCTAAGCTTTTGAGTGGGATTTCATGCAGTGGATTTAAGCCAGGGTGGTTCTATCCCACACCACTCCCAAGATGAAGGAGGTGGTGAAAGCCCTGGTGCAAGCCACAGCTGCCCAGTAGGAAGCTACCCTGGTCCAGGCAGCTGCCCACAGGAGGCCATGAGGTTGCAGCAGGAAACCAACCACCTGCTGATGAGCCAGGCTGCCCAGGACCGTGCCTTACTGCAGGATGCGGTAGGCCAGCTGAGAGTCCTGGTGCAGTGAGGCGGGCGCCAAGACGGAGCACAGCCTATACTGACAAACAACTACCTGCAGAAGATGATGCAGGGAGATGATATGCAGGCATACCTGCTCACCTTTGAGAGAACAGCTCTGTGGGAAGCCTGGCCCCAAGAGCAGTGGTCCGGTATTCTTGCCCCGTTCCTAGTGGGAGAGGCCCAGAAGGCCTACTATGATATGGCAGCAGAAGCTGCTGCGGACTACCCCCAGCTGAAGGCAGAGGTCCTTGCGAGGTTGGGGGTGACGACAGCCACACGGGCCCAGAGGCTCTATGAGTGGAGGTACTGGGAGGGTCAGGCACTGAGGTCCCAGCTTTTTTACCTGGTTCACCTGGCGTGGAAATGGCTATGCCAGGAGGCCCACAGCACGGATTGAGTTGTCGAGACCCTTGTCCTGGACCGGTTTGTGAGGGGGCTGCTGCCTGACCTGCAGGGGGTGAGGGAGGGGTTAGCCGGACTGACCCCATCTCATACGATGACATGGTCACCCTCCTCGAGAGACAGTTGGCAGCCAGGGGGCTTTCACAGACTGCTGGAGAAGATGGGGGCCGAAACAAGGGGTTGTTCCCTGGCCAAAGGGCCCAGACTCCTGAGACAGTGGGCAACCTCTTGCTGGGGAGAAGGGGGGCTGGAGAGTGGCCTGAGCCCACCAAGGGGTTTAAGTATCCCAAGGGAGGGGGTCCCGGTCTGAAGTCAGGCAGGCAAAAAGATGGGGGGCTGTCACAACCAGGATACAGGTGTTACGAATGCGGGGAACTGGAGCACATAGCAGCCCAGTGCCCCAACAGGGACGAGCCCATGCAATGTGGGCTGAGTGAGTTTGCTGATCCCTGCGGCCTGGTCTACCCAGTGGGGGGTGGCAGAGACCGCTCAAAGATACACGAGGCCAGTAGAGGTGAACGGTATTGGGACCCTGACCCTAGTAGACTTGGGGAGTGCTATCACTCTGGTTTTGGGGAAGCTGGTGGGCCAGGACCAGTTGTCCCAGGCCAAACACACCTAAATAACCTGTGTGCACGGAGTGGTCAATTGGTATTCGACCACTCCAGTCCAGGTTGGGATTCAGGGGAGAACTGTGAGGGTAACAGTGGGCATTGTCCCAAAACTTCCCTACCCAGTGCTCATAGGTAGGGACTTCCCAGGGTTTGGGTCCCTACTCCCTGGGGGAGACTCCTCAATGAGTAGTGACCTGGAGATTAATAGGGAGGCCTCCATGGGGTGTCCTCCCTCCATGTTCGCTGAGTCTGCCCAAGTCCTGTTTCTTGGCATGGGGAAACAGCAGAAGACCCGGCAGGAGAGGCAAATGGATGGCCAGTTACGGGCGTGCTGTTATGCGACCCAACTAGCCCAACCCCCTAGGGTTGAGTTGGGGAGGGAGGGGGGCAATTTTTGTGGCAAAGTCAGGCCAGAGGGCTACCAAAGGGTATACCAAGGCTGGAATGTGGACCCTAAAGGGTTAAAGGCCCTTGGCCCTGCAGGCAGAGGAGAGACTGCAGTAGAGCAATTAGAGATACCTGGACCCAATGAAGGGCGACACCAGTTGTATTTAAACCCTGCCATCCCAAGAGGGGGAGGAGGGAACAAACCAGGAGGAAGCTGCCAGAAGGTCTGTTGCAGCTGGAGGAGAAGTCTCCCTCCCATACCAGGAGACAAAGCTCCTCTGAAGCCAGGGGAGATGGGGTAGCTGGAGGTGCCCTGGTCCAGAAAGAGAGGTAAAGCGTGAGACCCACCAGGCGGAAGCTTGCAGTTTGCCACAACTTGTGTTATTTGTTTATATTCATCCTTTGTAATTTGACCTAGTTTGACCACTTTTTGTAGGACTCTCTTTTTTTGAGTTTCTGATTACTGCATAGCTCCTGATTAAGTCAGGATTGGTCTGTTTCCATACTTCCTATCTGTCCTTGCAGGGGATAGTTTGCTCTTGTGCCCTTAATAATGTCTTTCTGAAAAACTGCCAACCCTCTTGAACTGTTTTTCCCCTTAGGCTTGCTTCCCATGGGATCTTACCTACCAACTTCCTGAGTATGCTATAGTCTGCCTTCTTTAAATCCATTATCTTTATTGGGCTGTTTTCCCTCCTGTGTATCCTCACAATCATGAACTCTACCATTTCATGATCACTTTCACCCAAGCTGCCTTCCACTTTCAAATTCTCAACTAGTTCCTTCCTATTTGTCAAAATCAAATCTAGAACAGCCTCTCCCTTACTGGCTTTCTCCACCTTCTGAAATAAAACATTGTTTCCAATGCATTCCAAGAACTTGTTGGATAATCTGTGCCCTAAAGTGTTATTTTCCCAACATATGTCTCCCATCACCACCAAGTCCTGTGCTTTGCATGATTTTGTTAGTTGTTTAAAAAAAGCCTCATCCACCTCTTCTTGCTGGCTAGGTGGTCCATAGCAGACCCCTACCATAACATCATCCTTATTTTTACCCCTTTTATCCTTACCAGAGACTTTCAACAAGTCTGTCTCCTATTTCCATCTCAACCTCAGTCCAAGTGTATACATTTTTAATATATAAGGCAACACCTCCTCCCTTTTTTTCTTTGCCTATTCTTCCTGAGCAAGCTGTATCCTTCTATACCAATATTCTAGCCATGCATATTATCCCACGAAGTTTGGTGATGCCAACTATGTCATAGTTGTGTTTATTACCTAGCATTTCAAGTTCTTTCTCCTTATTCCCCATACTTCTTGCATTAGTATACAGACATCTAAGATAGTGATTTGATTTCCCCTGTATGTTCTCTCTTGTCTCTCCCTTTTTCCTGCTGTAACAACCCATGCTTCCCCCAGATTCTGACCTCTCTCCCAGGTCTCCATGTTTTTGTCTTATCTGTGGGCTTTTGTCACCTGCCTCCACTGAACCAATTTAAAGTCCTCCTGACTCGATTAGCCAGTCTGTATCCAAGTATGCTCTTCCCCTTCCTTGATAGAAAAATACCATGTCTAATTAACAGTCCTTCCTGGAACAGCATCCTGTGGTCAAGGAAGCGGAAGCTCTCCTGTCAACACCATCCTCACAGCCAAGCATTCACCTCCAGGGTGCATCTGTCTCTGCCTGGGCCCTACCCTTCGCCAGGATTGAAGAGAATACCACCTGTACCCCCAATCCTTCACCTTTACTCTCAGAGCTCAGTAGTCACTTCTGGTCTGCTCATCTAATTCAGGGTCCTATCAGGCTCTGATCTGAACTTCATTGCTCTCCTTTTTCGCTGATTCTGACTCCTTGATCTGAACAGCCTAAAATTGAGGGGGCATCTGGATCCAGATCTGAACTTTATAGCTCAGGCCCATGTCAGTATAAGGAAAATTTCATCACCATGAACAAACTAAAGCCTTCACATTGCATACTGCTTAGGCCTGCAGGTATGAATCATTTACTCATGTATGTCTTTTGGAAGCCCATGGAGCTATTTTCATGAATAGGAACTACTGGAGTGAGTTAAAGTTTACAGGATTGGACCATTAAATAGTGAAGAATTTTTGTTAAGTATGTTTGTGCCCTGTTTTTAAACTGCCATTCTCACAGGCAAAGATATCTAATGTAGCAGTAGTTTCAAACTGCTATTCTCTTGTGATGCCCAGTATGACTCGGCTTCATGCCAGACTGACAAATGCCTAAATATCTTACAGCAAAAAAGGCCTTAAGCCAGATCTTCAGCTGGTGTAGGGTGGTATTCCTCTGGCTTTTGTGGAGATGTTCTGCTTTACACCATTTGAGGATCTGGCCCTTGTCTGTTGTAATGTCTTTGGCTTTCTGTGTTTCATTTTTCTTATTTTTTCGGTCCATTACTGAGAAACTTAAATGCTTGCCTGTAAACAAGTGAGTGGATTTTTAATGCATCTTTGGCATTGTACCTTATAAGAGAAGTCATTTTTACATCTCTCTGTGAGGCAATATACAGGCACTGCCAAAAGCTATCCACAAACACTAGTCATGGGGATGGAAACTATATATAAGCATTTAAGTTTAACCTTTTTATCCTACAACACTTTATAATAAAAACAATGAACTTGACTCAGTGCATTTCCTGTGGGGATGAAGTGATCTGCAGGGGTTAATAGCCCAAGCCAAAACTGTGGGCCATCATCTCACTCAACCTGTAATTAACCTGAAGAAATGCCTGGAGCTCCCATCATTATCCCTTAAAAAGAGCCTTTAGAATTCAAAATTATTTTGGAGTGGAACTTACTACCACCTAAGCTTCATTCATTGTGACTAACTCGTCTCTGCTCTTCAGGCTGGATGCATTTAAGTACTGTAACTGTATGTAACAATTGGATGAATTATGTTGAGATTAAAGGGCTGAACTGGAGAAACTGCATACAGCTGGCTTTAAGGTGAGGCATCTTCCAATATTATTCTAACAGCATGATGCAACTGCTGCATTAAATGGGGAATCAAAGTATTGTATTATTTATTGTATGTAAAAAGTTTCCATGTGCAGTGACTGTACTTAAAAACTTTTCCATTGCCGTATATAAAATTGTTTTTATATATTTTTATATATGTTTTTGTTTATTTAACTTGTTACTAGTAGTGGCCATTATGTGGTAGGCGCTGTGCAAACATAAAGGAAGCCATGGTCCCTTCAACGAAGAGCTCACAATCTAAAATGTTACCTATGTATCTGTGGAATTTTCCTATACAAAATATAGGTGAGTGCAGGGAACACTGAAAATTTCAAAGTAGCGTTTTCTAGCGCAAAATTGGAAAGTTTAAGCATAACTGCTGTAGATCCTACAAAACAATTATATTTGCATTCTGCATCAATACCTTTTAAGATCAATAGCTAATTTAAGTTCTGAAGGGGCAAAGATTTAACTTCTACGTGTGGGCTACTTCCATAGCTCATTACAGTCTGTTCTATATGTTTCTCACCAGTATTCATATAGCAAAAACATGTCTAATAATGTACAGATGTGACTGAGATTTTGTAAACACATTAGGAAATTTAAAAAATATGGTTCCTATTGCAACCTTAACTTGGCTCCTTTGTTTACAATAGTTTGTAGTAAACTGTACTGTAGTATTCTTAATGACTTGGGGCCAATTTCTCCCCGAATTAGGGGAGTGTAATATAACCCAAACAGGTGTTTTGTGTACATGGCAAAAGTAGCTCTTGTGTCCTTGTTCTCCATGATACCAGTCCTATGCACAGCCTTATGTAATCTGTTCCTTCCTTGGGGAAGATTCTGGCACAATGTGGAAGTGGAAATTTGTGTATAAGAACTCAATTATATATATCGTGGGCGCTTAGGGCAGGTACTGTCTTTTATTACATGCTTGTGCCCATATGAACCTGGCACTGTAGGATCCCGATTTCTGATTGGGGCCACTAGGCACTATTGTAATATAAATAAAAATAACTTCTGTGTGCTTTGTTTCCACATTTGTGAAATGGGGATATTTACTTATATGCCTTACAGGGCTATTAACAAATTTTATCTTCTGTACAATACATGGGAGAAACACGTTGTATTCACCATGCATTAGTAGCAATGGGCCAGTTGGTATAAATAGATATAGTTCCATAGTCTTCAGTGGAGCTATCCTGGCTTACAATATGATGGATGGCCTCTTTGGTGAGCCATTGGGGATTGAACCAGGGTTCCTAAGCTAAAAGCATGAGTTATAACAGCTTGAGCTAACAGTCAACATGCTATGCTAGGAAGATGGGGGCTGTAACAACTCAGAACTTCTGTGGATCAAGCAGAGGGAGACCTCTAACATATTCACTAGTGGGTTACAATAGCAGCTGAGGACATGGCCAAAGTAGTCAAATCATGATTGTCTGCTCCAGTGTGCTCTGTGGACTAGAGATAATCTATTGATTGACCAAATGGGCTGTAGTATTCTTAATGTATTCACAAGAAAGGCTAATAAGTGTCCTTTAGCCTTTCCAAGGCATGTTCTTGAGGTGAGAGTGAAAATCTGACACCTGTTCTGCTGGACATAATCACTAGTGGCTTTAAATTTTGGGCCAGATCCTGCTTCCATTGAATTCAACAGCAAAACTCCAGTTACTCTCTGTGGGAGTAGAGCTGGAACTCTTACATTGTCCCCACTTGCCAGTGTGCAATATTGGAACTGAATCAAGTATGTATACAAAAATTTAAATAAAAATGTACAAACTGTTGGCACACTACCAACAGCAGCAGGTAGGAGATAACATGTTAATGAGCAGGAAACAAGTTGGAAATGAATATCAGTATATCATGTTTTTTTTTCCTATACACCAAAGCTACTTGTAGTGATGGAGGAGTGGGAGACCAGATCCTCAATCATATGACACACAGGAGTGGGCTTACTGAAATCAGTTGCCTTGCTAGAAAGGCAAGCAGGATTTCATCCTAAATCCATAAACAAAACTGTTTGAGTTATCTGAGCTCTCTAAAGTGCTTAAAATGTTTTAACTGCTGAAAATCACCATTTCCTCCCACAGCTTAGTATTTCAAAAAAGGTCAAACAATTTTATCCTCACTTCCTAAAAAGTACCTCTCTAGGCTGAGAACAAACAAGTACAATTGTAGTGCAAAGGATAATGTTTGTTAAAAGTTGTAACCATCTGAAAATAGAGGCTGCCAATGAGAGTACCAGTTTACCTATTAAAGGATTGTTAGTCCAGCACTACTCTTTTCCCAGTTGATACAAGTTTGTTATATAATACAAAGCATTTTCTTTTTTTACTGTACTGTATGTTTTAATAGCATACTTGTTTTATCATGCACTTTATTTCAATCTGTTGGTGTTTCTAATGGGAAGTGATTCAAGGTCACAATAAAAAGCACTCTAATAACACAGGTAATTGTGTCTCTATTGCTGGTAAATAGTAAAGAATGTGCATTTATTGTATCTATAGTTAAGTTGTTCTGCTGTAAGTGTTCAGAACAATCTAGTCCAGCAAACATTTTATTTTACTGTCACCTGTCTTCTCTAATTTGCCTATCCCCTTACATCTTGAGCCTGTTTACATTGTAATTTAAAACTGAAGCAGGGAAACAGATTGACCTTTGATGCAGTTACAACATAGTTCCCATTTCTATTGTAGATGACATATACCAAGATCTTATGCAATTCAACCTAAGACCCTGCTGCTGCCTTAATTTTCCCCTTTTTGGTCTTCCCAAGAACTGCACCCAGGCAAGTCAAATAAACCAGACTCCAAGAAGGAGTAGTTCAACTGTCAACTTAAACCAAAATAAATTTGTTCCCCATTCCACAGTTTGAGCTGAACTGTTCTTTCCAAAACCGAGGTCCTGCTGTCTGGCATTTCCTCAAATCTCTTCCCTCTGAAGGCTTCCTCTCCTGACCCTCACTGCAGGTTACTCCAGCTGTGCCTTTCTCTCTGGCTGCTCTGGAAAGTTTCTTCATGGCACTTCTCTGACCCTTGGGTCCCCTCTGGATTTCCTGCAGATGCCTCCGTACAGCTGTCAGCTTCCCAGATCCATCTGAACAGGGGAGAGCTGCCATGCCCACACTGGGCGTCTCTGAAGAGAGCTCTTCCTGGCCTTCTCTCCAAAGTAACAGCCAGTGGCATACCAAGGAGGGGTGAGGGAGCCATGTCTCCAGGTGCCAGCTTGGCGTGGGGAGAGCACTGGCTCCTCAGAGTTGCCATCCTGTTGCAGGCAGCCAGGGCATCCTCCCAGAGCCTCCATCCCTGTGCTGGGCACCAGGAGGGAGCTGTGGGGACCAGAGCCCATCATGCTCTCCCCTCCCCCACCACCGATAGCCCCCATTGCACCCACAGCAGGGGAAGAGCGGGAAATGTGTCTGCAGATTCCCTTCTCATGGGGCGCTGCCCATGCTGTTGCTGCAGCTGACAGGAGAATGGAGGAGAGTGGGACACGCCGCTGCTGCCGCCAATGTGTGGGAGTCAAGGAGAGTGGGACACGGGCCCACATACACCCCCCCAGGGTGCTGCTGCTGACATGGGAGTGGGGAAGAGCAGGACACGTGCCTGCAGACCCTGCTTGCGGGGCACAACTGCTGATGCGGGGTAGGGGGAGGGCGCCAATGTAAGTATGGCCTCCAGGTGCCAGACACCCAAGGTATGCCACTGGCAGCAGCTAACCCAGTTCCCAGGACTACCAGCCCATGGAGCCTGGTTTCCTGACCCAAACACCAGCATAAGTACAAACCCGTGTCTTGGGATCAGATGACTAGACACAAATGGAACTGAGCCCAAGTCCTTTAAAGGCACTGTCAAAATGTGTCTGGCCCTTCATTGTAATTTTGCAATTTGTCTAAAGCCCTGTTAAATTGGGTCTGGCAGTTCTAATTGTAGTGGTTGATTGGAAGGTGAGGCTTTGACTCAGGGCAACTGCTTCAAGCCAGCAGCCTTATAAAAAAGCAGCCAGTTGCAAACCAAGTGAGCTGCATACAGAGGGCGTTTGCCTGGGAGTTCACCTTGGGGTTGTTCCCACAGAGTTTTCACCTTTCAGGCTTTTGTCAGCAGTAAATACAACATCTGAAGAGGCTCATAGAAGCAAGACAATATGGATAGTGAGCAATCAGCTGTTGTGACCTGCAGAGGATGTGCCATGTTTGTCTTGCTCCCAGAGAATAGAAGCAACTTCATCTGTACAAAGTGCAAGCCGGTCTCCATATTGGACGGGAAAGTTAAAGGACTAGAGACCCATGTATCAACTCTGTGTTGCATCCAAGAAAATGAAGACTTTCTGGATAGAAGTTAGATTTGGTGCTGCAGGCATAGCATGCTGAAGAATCAAAGAGAGCAGTGCAGGGAGGACTGAAGAATAGGGAAGAAAATTGGCAGTGTGATCTCCAGAAGAAGAGGGAGGCGAATCCAGATATCTCCAATGCAGATAGAGGTAACCAACTATTTTCAGGCTCTCTGTACAGATATTACTGCAGAGAATGGTTTGGAAGATTCATCTGAGGGAAGGGATCAGAAGGAGGCCCCCCTCAATCAGAACGTAAGGGATGCATTGTCCGAGGCATGGAGGTTCCATGACCACCACTCTCAAGAGGAGGAGACTGGTAATGGGGGCTGGGGACTCATTCCTAAGTGAGATGAAGTCATCCATCTGCTGTCCAGACTGGGAAACTCTAGAAGTGTGCTCCTTGCCTGGAGGTACAATTCAGGATGTGATGGAGAGTCTGACGAGACTCATCAAGCCCTCAGACCTTCCTGTTTCTCCATGTGGGCACCAATGATACTGCCAAGAATGAACTTGAGTGGATCACTGCAGACTACGTGGCTCTGGGAAGAAGGATAAAGGAGTTTGAGGTGCAGGTGGTGTTCTCGTCCATCCTCCCTGTTGAAGGAAAAGGCCCAGGTAGGAACCATTGAATTGTGGAAGTAAATGTGTGGTTAGACAGGAGGTGTTGGAGAGAGGGATTTTTTGGATTCTTCAACCATGGGATGTTGTTCCAAGAAGGATTGCTAGGAAGAAGCAGGAGTCACTTAATGAAGAGAAGGAAGAGCATCTTTGCAGCAGGCTTGCTAACCTAATGAGGAGGGCTTTAGGTTCACTAGGGGATGGAGACCTAAGCCTGGAGGTAGGTGGGGAAGTGGGATACCAGAAAGAAACATAAGAAGGAGGGTGCAACAGGGGAGGCCTCCTGATTCATACTGAGGAAGTAGGGCAATTGACTAGTTATCTTAGATGTCTGTACACAAACACAAGAAGCCTGGGAAACAAGCAGGAAGAACTGGAAGTCCTGGCACAGTCAAGGAACTATGATGTGATTAGAATAAGAGAGAGTTGGTGGGGTGACTCAAATGATTGGAGCACTGTCATGGATGGGAATAAACTATTCAGGAAGGACTTCAATCACCTTTACATCTGCTGGGAGATCAATACTGCAGTGCACAGACAATCCAGGAAGTTTTTGGAGAGTGTTGGGGACAACTTCCTGGTGCAAGTGCTGGAGAAAGCACTCCTCCTGACCTGCTGCTCACAAACGGGGAAGAATTGGTAGGGTAAGTAGAAGTGGATGGCAACCTGGCCAGCAGTGACCATGAGATGGTTGAGTTCAGGATCCTGACAAAAGGAAGAAAGGAGAGCAGCAGAATACAGACCCTGGACTTCAGAAAAGCAGACTCTGACTCCCTCAGGGAACTGGTGGGCAGGATTCCTTGGAGGCTAATATGAGGGGAACGGCATCCAGGAGAACTGGCTGTATTTTAAAGAAACCTTATTGAGAGCACAGGAACAAACGATCCCAACGTGCAGAAAGAATAGCAAATATGGCATATGACCAGCTTGGCTTAACAGAGAAATCCTCAATGAGCTTAAACACAAAATCAAAGCTTACAAGAAGTGGAAGTTTGAACAGATGATTAGGGAGGAGTATAAACATACTGTTCTAGCATGGAGGGGTGAAATCAGGAAGGCCAAAGTACAATTGAAGTTGCAGCTAGCGAGGGACATGAAGGGTAACAAGAAAGGTTTCTACAGGTATGTTAGCAACAATAAGAAGGTCAGGGAAAGTGTGAGCCCATTACTGAATGGGGGAGGCAACTTAGTGACAGTTGATGTAGAAAAAGCTGAAGTACTTGATGCTTTTTTTGCCTCTGTCTTCACAGACAAGGTCAGCTCCCAGACTACTGCACTGGGCAACACAGTGTGGGAAGGAGGTGAGCAGCCCTCAGTGGTAAAAGAACGGGTTCAGGACTATTTAGAAAAGCTTGACATTCACAAGTCCATGGGGCTGGATCCAAAGCATCTGAGGGTGCTGAGGGAGTTGGTTGATGTGATCGCAGAGCCATTGGCCATTGTCTTTGAAAACTTGTGGCAATTGGGAGAGGTCCAGGACATTTGGAAAAAGGCAAATATAGTGCCCATCTTTAAAAAAGGGAAGAAGGAGGATCTGGGGAACTACAGATTGGTCAGCCTCACTTCAGTCCCTGGAAAAATCATGGAGCAGGTCCTCAAGGAATACATTTTGAAGCACTTGGAAAGGAAGGTAATCAAAAACAGTCAGCATGGATTCATCAAAGGCAATTCATGCCTGACCAACCTGATTGCCTTCTGTGATGAGATGACTGGCTCTGTGAATGTGAGGAAAACGATGAAGGTGATATACCTTGACTTTAGCAAAGCTTTTGATATGGTCTCCCACAGTACTCTTGCCAGCAAGTTAAAGAAGTATGGGTTGGATGAATGAACTATCAGGTGAATAGAGAGCCATCTGGAAGAACAGCTTGATGTCTAGTTGGCAGCCGGCATCAAGTAGAATGCCCCAGGGGTTGGTCCTCGGGCTGGTTTTGTTCAACATCTTCATAAATGATCTGGATGATGGGGTGGATTGCGCCCTCAGCAAGTTCGTGGATGACACTAAGCTGGGGAAAGTGGTAGATATACTGGAGGATAGGGATAGGATATAGAGTGACCTAGACAAATTGGAGGATTGGACCAAAAGAAATCTGATGAGGTTCAACAATGGCAAGTGCAAAGTCCTGCACTTAGGATGGAAGAATCCCATGCAATGCTACAAACTTGGGACCAACTGGCTAAACAGCAGTGCTGTAGAAAGGATCTAGGGGTTACAGTGGACAAGAAGCTGGATATGAGTCAACAATGCGTCCTTGTTGCCAAGAAGGCTAATGGCATATTGGGCTGCATTACTACAAGCTTTCCAGCAGATTGAAGGAAGTGATTATTCCTCTCTATTTGGCACTGGTGAGGCCACATCTAGAGTATTGTGTCTAGTCAAAAGAAGGTGGAGGGGAGATATGATTGCTTTCTATAAATATATCAGAGGGATAAATATCAGGGAGGGAGAGGAATTATTTAAAGTTCAGCACCAATGTAGACACAAGAACAAATGGATATAAACTGGCCATCAGGACGTTTAGACTTGAAATTAGATGAAGGTTTCTAACCATCAAAGGAGTAGAGTTCTGGAAAAGCCATCTAAGGGGAGCAGTGGGGGCAAAAAGCCTAATTGGCTTCAAGACTGAGTTTGATAAGTTTATAGAGGGGATGATATGATGGGACAGCCTAATTCGGCAATTAACTGATCTTTGACTACTAGTGATAAATATGCCAATGGCCTGTGATGGGATGTTTGATGGGGTGGGTTCTGAGTTACTATAGAGAATTCTTTCCCAGGTGTCTAGTTGGTGTGTCTTGTCCACATGCTCAGGGTTTAGCTGTTTTGCCATATTTGGGGTTGGAAGGGAATTTTTCTCCAGGACAGATTGGCAGAGCCCCTGGGGGGGTTTTGCCTCCCTCTGCAGCATGGGGTATTGGTCATTTGCTTGTGGATTCTTTGTACCTTGAAGCCTTTAACTCATGATTTGAGGACTTCAATAACTCAAAGCTTCAATAAATCATAGGTTAGGGGTCTATTACAGGAGTGGGTGGGTGAGGTTCTGTGGTCTGTGTTGTGAAGGAGGTCAAACTAGATGATCATAATGACCTTCTGACTTTAAAGTCTATGAGTCTATACAATAACAGTCCTACCAACTCTGTTGTATGTAAGTGAAACATGGGCACTGCAGAAGGCTAAACATCAGATTACTGGTGTTGAGTCTTGTTGTCCTTGTCAACTGTTTTATATCAAGTGTCAGAACAAGATCAGAAATACAATGAATGCCAATTAATATAGGTTTATGGAAAATAGGTCCTGTCAAGCTGATTTGATATCCATTTTTTTATGAGATTACAAGTTCGGTTAATAAACCTAGTAGTATTGGTGTAATACGTTTAGACTTTTGTAAGGCATTTGACTGGGCACCACATGACATTTTGATTAAAAAAACAACTGTAACAATATAGAATTAACTTGCACACATTAAATCAATTAAAAGATGACTAAGTGTTAGGATCAATTACATTTTAAGGGAATCTTCATTGGGTGTTTCCAGTGGGATCCTGCAAGGATTGGTTCTTGGCCCTATACTAGTTAACATGTTTATCAATGAACTGGAAGAAAACATAAAATCAACATTGACAAAGTTTGCAGATGCCCCCAAAATTGGGGGAGTGGTAAATACAAAGAGGACAGGTCACTGATACAGAGTGGTCTGGATCGCTTGGTAAGCTGGGGACAAGCTAACTATGTTTTTTCAAATATGGCTAAATGTATATATATTTAGGAATAAAGAAAGTAGGCCACACCTACAGGATGGGGGACCCTATCTTGGGAAACAGTGATTCCGAAAAAATTTGGGAATCCTGGTGGATAATCAGCTAAACATGAGCTCCCTGTGACCAAAAGGGCTAATGCTATGCTTAGATGCATAAACAGGAGTCTTGAGTAGGAGTAGAGAGGTTGTTTTACCCTTTGTATTTGGTGCTGGAATTCGGTGTCCAGTTCTGGTGTTCATAATTCAAGAAAGATGTTGATAAATTGGAGAGGGTTCAGAGAAGAGCTATGAGAATGATTCAAGTTAAGAAAATTTAGAAAATATGCCTTACAGTGATTGAGCTCTGTGAATCTATTTAATTTAGTTTAATAAAGGGAAGGCTAAGGGTGACTTAACTACAGTCTGTAAGTACCTACATTGGAAACAAATATTTGATAACAGCTCTTCAAACTAGCAGAGAAAGGTATAAAATGACAATGGCTTGGAGCTGAAACTAGACAAATTCAGCCTGGAAATAAGGCATAAATTAACCAGTGAAGGTAATTAACCGTTGGAACTATTTATCAAGGGTCAAGGTGGATTCATTGTCACTGCCAATTTTTAAATCCAGATTGGATATTTCTCTAAAAGCTATACTCTAGGAATTCTTTCGGGGAAGTTCAATCGCCTGTGTTATACAGGAGGTTGGACTAGATCACAGTGGTGCCTTCTGGCCTTGGAATCTATGAAACTATGAACTGCCCACAGAATATGGAGTTCTGCTGTCACTATAATCTGTGATTTATAAATATCTAATATACTTCTTGCACTTTGATCAGTAAATCCATTGTCACTGGGTAGTTTCACTTCCTGTTTCCCATGCCATAGCAGATACAGGGAAACATTAAAACACCCCTGGGCTTGACCACATTTTATATTATTGTTAAACCTGTCTCCCCCAATTGTTTTCATTTACAGAATTTGAATTCTGAGTGCAAACTTCAGGGCAGGTACTTTGTATTATTCTATAGCTCTCTGGTTCCTCCTACAATGGGCCCTCAATCCTGAATTGGGCCTCCAGGTGCTACCAGAACATAGATAATGGCAGTGGTAACTGGAGAGTGCTCTTTTAAAATAACATTACAGCAGGATGGACTCTGGTTTATGACACACTATGTTGCTCTTCTGATACTGCTTGTGTTGCAGATTATATCACATTTCAACACTGGTTCCTGCCAACAAGATGTTCATAAATGCCTATATATATGGAATCTATCATCCGGGTTTTGCCCAAGGAAAACCAATGAATGTAATAAGTAAGGACAGGAAGAGGCTTATTAAGAAAATAAGGCAAAGTCCAATAGCCCATGGGCCTAAAGCCTGGGAACGCAAAGATAACGATAGTATGGTGAAGGGGTAAACGAACTAACAACATCTTTCTGACTTACAAACTCTAGGCCTGGAAGGAAGGACCATACACAGGAACCACACACACAGCAACCAGGAAGATGAACAAGCATGGAACAGGATATACAGGATCACAATAAAGGACAGCAGACAGGTAAGTGACTTTAGACGGGTGTCTTCTTCAGTTCTTCTTTCTTGGTCCATCGAGGCAAGAGAATACATGGCTGCAACTAGGATGGATAGCAAGCACTATATGGTGCTGTAAGCCTTGTATACATTTGTGACATTGGCCTTTAGGGGAGTCAGGTTGAAATAGTTTAAACTGGGCAAAATGCAAAGAATGGGCAGGCAAAGCCCTAAATACTGGTGGTTTTTCTTCCATAAGAGACACCAAGCCAGCAACAAACAGCTTTTAATCACCTCACTGGCCATTCAGAAGACAAAACAAAGTTTCCTTAAAATTATCCAGCCCTTTGGCTAGCACCCAGACAGCCAAGTAAAATATGATGGGGATTACTGAAAATCTTTATCCATTGTATATAAAAAAAAGTTTTATCAATCCCAAAGAATTGGACACATTACACATTCAGTTTTTACCCAATACATGCTTAAAGTCAATGCTTATTAACTAAACTAATGTTTATTAGAAAAAAGGAAAGCGAGTAATGGTTAAAAACTCCAAATACATACACAGATGAAAATAAAGTTCTTAGGTCAGTTTAAAAGTAGAGAAGACAGCTGAGTTGAAAAGTTTTTAATTTGCAAAGTCTCTGGGAATTATCTGAACAGCTTGGGAGTCATCAGTTCTTGTTTAAAGCTTCCTTTTTAGAAATTCAATCCAGAGAAATGAAGACTAAATAGTCCACGTACAGAGTTCGTTCCAATTCTTTTATGAGAATTAGCAGGGTGATACCAGGTTGGTCCTGGGACTCCAATGTTGCGATACAAACTTTCCCTGACAAGCTCATCTGCAACTGAAGCTGTGAAACAAAGGACGGAGACCCATCCAGATACTGGATGTACACCAGAGGGACTATACAAGCCTGCAAACTCCTCAGTTCTACTGAAAGCCTGATATATATGGACTTTCAAATCATTTGTATGTCTCTGATTGCTTTAATCAGTTAACATTTCTCACCTTGTTTCTTTCTTTTTATAATAAACCTTTAGTTTTAGTTACTAAAGGATTGGCTGGCAGCGTGGTATTTGGATAAGATCCAAAATCATATTGATCTGGTAATGTGGCTGACCCTTTAAGGTCAGGAGAACTTTTTGGTAAAGAGAGAAAGTTGTAATAACTTATCTCTTTACTGGACCTAGTGGCTGATAGGGAGCCAGAGACTGAAATGCAGAAAAGGGGGCTGCGTATTTTTCAGTTTAGCTTCTTGATAACAATGTGGGGAATCAGAGGCACTGTTTGTGGCTGTTTGGGGAGTCTAACTTCAGTGTTACCCACCAGTGCTGGAAGAATCTGCTCTCCTTTTGCAGCCTGCCCTGACCTTGGCATTTTCAGGTGTTTCCCTAGGCATATACAGGTCACAACATTATATCAACCAATTGGATGTTTCCTATCTTATGCACACATCTCGCTAGTTATGCATGTGCCTCGCTAAGGTTTGTGCACACATCTCACTAGGGTTTCAGATACTCTGTGCTGAGTCTCAGGCATGAGAAGAAACAAAAAGGTACCAAACTAGATTTCAGGGTAAACCACAGTTCAGAGACATGAAGGGTATCTTTAATAAAATAGAGGAACTGGGTAACAATATGGTCTAGGCCTAAGTGTGGGTCTGAGAGCAAAGGTTTCCTATGTTCTACTTCCATGGTGTTGTGATATTTAATTAATTAACATTTCTAAAGAACTAAGCTTCACCAATAAGCTCCCAAAGCCCTTCAGTGGCTGGGGGCCTAGTGGCTCCAAACTCATAGCTGATTTGGACAATTGTCCTTTGAAAAACTCTTTTTAAAAATATTTAGTATCTAAGATAGAACCCAGGAAAAAGCCATTGGCTTTTTGTATATATAATAATAATTGACTATTTGTATATATAATAATAGCCCCATCATGCTAGACTGCACAGACACACAGAAAGATGCAGCCCCTTTCTCAAAGAGCTCACAATCCAAGACAGGTGCAGCAAATAAATGTGGGAAACATGATAGAAGTAGAGATGGAGGTCAGGGATAACAGTAATAAGATCGTATGGTTGCATAGATTATCTATGTGCACAACTTGCCTCTGATCTTTACCACACTTCCAAAAATAACTAAGACCTTTCTCACTACAGCTTTTGCCCTAGGTGCTCCTGGTGGAGGGTTGGGATAGGGAAACAGTGTTTCCTGCCTGTAACTGACCAAGTAAATCTGTTTCTAGCTTAGTAGACTTTCTGTCCCTACCTCCATTCTAGTTTTCTTCCTGTTACTCTGCTCTGTCCCTTTTTCAGTCTGTCTGTTTCTTACCATTTGATGTCTCTTTCCTCTGCCTTAACTTCTTACCTCCTTCCCCACTCCATTCTCTCTCTCTTCCTCTCTCTCTCTTCGAATCTAAACATGAGTTATTGATTGATTGATTTTGATTCTTTGTTCTGAGTCCTATTTTGCCCTGTAAACTCTCTTTAGCTGATCATAATAACCTTTCCTTCAGCTGTGTGTGGCCCCTGCTGGTACAACCATGCTTAATAGGTGGCAGAGTACTTAGTTGGGGTATATTTATGCCCTCCCCCATAAGGACACAGTGGGGAAGGAAGGAAACAGAGAGGTCATACAGACACTTTCCCCAACCCACCAAGGGCATAGCCAGTGATTTGTGCAGGTCCATTAGCCAAACTCTTCAACAGAAGGGGAGCACAGGGTCTATGGCCACTACTGTAGCCCTGAATCTACAGTAGGGGGTCAAAATGTGAGTCCCCTGTGAGTCCCCTAGAAAATCCCTGAGCCAGGCCTGTTCACAGGGCATTTGTGCCGGAGTCAAGTCAGAGTGGTGCAGCTATCAGAGTTTCACAGAGACTTGTGGCATCACAGCCATGATCCACCCATTCATCATCAGCCTAGGCTGCTCCCATGCCGGGCCTCTCACATTATATCATAGAGCTCTGCTGCTTCTTCACTGACTTGGTTCCCAGTTAATCAGTTAGTTCAGGCTTTGAACACTCTTTGATCCTTTTTTAACAATGAAAGCTCTGTGCATTAAAAGAAAAGTCCTACATATGTGTCATATTCTTTTCTTTCTTACAACTTTACTTTTCATGTAATTTGATTTATACTAGCTGTGACTGATAATAAGAAATATCTGTTGTTGCAGTAGATAAGGCATGTACAGTTTTATATGTGAAATTTAATCATAAACATGGGAATTTCCTGTCCTCTCAAAATATTATTGCATAAAACTTGATAAAGAGAAGGCTTAGCAAACAGAAAGAGAAAGCCATGAAAGCAGAGACAGAGATGCTGGGAATAGGCAGAGAGGGTCCAGAGATGTCTGGGGATTAATAATAATAAAAAAAATCAGGTTCCCTTTAGAGCAGTGAATGAGAGACCTTAGAACTATTGGAAAAGAGACAAAAGGAGACACTCTAAAGGGAAAGAGGGATACAGGATGGAGCCTGATGACAAACCATGAGGGATTGGTCCCTGAAGAGGACAGAGAGAAAAATGCCCTTGGAGCAGAGAGGAGAAGGCTGTAATCTGGGTAGATTATTCCAAACAAAAACAATTCAGATGACAGATTTTAACAAAATAATTGTATGCACAGGTACCGCCTACTGAAACTCTATTTCAGATGTACTCTGAAAAATGACTGTAAAATTGGCATTGTCGTATTTAACAGATCAGCTCCATATTTAGAGTCAGATATTTTTATGTTAGTGACAAAAAACAAGTTTTTACTACTCTTCTGTTAGCACTGCAGACCTAAGACAGCTGTGGGGGTCGGGGCTGATCCCATTCTGGCTCTCCCATCCTCAGGGAAAAGATTAACTAAGGGATAGTCTACATTGCATAGAAGCACTGCATTGGAGCTGCGCCACTGTAGTGCATCTGGTGAAGACACTCTATGCCGATGGGTGAGAGCTCTCTTACCAGCATAATAAATCCACCTTCACAAGAGACAATAGCTATGTCAGAATGAGAAACTCTCCCGCCGACATAGCGCTGTCCACACTGGCACTTAAGTTGGTGTAATTTATGTCGCTCTGCGGAGTGGCTTATTCACATCTCTGAGTGATAAATTATATTAAAGCGATAGTGTAGATCTGGCCTAAATTATAATTGCAAGGCCAAGTGCTGCACTTGGTTACAACTGTGCAACCCAACTGCCTGAAACTGGGTTGAGTAAGTATGAATAAAGGCAGTTTTTGAAGACAATGTCCGTTTCTCTCCACTGGCACAAGGAGATGGAATTTACATCTTGATGCTAGTGAGGGCTATTACAGCTTGTGGGAGAGTCTCCCATGGGGAAGGAGAGGAGGTATTTTCATTGCCACCTCAGGGATTCTGCTAGGATGGGACTATGTTAAGCACTCCTCATGTATTCAGGTTCTGGTACTGTATTAAATGATATGTCTAATATGTCACCTATGATTCTGTTTCTGTTTTTCAATCCCCAGGAGTGGGAATTGCATCTGTATATCTAGGTTGTGCTCTGTGGGTTTTTAATTAACAAAAGTAAAGTGTTCCCCTTATTTGGAACAGCAGGTGGTCAGTTTTGTGGTGCTTCTTATTTTCTATGGGATTTTCATCCACAGTCCAACTCCCTAATAAGCGCTGTCAGCTGCACAAATGAGCTTTACTCTTGTGATAGACAAGTTAGAGGAGTAGAGTTATGGACTGCAGTCTTTGACCCAACGTTTTGGATGATGTTTTTAGATAACCCACCCCCAGATCATTAAATGCCTTGAAGATAAGGGCTGAGACATTTCATATTGACATGATACTCCATGGGAACTAGGATGCCTTTGTACTGAATGGAGGACAAGGTTTGGTGTACGTGCAGTAGCCCATGTTGCTGAGGAGACATGCTGCTGCATTTTGTATAGATTGTAATTTCCTGGGGGTTCATGATTCTGTGCACAAGTAGATTGACTACAGCAATACAATCAGAAGTTATGAAGGTGGGTATTATAGAAGCCAGGCCACCATCCATTAGAATAGGACAGTTTTCTAGCCAGCCTGGATGGTATAACTCATTGGACGCTGCTCTTTGAGAGTTTAATATCAGTAGGAATCTAGGAGCATTCCTAAACTCCAGTCTAACTTGGCCAATTATGGGTAAGCAACTTCAGGCAGGGAAGATTTCTCTGTGGCTGCAAATCTCTCAGATGTTTTCCTCTGCCAACCAGCATGACATCAGTCTTACCAGCTGCTTTGCATCTATTAACTGATTTCAGCCAGTCACAGTTAGCTTAGTGACAGTGGCATTGTTGTATGTTGTGAAGGACGAGGAGAGCTGTTCCATAGAAGTAGCTATGTTAGTCTGTTTTTAGCAAAACAGTGAGAGTTCTGTGGTACCATAAAGACTAACAAATTTATTTGGGCATAAGCTTTTGTGGGCAGAAACCCACTTCATCAGATGCATGAAGTGGAAACTTCGGTTTCATAGGTATACATACACATGCAAGGATATGTGAGTTACATCACAGCGAGGAGGGCAAGTGTTAACGAGATTAATACACTCAGGGTGGATGAGGCCGTTCACAACAGTTGATGAGAAGGTGTGAATGTCAAAAGAGGGAACATTATTTTTTGTAGTGGGCTAGCCACTCCCAGTCTCTATTTAGACCTAGTTTGGTAGTGTCATGTTTGCATATGAGTTCCAGCTCTGCAGTTTCGAGATGGAGTTTGCTTTTGAAGTTTTTTTGTTGAAGTATGGCAACTTTCAAGTCTGTTACTGAGCATCCAGGGAGATTGAAGTGCTCTTCTATTGATTTTTGAATGTTTCCATTCCTGATGTCTGATTTGTGTCCATTTATTCTTTTGCGTAGAGACAGTCCAGTTTGGCCAATGTACATGGCAGAGGGGCATTGTTGGCAAATGATGGTGTATATCACATTAGTAGATGTGCAGGTGAACGAGCTCCTGATAGTGTGACTGATGTGGTTAGGACCTGTGATGGTGTCACTTAAGTAGATATGCAGGCAGAGTTGGCAATGGGGTTTGTTGCAAGGATACATTCCTGGGTTAGTGTTTCTCTTGTATGGTGTGCAGTTGCTAGTGAGTATTTGCTTCAAGTTGAGGGGCTGTCTGTAAGCAAGGACTGGTCTGCCTCCCAAGGTTTGTGAGAGTGAGGGATCACCTTCCAGGATAGGTTGTAGATCCAAGATGATGTGTTGGAGACGTTTTAGCTGGGGGCTGTAGGTGATGCATCCAACAAAGTGGGTGTCTGCCCATGAAAGATCATGCCCAGATAAATTGGTTAGTCTTTAAGGTGCCATAGAACTCTCGATGTTTTGCTAACGAGAGCTGTGTGTCATCTGCTTATTGTTCAGAAAACCATGAAAATGTGAGCAGGTTGTAAAATGATGCAGTGTTATCTTCCTGAGTCTGCAGCCCATGTAAGAATAGTTTGGAGATGTCTGTACTTTCATTACTTTTCATTACAGGAGAATGTGAATTCTGAAACCCATATGACAGATGAGATGGCAGTATCATTAACTATTTTACTACAGAGCATTTTAACAGAAACATCCTACTAATATGCTTGGTCTACAGTCCCAAATTGCTTCTTACTCCTGTCTGCAGACCAAAAGCTCCAGCTTCCTCTACCCTGCTGCCAGAACCTCCAGCCTCATTCCTGACAACTTCTGTGAACTGGTTATAAATTGCCAATACAAAACACGGTGGTGTTTTGGAAACTGAAAGAATGAGTTGGTGAAAGTAAATTTAATTTAATATAAACCAAATACAGGGACTTACTGTACAGACTATATTTATTTTCATGGCTGGCTCAGCTAAAGGCTCCTGTTCCTGATTCAGGCTATGGAGAGGAGTAACTGAATCAGCAAGAATTCTTCCTCAGGCTTCTCCTGCAGTGGGAGCTCTTCACAACCCCTTTCTGAGCCATGACAATTGGTTGGGTTTTTTTAGATGAAAAATATAAAATATGGTGTCCATGTCTCTGCACCTTAATTTAACTGCAGGCAAAAATTGTGTCCATAGTTCTGGAGATCTAGTTGAACCCCAGCTAGTAATCAGGGCTTTAAAAATATAAACCCAGCTTTCTAAAGGTATTGAATCACTGCTGGGCTCAATGTTGCAATGCATAATTAATTTAGGAGCCTAAATTCCTTTTGACAATGAGACTTAGGCTATGTCTACACGACAGACCTTACAGGTCTGTGTCACTGTAAAGTCTCCCATGTAGTCACTGTATGCCAATGGGAGAGAACTCTCCCTAGGGCATAATTAAACCATCCCCAACAAGTGGCGGTAGCTATCTCCTGCAGAAAGAGCTGTCCACACCAGCACTTTTGTTGGTGAAATTTATGTCGATCAGATGTGTTTTTTTCACACCCTTGACCAACAAAAGTTTTGCCGACAAAAGTGCTAGTGTAGACAAAGCCTAAGGCTCCTAAATCAGTTAATCATTTTAACACCGAATGCAGCAAATCTTAAATGCCTTTAAAAACCTGAATTTATTGTTTAGAATCAGAGAGGATTCCCTCTACTGTTGAAAATATGCTTCATGCCTGAACTGCTTTATCACTTCAGACTCATCTAATTTTAGCAACAGTACTTTTAAGTATCTTCTTTAGCTCTGTATGGAGAAAGTAGCATTTGAAGAGTTTGCTGGAACAGGGGTTGTTGAATCAAACTATGAAGGTGAGATACCACTTAGATTTTTAGAATTGCAAATGGAAGCTTGCTCGTTCTCTTTCCCTGCTACAAACCACTGAACAATAACATAAAAATATGAAACACACATTCAAGAAGCTGACAGTCTTATTTTCAACCTATTTTGGCTTAATGATATCGCCATGGTCTCCATTGTTTGGTGCTGGAGTCACATAGTCTGCTGATGTACAGATAATGGTCCAGTTCCAAACTAATCGCTTTCTGTTTTTAGCATATTTAAAGCACAACTGTTAGGAAATGCAAACTCGAGAAAAGCATGAGCTCTGCAACAAAATAAAGCAATTGCCTCATTTCCTCTGTCTCATTACAATCCAGTAGCAAAAAGTAAATGATATATATTATATTAGTATCAAATTATTAAAGGCATCTGTACCAGCTTAGTTACAGTCTAAGAATGCTCAGACTTGTAAGGAAAATTAGCCTGCTATCTGCCCCACAATAACTGAGAAAGAGGACTGGAGCCATTATGGAACTATATCCTAACAGAAGAGCATGTCAAGATTTAGTATAGGAGAAAGGAGAAGAGGGAACAGCACATTAGAGATAGCATGGGAATAGGGGAAAAAGAGCAACAGATTAAAAAAGCAGGGATAAAATGTTTAACCAGACTGACAAAAATTTAATGTGACTGATAAAATTGCAGGCAGGAGACCAGAGTGACATTTTGTCAGCTGGACTGTATACACCATACTGCTTCTATTAAACCACTAAAGAAAATACAAATAAATGGTTTTCACACAGAGCTAAATTTTATGCTGATTGGACATATACACCATGCCACCTTAGTGAAGTAAATGGGTATGAAGATAAGAACATAAGACTGGCCCTCCTGAGTCAGGCCAGTGGTCCATCTAGTCCAGTATCCTGTCTTCCAACAGTGGCCAGTGCCAGTAGTTCAGAGGTAATGAACAGAATAGGGCAATTATTGAGTGGTCCAGTCCCAGCTTCTAGCAGTCAAAGGCTTAGGGACATCCAGAGCACGAGGTTGCGTCTCTAACCATCTTGGCTAATAGCATTAGATGGACCTATCTTCCATGAACATACCTCATTCTTTTTTTAACCCAGATATACTTTTGTCATTCACAACATACCCAGGCAATGAGTTCCACAAGCTGACTGTGCATTTTTGAAGTTCTTTCTTAGTTTATTTTAAACTTGCTGCCTATTAATTTCATTGAGTGACCCCTGATTCTTGTGTTTATGTGAAGGGGTAAATAACACTTCCCTATGCATCTTTTCCACATAATTCATGATCTTATTATATCCCCTCTTAGATGTCTCTTTTCTAAGATGAACAGTCCCAGTCTTTTTAATCTCGTATGGAAGCTGTTCCATACCCCTAACCATTTTTGTTGCCATTTTCTTTACTTTCTCTAATTCTAATACATCTTTTTTGAGGTGAGCAACTGGAACTGCATACAGCATTCAAGGTGTGGGTGTAACATGAATTATATACTTCCATTATGACATTTTCTGTCTTATCTATCCCTTTTCTTATGGTTCCTAACATTGTTAGCTGGCTTCCCATTGAACTCAAAGTTGCTGTCCTGATTTTGAAAGCCCTGGATGGAACCAGAACTGGCTGCTTGAGAGAGTGTGTGTGTGTCTTTGCTACCACGGCAGCTTTGTTCCAGTGGATCATTGGGCTAGGGAGGGGCTTGTGACTGGATGACAGAACCTTCACAGATCCTGGCTATGGAACCCCCCGCCTGATTAAATAAGAATGACCTCTAACCTTACTGTGGTCAGTGCTTAAATGTGAATGTCCACTCTTCACTCCTGCTCTCCCACAACAATACATGACTTTCATCCTTATAGCTAAGTAAAAACAACTAAAGAAATTAAACCAAGCCTGCTTTTCACTACCAGGAAAGAAAAGAAAAGATTCATGTTTGTGGCCATGGGAAGCACTTTGATATTGTGGTGGAGAGGACCAATTTAAGAAGGTAGACTGTGAGTTGCTAACATATTCATGGGGATATATTGCTCTAGTGCTGCACTGCTTAAATGCCAAGTTGGCCAATTGAAGAGGAGGAAAAAACGAGGGGAGGGGGATGTAGGAGGGAGGGAATCCAGTGTATGGATATTCCCTTGTCTCCTATGTCAGTTTTTGCCAACTCACCAGAATAAATGTAAATTCTGTATGTCACGCTCTACTTTCATTATGATTATCATAAGAAAAGAAATGTCAGGTCTCTTGCATGATTCCTAAATCCCTACCATAGTTCCTTATGTTACTGCACATGTCTGACATCTTGAAGAAATAGTGTTGTAAAGAGTATGAATACACAACACGCCCATCAAGCCATGCAGAAAATCTACAGGGCATGCCGTAAGCTCAAGACATCAAACAGAACTTTTACTGTTAGAAAGGTAGGTGGACATTTAACCAGGGAAGTTGGAGGAGGGAGGATTTTTGTGTTTAACATTTAATTGTGGGCTTATTTCAAATGTTGTGGGGTGAAGATAGGGTGTGGGAGCAGCAAAGATTTTCAGCAACAGGTTTCCAATCTCCTAGACCTTTTGAGGCTGATGCTGACAGGAATTTCTGGGTTCATTGGAAGATCCAGCTTCTTGGAGGATCAGGCCTCACAGGACACAAAAAGACTAAGAGGGAAGTGGTTGGGCAGGCACGTTCACACCAGCCTTGGTGATTCGCTGGGTTTTTTTTTTCCTTCTTGCTTCCTGGAAGCATGACACTGCCTATCAGAGTTCTCTTTTGTGGGGTGGGAAAGAGGAGACATAATAAATGCTAGCACAATGACATCAGGTGCCTGTGATGGGGTTTACACACCCCTCCTCTGCCTCCCTCCCCACAGGCTAAGGGAGTGATAGAGCAGTACTGGGCAAGAAAGCCCCACTCTGCCGCAGCTGCAGAGCACACTCCAAATAGAGGACCTGCTTAAAAGGGGACTCTGACAGTTAAGCAGGGGAAAAATGAAAGAGAGGTTGTCTGCAGGGAAGATTCCAGTTTGTGGCTTCCAGGACACAGCAATCCACAGGAGAAGGGTCTGGACTGTGGGTAAGACCTGTCCTGGAGGCCAGGGATCTGACCCTTTTCTCTCCTCTGCTCCCTGACAGGTGAGAGAATAACTGAACACTGAGAAGTGAGCTGGGAAGTACCCATTTGACTGAACTGATGAGACAGATTGGGAACGCTCCACTGGGTGGGGCAGTGAGCTGTGACCATGTGCCAAACTGAAGGAAGAGCAGGGAGGTAGGAAGTGGCCCAAAGGAGGCTGGTCTGTTGTATCAGAAAAAGGCTCTGAGACACTCTTGTTCCTTCTCCCTTGGCTCCTGGGTTGGGACCTGGTGGAGAGATAGGGGCCCAGGTTCCCCTACTTCCCCCCCAATGAGAACCTGGGAAGCACCAAGGACTGTAACTCACCTGCCAGGCCTGTAGACTGCCCACCAAGGCCATCCCAGGACATTGGGGACTGTTGAGCTTGGCCTACCCTCTAGGTAAGCCAGACTGCAAGAGAAGCCTGCTACAGCACTCCATATTTTTAAACTACTACACCATTCTGGCATTCTGTATGGGACACCCAGAAGTGTAAGCTACTCTGTTACCCCTCTGCCTTAGCAAGGGTGGGTCTTACTGGAGATGACACTGTGTGTCAGCTCCCTGCCGCACCGGGATTTCAGCCTCACCAGCAAACTCCTTGAGACTCTGCCAGTCTTTATCCTCCCTTGCAGATAACTATGAGCGAACCCCAGTTCCTAAATTTAACAGATATCCCTCTGTAGTGCCCAGTCCCTCTCCCTGGCGGCTCATAGAAATGATTAAGTTCACTTTCTCCAAAGAGGCAAAGAACACATCAGCCTGTTAATTTACCTGAATACTCACCTATTACTTCAATATAACAGCACTGAGAAGGTTTATAGTATAACTAAGCATAAATGTATTCTCAAAGAACAGAGATTTAAGTGATACCAGCAGGAGAAAAAAAGACAGGTATGGTTACAAACAAAATATGCTTTCTGATGCCTAAAACTCAATTCTAGCAAGTTATATCTTTGCCTAAAATGGTTTTTCACTCACAGCAAATTATCACCAGTTTCTGCCCTTCAGGCCAAGAGGCTCCACCATTCACAGGCACAGAAGGTGCTGTTCTCCATGTTCCCTAAGTGATAGATAACTAGACTGTCTTTTTGCTGCCCTTTCTGTTTTCCAAAGTCCAGGGTCTCTTTCTCAAGAGCCAGGAAGACTTCCTGAGGGTGCAGACTCAACCCCCAGTGAGCTCACTAAGGTCTTTCCTGTGTTGATTGTTAGCTAGATTGCTTTGCTTACTTTATATGCAAATATACTTTTAGTATCCTCTGCCTATAATCAAGCCAGCCAGACGGGTAAATCCACATTCCTTTATCTAGGGTAGGCTTGGTTTATGCACTGACTCCCACACACGTTAAGAACACAATTCTAGCACACACGGACTATCATGTCACCAGTTTACATGTGATACACTTACATGACACCTTTAAAATACACATTATGACAATAGTGTGTTGGGTGCAGTGAGTGTGTCAGGACTGATATGGGTTATAGTAGGGTGCACCCTCTGCCTTTGAGGGGCTCTCAGGTTCACAACCACACTTCATTTTTCAGATATCACTATTATACCTACACATGTAATGGTTTGATTTCTGTGCTTCTTTGAGAAAAGTCTGTTGTAATGCCAAGCAATTGGCAAAGGGGACTGTTAATTATAAAGCGGGAAAGTTGTCTAATTAAACAAAAACTGAAACATTTTCTTTTAATGAGACATTTCAAATAAGAAATATCAAATAAGAAACTGGTATAAATCACATCAAAATAATCGTTCAGATATTTATTTATTCCAAAAACATACTAAATTTATATATCATAACACTGTTTGAAAAAAATAGGTGAGATAATTGTAGTGTCCTGGCCAATATGTCACCCCTCCCCTCGCCCTCTCTCTCACTCACAATAAAATGTGTACTTGGATCCAAAGCTGTCTGAGACTTATTGATGAGTACTGTCATTGCACTTACTACTTCGTAAAGTGCTTTGGGATCAATATAAAACCAATAGGAAATACAACAGAATCCGATGTTAAACAATTATAGCTGTTCTTGGAATCATAGAGATGTAGGGCTGGAAGTTACCTCAAGAAGTCATCAAATGCAGTTCCCTGCACTGCGACAGGACCAAATAAATCTAGACCATTCCTAACAAGTGTTTGTCCAACCTATTCTTAAAAACCTCCAGGGATGGGGATTCCATAACCTTTCTTGAAAAGCCTCTTCCTGAGCTTAACTCCCTTAAAGTTAGAATGGCCAGCTCATGAACCGCCTGTTCAGGGAGGCTAGCCTCTGCCCTGCTCCTTCTGCCTGAAGCCACGCCCCTTCTACTCGCACTCCCATCAGAGCCCCACCTCGGCGGCCCAAGTACCAGCCAGGCCAGCTGGGTGGCCCCGATGCTGGAGCGCCCCAATATCAATGCTGGGTGCCCAAGTGCACCTGGCGCTGTCACCCCAGCACTGCCCCACCCCACCCACCCTGGTCCCAGGTTGGCTGTCCTGCACCGCAGCACCACCCCCCTGCTGCTCCCACTGCCGGAGTGCCAGCCCGGCCTGCTCCAACATCAGTGAGGACTCAACCAAGCCTCAGGCTGGCAGGTCCATCCCAGCCCCTCGAGTGCTGCAGGCCTCCAGAGAATCACCAGCGCCCATTATAGTTAGAAAGGTTTTTTTCTAATATATAACCTAAATCTTCCTTGCTGCAGACTAAGCCCACTATTTCTTATCCTACCTTCAGTGGGCATGGAGAACATTTGATCACCATCCTCTTTAGAAAAGCTGTTAACATATTTCAAAGCTGTTACCCATGCCCATTTTTTTTAACCATTTTTCATAGATCAGATTTTCTAGATCTTTTCTCTTTTTGCTGTTCTGCTTTGGATTCTCTCCAATTTGTCCACACCTTTCCTAAAAGCCACAGTTCTCCAGCTGAGGGCAAACCAGTACTCCTCTTGTGTCTTAACTCCTTTTAATACACCCCAAAATGATATTAACCTTTGTCACAACTGCATCACATTGTTGACTCACATTCAGTGTGGGATCCACTATAACCCCCAGATCCTTTATAAGAGTAGTGCCACCTAGCTGGTTATTCCCCACTGTGTAGCTCTGCATTTGATTTTTCTTCCTAAATGAAGTACTCTGCTGTTGTCTATATGGAATTTCATCTTGTTGATTTAAGACAAATTCTCCAATTTGTCAAGGTCATTTTGAATTCTGATCCTGACCTCCAAAGTGTTTGCAACCCCTCCTAGCTTGGTGTAATCCACAAATTTTATAAGCATACTCGCCACTCCATTATCCAAGTCATTAATGAAAATATTGAATAATATTGGACATGAAACAATGTACAATATAGCTCAATATATTAGAGAGTATTCTGCTATATACGTGTAGCCTGGGACTGTGGAATTGTCAGTTCTCATAAAATAATTGGTTGTAAGGCAGTAAGTATTTGAAGTGAAGACCTCTAAATAAGACACAGGTGCAGCAGGAAGTGTTGGTGATCCATTAAATAGTGAACTTTCCCTTGGCTTGTTCTGGACGTATGCGCCAGTATGGTGTTGAGTGTAGTCTTTTGAAACAGATGTAAATTGAGGTCCTATCCCTTGAGTCACTGTGGATCTCATAGGACACTTTTCAAGAGTGCATACAATAACTTCAGTGTCCCAATCAATTTTCATCTTAAATTACATGCTGTTAATCTAAAAATAGCCCCTGTAGTTTCAGTTGGATATAATATTCTTCCCTCTTTGGGAGGTGTTGCTATGTTCCATTACAACAGTGGCCATGTCTCACTCCAGACATGCCTGTATTGCAATGGTGGATGAAATTTACTTTGCAAACTACTTTGGGATACTTCTGGCTATAAAAATATGCCACCGGATAAGTCATTCTTGTATGTTCATATAGCATCCCTGTTGTCATGGTGAGCTAAAATATATATGGAAGTCCTCATCTAACACCCTGATTGACATGGCAGGGAGGAGCTGTTGGTTTAGGGCCTATACTAAGGGCTGTTAAGGACTCTCAGGGCATGTCTACTGTGGAGTGAAGTCAATTTAATTTCAGTCGACTTTCATCTGCCAAACTCACAAAGTTGGAGGCACGTGATCACACAATGTGCATTGCATCGGGGGTTTGCATCCCCACCAGCCATGCTTGCATTGATAATCAAAGCAGTGCACCGTGGGTAGCTGTCCCACAGTGCAACTACCCGCAGTGCCTTTTGGGAAGGTTGTCATCCAATCATGATGCAATGTGCTCCCTTCCCCCTTCCCTCTTGTCCAAAACAAACAGATAAACGTTTTTTAGCGCAATTTTTCCAAACCCATCTCTGCCATGCGCACACCATTGCCAGAGAGGCATGGAGCCTGCTCAGCTGTGCACTATTATTGTGAGCATCACAAACACCTCCCAACTTATCCCGCAGTATTTTCAGGGGCGAGACAGGAGCTGCAGCACTGAAAATTGTGATGTTACTGAAGCTGCGGTGCTACAAGTCATAGAGCGGAACAATTCCTGTTTGCTGCAGGATGTCATGAAGCATCTTCAGTCAGTGGAGTGTCACTTCTGGTCCTGTGAAGCAAGCAGTGACTGGTGGGATTGCATCGTTATGAAGCTGTGGGATGCTGAGCAGGGGCTGCAGAAATTTTGTATGCGAAAGGCCACTTTCACTGAACTTTGTGCAGAGCTGTCCCCGGCCCTGAAGTACGTGATCACACAATGATCACTTGAGACCTGCTGTGATAGTGGAGAAGCAAGTAGCCATCGCTCTGTGGAATCTAGCAACCCCAGACTGCGACCAGTCAATTGGGAATCAATTTGGAGTCGGTAAATCCACCGTGGAAGCTGTTGTAATACAAGTGTGTGAGGGCATCAACAGACTTCTGCTAAGAAAGTTAGTGACTTTGGGAAATGTGCAGGACATACTGGATGGGTTTGCCACAATGGGGTTCCCAACCTGTGGGGGGGGGGCAATAGATGGCATGCATATCCCTATCCTAGCACTTGACCACCTTGCCTCAGAGTACATAACCCTAAAGGGATACTTCTCAGTGGTGTTGCAGGCCCTTGTGAATCACAGGGGATGTTTCACCGACATCAGTGTGGGGTGGTCTGGAAAGGTGCTTGATGCGTGCATCTTTAGGAACAGAGGTCTGTTAAAAAAGATGCAGGCGGACACTTTTTTCCCTGACCAAAAAATAAATATTGGCGATGTTAAAATGCCAATAGTGATTCCGGGGAATCCTGCCTACTCCTTGCTCCCCTGGCTAATGAAGCCACACACTGGGCACCTGGGCAGTGAAAAGGAGCGTTTCAATAATAGGCTCAGCAAGTGGAATGTGCATTTGGCCGCTTAAAGGCAAGATGGCACAGTTTGCTCACTAGCTTAGACCTCAGTGAATGCAACATGCCAACTGTTATCTCTGCCTGCTGTGTGCTCCATAATGCGTGTGAAACAAAGGGGGAAAAGTTCCCATAGGGTTGGGTCGTGGAGGCTGATAGGCTGGCCACAGATTTTGAGCAGCCAGATACCAGTGGTACACTGAGAGCAAACTGCAGATTGCTGCACCTCAGGGAAGCACCGAAAAGCCATTTTTGCAATGAACTGCAGTAATGTGCATCTGTCAGTACCGTGCCTTCCCTACCCATCCCCCACCCTCACACCATCATTCCCCTCCCCTTCTTTCCATGCCAACAATCCCCGAGCTCTCAATGAATAAAGAGCAATGTTTTTTAAAGTAGAAAAATTGTATTGGTGATCCGTTACAGTGGGGGGCAAGGATGATAATTTAACATTCTCATAAGGCTGCTTGGGCATCCAGAGCAAAGTGTGACTGTGCAAACAGCAAAACACGCACATTCCCAGTTCTTAAAGGGGCTGTCGCCTCTTTCTGCTCCCCTCCACCGGTGTGGAGCGGAGCATGTACTGCACCCTTCTCAAGCTCCTCCTACAGGGCTTGAGGTAGGAGCTGGGAAACAGCTGGTTGGTTGAGCATTTTGCAGGGGCTGCAGAGGGAGTCTGTTCTGCCGCTGCTCTTTCTGGAGCTCTACCAAACACCTCAGCATGTCTGACTGATCCCTCATAATACGCAATATCTCCTGTTGCATTGTACGTTCCTGTTCCTGCGCTGATTTTCTGTTTTCCATGTCCATGTTCAGTTTTTCTGATAATGACATCCTCCAGCCCCTGAGGTCTGTGTCAGCAGCTGCGGAGGCGTTCATTAGTTCATTGAACATGTCATCCCAAGTTTGTTTGTTTTTGCCTTCTAATCTGGGAAAGGCACTCTGCAGGAGTAGAAGCAGGGGTGGAGGCTGATGTGTCCACTGTAAGGCAAGCAAAGCACAAAGTTTCCCTTGTTAGCTGGCCAATGGATGAAAAGGAATGTTACAATGTAAAAAGAACTCCCCTTCATATTCAAAAGGCAAAGCCAGACCTGCATACCAATCAGTACCTATTGCACTGGTCGGAGTGGTGTTTCAGCCAGGGTAAGTAAAGGGCCCCGGCATCCATTATAGGGAAGTCTCCGTAGCATTAAACTCCCCAATTCACACTTAACCAAGGAGCAGGATCATTGGGCTCCCCTTTACCATCCCAAAGACCGCTTTGGGATGAGGTGGTCCAAAGAGATTGGAGGAGGGTGTAGGTGAAGTGTCACTGGAGAAAAAATAGGGGCACCTTTCCCAGACACCTAACATCCAGGCCAAAAATGTCACGGTTAGGAATTTTCTGTGTTGGGGCCCAGGACACCATCCATGGCAGGAGAATAACATGCAGTGACTATATTGTTCGGTGTAGCCAGGAGGTGTGGCCTCCCTCAGAGATTGACAGCGAGTGAGAGCCAAACCCCCTCTGGGGGGGAGCCTGGGAGTCAGCAACACCTGACCAGAAGCAGGTAGGCAGGGCAAGGAGTATAAAAGGCAGGCCTTCCCTCTCAGTAGGCGTAAGGGACCGAGGGAAAAGACATCTCTCCCTTGGTGCCGGGGCCGCTGCCAGGGTCTGTGCCTGTGCCCGTGCCTGCACCCACACCCACACCCACACCCAACCGTTACCCATAGGAGAGGCTGCTGGAGCTGCCCACTGTCCGGAGCCCTGAGGACCTAGAGGAGCTACTTGAGCCCAGTGAGCCAGAGAAGACCCCGGGGCCTTGCAACCTGGAGAAGCTACCTGAGCTGCCAACCCGTGAGCCAGAGGAGACCCCAAGACCCTGCGATCTAGAGGAGCTGCCCTCCACAGATGATTCCAAAGAGTTCCCAGACCTGCTGTTGAGTGATGAGGCCAAGGGCTTCTGGAACTTCCCTCGGGCAGAGTACCCCAAGCAGACGGGGTACAACTCAAGGGACCAGGTACTCTAGGAAGCGGGTGGGAGGAAGTAGCCCAGGGACAGCCGACTACAGTCTGGCTGAGCTTAGGCTCACACTAAGTTGGTGTATTTGGGCTGGAGCCCCGCTGAACCCATGACAGGACACCCCATCACTGCCAGGGCCCTGGGCTAGGACACAGTGGAGATGGGTGGGACTGCATTTCCCTCCCCCCTTCCTACCCTAACCTGGGGTGATTGCCCGCTAAGGGCCAGAGCCTGTTTCCCCACTGTCTGCCCCGCCCTGCCTAAGGGCCAGGGCTTTGGGACTGCTTGCTCGCCCCTCTGGGTGCTAAAGACTGTTTTCCCCATTGCCTGCCTGCCTTGCCTGAGGACTGGGCCTTGGACTATTTCCTCAACCCATGAAGGGCTTGAGACTGTTCCCATTTGCTTCATTCACCCTGCCTACGGGCCGGGCCTCAGAACTGTTTATTCACCTTACGAAGGGCTAGAGATTGTTCCCATTTGCCAGTCCACCCTGTCTAAGCATCAGGGCCTTGGACTGTGTGTTCACCCTGCTAAGGGCAGGAGACGGTCCCCTTTTTTTGGATTCCCCACAGGGCGCAGGTGCTGGGAGATGTGGCCTCCCTCAGAGATTGATGGTGAAGAAGGGCCACCGGCCCCACCCACAACAGGGGACCCTTTACATTTGGGTACTGTAAATTTGTGCTATCTTCCCTAGGTGACAATGTGTGATATCAGTCTCCTGATGGTAATACAGGTGGAAAGGGAAGATTTTCTGCAAGCATCTGGGTACAGACTTGGCCCCTATGCTTCTGTGCTGTGTTCTGCAATGATGGCTGCTCATTTAATAGCAGAGTGGTGGGGAAAAGTGTCCTACCATGGCAGAAGAAATAAGGCTGCCCACCCCAGAAACTTTCTGCAAAGGATTGCAGAATACGTACATGAAAGTTTCCTGGAGATATCCACGGAGGATGCTTGGAGCGTCCCTGTGCACATAAATAGTCTGTTCTGGGGGTAACTCTCTGTTTAAGTGGACCAACACCCAGGAAGCCCATCCCCACAAAAACACAAACTCCTTTTTTTCCAGGAAATAAGGAGGTGGACTGGGGCTATAACCACAGATATGCGATTTGCTATACACACCAGGTGCGCCTTTCCCAGCATCTTGGTCAGTCACACTGTCCTGCATCTGGCTGAGCTGCTCTGGGGTAGCAAACAGGTCCTAGCTCTCAGGGAGAATGGATACCCTGCTTGCCTGCCCCCTATTCTCCTCCTCCTCGTCCACAGAGTCTTCCTCGTTAGTCCTGGACTGGGATTCTGTGGAGGCATCTATGTTGCGTGATGGTACAGTGGTGGGGACACCGCCGACAATTGCATAAAAGTGGCATGTATTCAGTGACAAGATAGAATGACTGTTTGCCTCCCTAGTTTTCTGATATATCTGCCTCAGCTCTTTGATTTTAACATGGTGTTGCTGCATGTCCCTGTTGTGGCCCTTCTCCACCAGGCCACATGATACCTTCTTGTAGATATCCACATTTCGTTTGCTGACTCAGAGCTGAGCTAGAACAGACTCTTCACCCCACAGGCTGATGAGATCCAAGATCTCAGGTCGACTCCACTCTGGAGCACATTTGGAGTGGGCAGTCATTATGAGCAGTTCAGCTACAAAGCTCTCTCCATGCTGACCAAACAGGAAATGGGAATTCAAACTTTACCGGGGCTTCAGGGGAGGGGATGTTTCCTGTCCAAGTGGCTGCAGTGCAGTAGAGTGCGAATGTCCAGAGCGGTCACAACAGAGCATTATGGGTTACCTACTGGAGGCCCATGACATTGATTTATGTTGCGCTTTGCCTACACTGATGCTCATTCAACCCATACAATTTGACTTCAGCACTACGCCACTTATGGAGGTGGTTTTTTTAAGTTGAATTTTACCACAGTTTAGGTCAATGGAACTGACATGCCAGTGGAGATGCATACTTTATGTGGTTGATGTAAGCTGCATTCCATCGACCTACATTGCCAGTGTAGACCAGGCCTCAATGTCCATTATTTTAGTAGGAGTTGAGTGAGTTCATTATACTCGTCCCTTAGTTTTTTTAACAGAACCCAGGGTAAAGCAAAAGGGAGATGGGGGGTGGAGGCAGGAAGGAGAGGGAAAGGAAGAAGGGAAGGGAAAGGTAGGGAGAAGTAAATGATGCTCTTGCTGTATAGGTACTGATTAAATAAAAATCTTCATGTTCATAGTACGTACTGTGCTTCAGAGAGCATCTGAACAATCATGGGTTTTTCAAATAAAGTTCAAATTATTTATCAGTAATTTTGATAGAAACAGAAAGAAGCTGGTGGTGTTATAAAAACTGTGGAACTGGTGAGCAATTAAAATGAGACAGCTGTTTGTTCAGGCTTTTCCAGTCTCCCAGGAACACAGCTCATATTGCAGCATGAGTGCATACTGCTTTTCATTGGCTTGTGGCCACTATTTATGGCAGAGCCCAGACAGTCCTGCATCAGAGTTTGGCCAGTGCAGTTAGAATGACTTAGAACAGCCTGTAGACTTTTAAGTCCTTAGGCTATTCTAAATTATCTCAAACTGTTTTGGCCCTTGGCTGGGGACCAGAAACATGGCTTAGAGCTACCTTCCCTCTTGCTCTCCTCAACTGCACCAAACAAGCTCATTTGAGGACTTACCCTTAAGTGTGAAAAGACTTTCAGGACTACTGTATATTCAGTTCTTGATTTGAAATGATGATGAACATTTATCTTACAAAAGAAAGCAAATTAAATCTATGAAGATTGATTTTTCACAGAATTTAACGTTATCTAATAAGTCTTGATGACCAGATTAATAATGGTGAACATGCAATGACTTGGTTTTGCTTATGAATAAAGTACTATATGGTCATCTATTATGCTTAGTAGATCAATATCAGGAGGACTTTTTTGTGAAAATTAAATTTCACATTTTTATATAAAACTACAGAAAAAACCCTATAAAACTATTATTAAAAAAATTAAGCACAAATAAGGAATATTTTTAGTCCTCTCTTTCACAGTATAATTTTCTATTCCTCCCCCAACCACCAATATTGGGAAGAGGAGGGGAAATCCAGAGTGAGGCAGTAAGATTGTATTTTGAAATTTGTATTTCAGACTATGGCCCTGATCCTGCATTGAAATGTAGGTAGTGATGCTCTGAAGAAAAGAAATCGAATATCTTTAAAAATCAGTTAAATCTAATCTGGGATCATAAATGCTTCTTATAATATGGTTATTGCATGGTGTCACTACAGGGCAGAGATAAGGATGTCTGGGTGTTCAATTCTTACCTTAACAGGGTTGGATTTTTTTTAAGCATAATCTTAATTTTGAATTTCCTGTGTTTATAATGCTTGGATTTATGATAATTACAACATTTCTGTAATGTTTTTTACACTTAAGTTACTGAAATGTACTCTCAGACTTCCCCTTAATGCAATTTCTTGTCTGGGAATTCATGTAGGCTCTGATCCAGAGCCTACTGAATTTAAAGGAAGAACTCCCTTTTATTTCAATAGGCTTTGAATCAGGCCCACAGCAAAAGCATATTGGGACTTATTTACAACATTAAGCTTAACTCTTTCTTATGTGGTAAAGTCAGGCCAGAGGGCTACCAAAGGGTATACCAGGGCTGGTCTGTGGGCCCTAAAGGGTTAAAGGCCCTCGGCCCTGCAGGCAGAGGAGAGACTGCAGCAGGGCAATTAGAGATACCTGGACCCAATGAAGGGCAATGCCAGGTGTATTTAAACCCTACCTTCCCAAGAGGGGGAGGAGGGAACAAACCAGGAGGAAGCTGCCAGAATGCTTGTAGTAGCTGGAGGAGAAGGTTCCCTCCCAGACCAGGAGACGGCTCCTCTACAGCCACAGGAGACGGGGTAATTGGAGGCACTCTGGCCCAGGAAGAGAGGTAAAGTGTGAGACCCACCAGGGGGAAGCTGGCAGTTTGCCACACTTAACATAGTTGTTTTTGCGGGAACATGGTATTATGGAACTGTGTGTCCTTGGCTTTATTGGTGATATTCTGTTCCAAATTGTTGGCTTGCATTTTGCTTAAAGTAACTTCAGGTTGCTAATTTCTCTCCACTCTCTGTTTCTCTGGCTCATCTTTTATTTTTTCACTCTTTACCTGCACGTATAAAATCTCTGAGATAAGTATCATATGCTCCATGTAATCCAGTAACACTTTACTGCCTCTTCTAGAACATTTATGAAGATATTGAAACCTCTCAACCTGGACCCCATCATAACCTCATAGATATCTCTCTGCAATTGTCTCAACAAAATGCAGCCTATTTATGATGGTTAAACTGTTTACATTCATACATCTCACGTTAGATAATATATTATATACCCCAATCAATTCAATCATATTTTTAATATGGTGCCAAATCGTGTAACTTTGCCATTGGCCTGAGTAAGGTGGAGATGTTGCAGAAGAATGGTGCCTAGGGAAATACATGATGGGGTGGTGTGAATCAAGATAAGATAGGTTTTATCTTGTTTGGTACTTTCTACCACATCACGATACATTCTAGTCTGTATTTAGACAGTTAAAAAATATATTGGGGCTGTAAAGCCAGGGCCCTGATGCAGCAAAACAGTTAAGCTCATTGCTTACCCTTAAATATGTGTGTAATCCCATTAATTACAATTAAACTCATGTGCGTGAAGACCAGAACATGTGCTTAAGTGCTTTGTTTAACCAGGGCCTTAGTTTAAGTCCAACTGTACAGGGCTTGAAGGGAACAATAAACACCTCTAAAAATAACATAGCTTTTATGTTCCTACAAATGTCACAATCTTAAGTTTGATATCCAACATCTATTTTCCAAAGACAGAAATGAGTGCTAGGTCCCATTGGGAAACTGAATCTCCCCTTTCCAACAGGATAAAGGTCCTATTTCTAGCCCTGTTAAGTGAAAGTTATTGAACCTTAAACCTGTTTTGTTCCATGACTGAACAGTGCCGGACCTGGGCCTCAGGAAGTGTAATTTTGCTGTGGAATTTCCACATTTGAGGAAAATAAGGTAACATCACTCTGGCAGGTTGGTTAAATTAAAACGGCAGCTGTTTGAAATGCCTCAAGGGATTGAAATGTTAGAATATGTTCTTGGGAGATGAATTAGCAGTAAGAAAGCAGGTGATATATTCAAAGGTGAATGAAAAATAAATAAAATACACTGTGAAACCAGGTGATAAATGGCTCTGCAATTTATATTATTGCTAGCTCTCATGATTTTGTCATGATTCTCATTGTATTTTTGGTGTTTTTCTTAAAACCCCCCACTCTTGGGTTAGTGTGATTGTGAGAATCTCAACTTACTTTTTTTAATGAAAGTTTCTAGCTCATATGGTTGCAGAGAAAATCTTTGATTGTGTGTATTTTAAAGGCTCAGAACCCAGAAGACAAATAAAAGGAAACCGTCATTTATTTTTATAGCTGTTTATCAGTGTTAGACTATGAATAAATGTATCTTTCTATTTCCTGCTGGAGATTACTTTATTAAAATAGGTAACAATCTACAACATCATATTAGAGAGGGGAATAAACTGAAATGGTATCACCTACAATACACACTATTTAATATTATAGAAGATGCTAGAATGACAGATTTTATCCAAGTAAACTGAAGCACTAGCAATAAAGGTTAATTAGGTGGTAGCAAAAACCTAATCTTGTTTAGTTGCTATTGAAAAGATCCACCAAACTACATTATGTATCCAGCTAATCAGAATAGGTCAGAGGTCATCACCAACTATATCTAAGGAACCTAATAAATGATGAATCAGCAAACCAGCTACTTGGGATTTTTTCTTCATATTTTGGGGTAAGAATCTCAACTCTTTTACCAGAGAACACAAGTGTGGTCACAAGAATTATCACAATAATACTCTTGTGAGACTTAGATCTATTCTCCTCAGTTCCTGATGACATTAATGGAAATTAGGAATGTATGTTACATATACAGAAAATGTTAAAAAAAATTAAGGCTGCAAAGTCAAGCACTCAGAAGTTAGGAAATGTCAGAATTAAGTCCCTCTTGTGCTTATGCATTGTGGTGCAGTCTTTAATCATGTGACTGCATACTATTTTTTCCTCAGGATCCCCCACACTCAGTCTCAGCCCCTTTGCCCAACCAATCCCAGTTCTGCACTCTTAGTTCCTCATCAGCTCTATCTCACCCTCCCCACTTCAAGCCCCTACTGGTTCCCAATCCCAGGCTTCCTGCCCTGGCTTCTCTTTCTGTCTCAGTCACCCCCATTCTCCTTCCTGGCTCCTTGTTCTAGTGTCTTTGCCCATCCAGTCCCAGTTTTGTTCCTGCACCCCAGCTCTCTGTCAGGTCTCTTTCCCCCCCCACTGGCTCCCAGTCTCATTTTCTCCTCCTTGCCTCCCTACCAGTTTTAGTCTCATCTGGCTCTTTGACCCAATCTACTCCTTTCCCTCTTCTCAGTCCAGCTCTTGTCCCCTCTGCATTAAATAAAAACCTTCTTCTTCCACTCTTCCTGGGTGCCAGCAGGTTGGGTCACCGAGATCCAAGGAAAGACAGCCTTCTTGCTCTCTGTTCAGGTGCAGGGCCTAGGCCAGCCAAGAGCAGCCATTTGCGGGAAAGTTTGACTTTTTCCCTATAGCCCTGGGCTGGAGAGGACATGCTCAGTCACTCTGTGAAGATGGTACATGCACAGTCTGGTCAACACAAAGAGCTGGGAGAGGCTTGAGGATGCTCAGTGTGGACAGAATCCAAGGAGGTTTTAGATGCTAAAATTGAAGACTCCAATGAGCTCTTGTGCACTGAGATTGTTCAAAGGTTTATGACTTGGCCAGATTTGGTGGATTTTCACAAGGACAGCAAAAGGCACATCCTGGACATAAAGATCAGCCACCAAATTTCAAGTCCCTTGTCCAAAGCATGTGGGGGTTTAGAGCCGTTGAAAGAAAAGGTCACCAGAATATTTTAACATGGGCAAAACAATGTATTTTTTCACTAGCCTTATTCTCAGAAACAGCAAAACCAATCTGACTGAAATTAAAAAAAAAAAGAAAATCAGCCTGAGCACACACTTGGAAAATTTCAGCCTAAATGGTTAAATACTGGCAAAAGTACAAGCAATTGAAAATAGGATCTTTATAATGGGAAGTGTCGGGCAACTTAATAAGTAGCACTATCAGTCCGGCCTATAATCAAGGGGACACTAGACCCGCAAATAGTAAGGACTATACTGATGAGTGGTTAAAGATTATATGAATTTTAGTTGTATTGTTATGTAAGATCATATGCTGTTTGGAGACCTCTTCAGTACCTAATATCAACATTGAATATGTCTTCACTGCAGAATTAACTTATCTACCCTAGATTTACTCATCTAAAGTTAGTCTAGCTCAAGTGAGAGTGGCCACACTGCAAAATAACACTTAAGCTGCTGTGTCTACACTGGCACTCTGCTCACTCATGTGTGGCAAGGAGCCATCTAGGCATATATCCCGTAGTTCTAGACATATCTCCCATGTTTCAGTAAGTTAAGCCTGTATATGAATTATTTCCCAGTAAACTAGGGGAGAACTTGTCATCCTTTCTGGGCACGCAGTGGGAAACTATGAGAAGGCATTGAAGGACTAGCAGCACTTGAGTGGCACTAGCCTGCATCCACACTACAGAGTGGTTGTGCTAGAAACTCATGAGTTTTCTCAGTTGATATTTTAACTTTTATCCTGTCTCGGACCAGACAACTCAAATTAAAAGCACCATCACACTCCATGTAAAGATTTTTATGTGTGACTCAGACTCTGGTAAGGGGCAACACTTGAGTTGCAGTTCAAATTCACTTTACAGTAAAGACAAGCCCTTTGAGATACAGGTCCAATTTCATTTGTGAAGGTGGGGCACAATTTCAGTTGTGTCTGCTTACAAAAAAAAAAAAGAATTTGGACCAGAGTGAACTTAAATTTTGAATTTCCCTGCTTTTATTAATATTGACCTCATTGCAATCATGTAGGGTTATTTTCAGAAGGACTGTTGTTTCCCCAGTTCAACTGGGAGAGAGCGGCCGAGGGAGAAAGACGTCTCTCCCTGGGGGCTGCTACTGGAGTCTGACCACTACCTGAAGAGAAACTGCCAGAACTGCCCACCAGCTCGGGGTCTTTGTCAGGCACTCTTCTCTGATGGTGTGCAGAATGTTACTCCCCAAAGCCTTGCAATCTCACCCAGTCTTTTATAAGTTTTTGACTTCAGTGCAAACTTATGAGTTTGGCTGTGTCGCGTTACTTCTCTGTGACCGTTGATTGCCGGACAATAGCAGACGTGACTTTCAGCTCATTCTTGGTGTCTTGATTAAGTTTGTTCTTTTGTTTTCTGGGGTGGATTCTTCTCTTGCTTTTTAGGGATGTGTTTGCACTCTTCAGCCATTAGGGTGGACTCCATACTTCATCAGGACAAGCTGGCAGTTTGGGTCTGATTCACACGTACATACACCCTCCATTCACATCTTGTTCAAATAAGGTTACCTATTCCTCTAAAAATCTAGAAAGAGTTTTGTACAAGATGGAATAAATTTAGTCAAAATGGGGTTTTACATTTAGAATATGAAGTATGGCTGAGAGGAATTCAAATATTACAGACAGAATTGTGAGATGGTGATTATGCATTCTGGGTAAGAAGGGTTGAAAACAACTTTAATAATAATAATAAAAGAAGACACACTTATTACCTAAGGTCAGATAGGTATAAACTTATACAGCAAAGCAGGCTGGGAGTGACTGGCTCAGTGGACAAGACACAGCCTTCCCACCCAACCCTGAGAAACAAAAGGACAGCGGTTTCAGCCCAGTGCTCCCCATTACCCAACCAAAGAACAGATGGGGACTTCCTCAACTTGAAACAAAGTTGCAAAAAACAGCAAATTGCCAACAAAGCCACAAACAAAAAGCAGAGATGGACAAACACCTCCAGGAATGAATCAACTATCAAATCTATATATAAAGACACAATTCTAGGAATGATTTGGTTATTAACTATATATATATATATATATATATATATATATATATATATATAAATGAAGACTGACACAAATAAAGCTGTTAACTAATTAAAACTATATAGAGATTGACACAAAGAAGGGTATGAATGCATGAATCTACAGTCTTACAGTTTTATTCCTACAAGGAGTCCAGGGAAGCCAGACAACAGTCTGATTGCATTGTGGCCTATAGTTGAGTCCGTGTGTTTTGACAGGAGCCCTGCTGACTCAGTGCAGGACACCCCATCACTGCTAGGGCCCTGGGCTGGGATGCAGTGAAGTTGGGTAGGCCTGTGTCCGCTTTCTACCCTGACCTTGGGGTGATTGCCCTACACAGTGCTAGAGACTACTTGCCTTGCCAGCCCCACCCTGCCTGAGGGCCTGGGCTGTAAACTGTTTGTTTGCACTGCCTGAAGGCCTGGGCATTGGACCATTTGCTTGCCCTACCTAGGGCTACAGACTATTTACCTCATCTGGCCTGCCCAGCCTCAGGGCAGGGGCTGTATACTGTTTGCCTCATCTGAGGGCTAGGCCCTGAACTGTTTGTTTGCCCTTTACACAGGGCTCAAGGCTAGCTTCCTTGCCAGCCCCACCCTGCCTTAGAATCGGGGCCATAAACTGTTTGTTGGCCCTGCCAAGGGCCATAAACTATTGGCCTTGGGCTATTTGCTCATCCTCCACAGGGCTAGAGATTAATTGCTTTGCCAGCACTGTCCTGACTGACGACCTGGGCTGTAAACTGTTTGTCTGCCCCACCAAGGGCTATAGACCATTGGTCTTGGACTGTTTGCTCACCCTACATGGGCTAGAGACTATTTGCTGGCTGACCTGCCCTGCCTGAGGGCCGGACCCCAGACACTTGGACCACCCCACCAGAGGGCTGGGGCCAGGGCTTTGAGATTGCCCCACAAGGCTGAAGAGGCCAAGAACTGCTAATTTCCCCCTATAGTTCAAGCCGTCCTGCAGGACATAGCTGATGGGAGGTTTGGCCTCCCTTGGATATTGACAGCGAGGGAGAGCCACCACCCCTCACTCGCTCTGGGAAGCGTTTACATGTGGCAGAGAATGTGGGAAGCGATTGTCTCTTGTCGATATGGGGGCTGCCTGCAAGTCTGACCCCTGCCCCAGGGAGTCACGATGAACATTGAGAAGCTGATGCAGTGGTGGACCTAGACCTAACAACAGCAGGAAGCTACCCAGCTTCAGCAGCAGCAGCAATTGGTACAGACACTTGGGGCCCAATAAAAGCAGCTAATCTGGGAACTGGGGCGCAGCAGCAGGAACAACAGTGCCAGTGCATCCAACAGCTGACTGCCCTGATGCCAAGCCCCAGCGGCCTGACCGCTGGATGGGCCAAAGCCCCAGTCAGCCCCCTGATGCCACTCCACCTCACCAAGCTGGGGCTGGAAGACAACCCCAAGGCATTCCTGATACCTTTTGAATGTGTTGCCTCAGCTGCAGGCTGGGCCCCAGTGCAGTGGGCCACCCTATTGGCCCCCTACTTGATGGTGATTCCCCAGGCAGCCTATTGGACCCTCTCCGAAAAGCAGGCCCGTGACTACAAGGCTGTGAAGTCCGCAATCTTAGACACATTGGACATTAGTCCTGAAACCTTTTGGTGGCAGTTCTGGGGGAGGCCGTACCCCCCCGGGGGCCTGGTCCCGCACAGTGTTCCAGGAGCTGAAGGACACGTGCTGGTGATGGCTGCAGCCTGACCAACACTTGGCAATGAATCTCGCCGACCAGATTGTCACTGAGCAATACCTCCATGTCCTGCCACCTAAGGGGAGGATATAGGTCATGTATCACCGCCTCGACATGCTAAGTGATGCCATATGCCTCGTGGAGGATTTCTTAGCAGCCAAGACCCACTGTCACCAGGAGCCCCCATGACAACCCGTAACCTCTGGCACCTGTGGCTCTGCCCCAGCAGCGGAGCCTGTCCCACCAAGCCTGGCCTGCCCACCAGAGGCAGCCATCTTTGGCCTCCTGCTCCACTGACCCCAGCCACCTGTAGAACTCCCACCATGCATGTTTGAGAGAGGACCCTGGCACCCTGGGACCCCTCAGACCACCCTCGCAAAACCAGAGCCCGAACTGGCCCTTCTGAGGTTGGTTCCTGCTTTACCTATGGCCAATACAGCCACCTGCAGAGGCAATGCCCTTCTGTGGACTGCTTGTTTGACCTGGTATGCTCCAGAGAAGGACGAGCCCAGCAATGTTGGACTGCCAAAGTGATGATTCCCATGAGGCTGGCCAGCCAACAGGTTCAGGCATTAATAGATTCAGGAGAGGCGACAGACACTGGTATGGTGAGAGCTGGTCCCAGCAGGTGAATGAACCCTAAAATGGGTCCACCTCCCAATGTATCCATTGGGATGTGAGGGAATACCCCACCTGTCCCATCCCATTGACATCAAAGTGTAACCCAAGTGATGCCGGTGGGGTAGATGTTAGTCTGCCCTACCCGATTATCCTCAGCCCGAGTCCTGGAGGCCATTATATAGTGAGAGCTTCCCATGCAGGCAGTCTTTATTGGGGGACCCTCTCAGGATGTGAATCCCCCACACAGGAAGACCAGGAGTCCAAGGCACCCCCAGTTGCATCTGGCAACTGGGCGGCCACCGAAGACACTGCACCCTGTCCATTGGAGGGAGACGGTCCGTCCCTGGACATCTTGGGGGACTTTTGCCGAGACCAGCAGGAAGACCCTACTCTGAGTCAGGCACATGAGCAACTCGTATTCATGAATGGGGTCGCCACCAGCCCAGATGAGCCTAACCAATGGCCCTGCTTTGAACTCCGGGATGACCGTTTGTATCTAGTTGAACAGGATTCTTGGACCAGAGAGCCCTGGTCTGAGTTAGTGGCATGCTGAGCCCACCAATGAGACATTCTGAAATTGGCCCATGACATTCCCACCACCAGCCACCTGGAGAAGACCCTGGCCCAGGTCCTGGCCCACTTTTACTGGCCAGGGGTGCACCAGGAAGTGAAGGACTATTGTGTGTCATGCCCGGAGTGCCAAACAGTGGTGGCCCCTGGCATACCAAGGGCCGCTCTAGTACCACTCCCACTGGTTTGAACCCCTTTTGCGAGGGTTGCAATGGACCTGGTGGGACCCCTCATCAAAAGCACATCTGGGTTCCAATACATTCTTGTGGTCATGGACTATGCCACCCGATTTCCAGAGGCTGTACCCTTGAAGAACACCACTGACCAAACCATCGCCACACAGTTGATAAAATCTTTGCTAGGATAGGCCTACCCCAGGAGATTCTCTCTAACCAGGGAATGAACTTCACCTCGCACCTACTCCGGGAAGTGTGCAGTATCTTGGGGATTAAGAAGCTCCAGACATCAGTATACCACCTCCTAACAGACAGCCTCATGGGTTAAGGACATACTAGAGCAGTCCTTGAAAGTGGGATGGGCTAGAGACTATTTGTCAGGCTGGACCTTGGACTGCTAGACCGCCCCACCAGAGGGCTGGGTCCAGGGCTTTGGGATCGCTCCGCAAGGCGGAAGAGGCCAAGAACTGCTAATTTCCCTCTCTAGTTTAAGTCACCCGGCAGAACATAGCTGCCAAGAGGTGTGGCCTCCCTCAGAGATTGACAGAAAGGGAGGGCCATCACCCCTCGCCCACGCCAGGGAGCATTTACACCATTCATTCCCAAAGGCTGCTTTTCTAAATTAAATGTCTTAGGCTGGGTCCACACTGATGGCGGTTGTTCTGTGTAGACCCACTCAGTCGATCCAGCAAGCGATGCAGGAAAACCACCCCGGGAAGTGACGTAGCACTGCGTCGAAGGGAATGCTGTTCCCTTTGATGCAGTGCAGTGTGGACGGTGCGTGGAGCACACACCGCAAAGTCGATGGGAGATACACAAGTGATTTATGTCACTTGCGTTTCTCCCGTCAGCCGCCGCCAAACCCCGAAGGTAAGTGTAGACTGGGTCTTAGCTCATCTGTCCTGTTCCCCCAGGGCACATGACGTGCCAAACAGTCGAGAGGATTCAGGAACATATTCTCCTTGACACACTGATGAGCTTGGCTAGTTGATCATCAGGTCAGTGACAAGCAAACTGCATCTCACAGAGGGGTACAGCTGTGGGCATGCAGCCTGTGCAGGCCTGAGAGCTACCGGAGGCAGAATTCATTTCAGAATTGTGTAGATATTGCAACAATACATCACCCCCTATTCAAGGTGGTGCGTAAATGGTATAGAGGAGCCCATTTTTAGAACATAAATATTAGAACTTTATTTGGTGCTTTTTCTTTGTATATTTGTTTATGCTTTACAATAAATAATATATTTTTAAAAATAAAACTGGAGTAAAACTTGAATATAAAAATGAGTAGGGTTTGAAAAATTCTATTGAGTTGAGCATTCTGGGCAAGAAGAGACTGTTTGCCTGTCTCCATGATACAAGCTAGACTGATATGCAGTGGGCCAGCTGTTCAACTGTTTCTCATTATCAGTAGATGATTGTCACCTAACCCAGCTTTTATGGGACATTTTTGATTTTGATAGGACTGACCTATGCCATTGAAATGTTGAGCTGCAATATAGCGATGTTTACATCATAGCCTCCTGATGGCTACATTGTGACGTGACTTACTAACAGTGGTATACCGTGGGTCTCCGGGGCCCAGGGACCATACTTACATTGGTGCCTCACCCCATCAGCGGCAGCGCCCTGTGGGGGTGGGGGAGTCTGTGGGCCTGTGTCCTGCTCTCCTCCACTCATCCCCTCATCAGCAGCAGCACCCCGTGGGGGGGGGTGCCTGCAGGCTCATGCCCCGCTCTCCCACCACTGTGGAGGCAGCAGAGGGGTGGGGGAGGCCGTGATGGGCTCTGATTCCCACAGTTCCCTCCTGGCGCCCAGCACAGGGGCGGACGGGCTGGGAGGACACCCTGGCTGCCTGTGACAGGGTGGCTCCTCCAAGGAGGGCCTGGCCAGCCCTCCTCCCCAGGCCAGTACCCAGGGGCATGGCTTCCCCATCTCCCCCTCGGTACGCCACTGCTCACTAGTATGGCATTGAAACACAAACATTGTAAGACCAAAAATTCTAACCAGATGACAGTGTTGAAAAGTGTTAATCTTATGCCCTTTAAGATGGCTCCACAGTTTAGTGGTGAATGCAAGATTGTTTATCAAGGTCTTCCATGAACTTGCTGATTCCTTCCTGAATTTACCAGACTAATGAGGTGCCAATATTTGTTCCATCTACTTCATGGAATTAACCAAATACATTTTGTTGATTCAAATCCTTGGTGAGATAAATATTACAAATACATCTCCATATTACACTTCCCTTGTCTAACATGTTTACTGAGCAGGCTGTTAATTATAGCTCTGAACTGAATATCTGCTTGGGAAGAAGTAAATGAACACATTTAATATGATGTGATAACACATTACAAGAATGGGGGAGAGGAATACATATGAGGATGGGTGGGGAGGGGGGAACATTACAGGTAGGGAGAGAATACAAAACACCCCAGGCTGATTGCAGTGGCACTGAGAAAAATACACAGGAAGAGAAACACAAACATTTGGATTTCAAGCTCAAAAGTAATATATTATAAATAGTAAATAATTGTTTAATTAGTGAGAAGTGACTTTGATTTTGATACGATCTCCCACCATATTCTTATCAGCAGGTTAAAGAAGTCTGTGTTGGATGAATGGACTATAAGATGCACAGAAAACTGGCTAGATCATCGGGTTCAATGAGCTTTGATCAACAGCTCAAGGTCTAGATGGCAACCAGTAGCAAGCAGAGTGCCCCATGTTCCGGTCATGTTCAACATCTTCATTAATGATCTGGAGGATGGGATGGATTGCACCCTCAGCAAGTTTGCAGATGACACTACAATAGGGGAGTGGTAGATACACTGGAGGGCAGAGGTAGGATACAGAGGTACCTAGACACATCGAAGGATTGGGCCAAAAAAAATCTAGTGAGATTCAACAAGGACAAGTGCTGAGTCCTGCATTTAGGATGGAAGAATCCCAAGCACTGCTACAGACTGGATGAACTGGCTAGGCAGCAGTTTGGCAGAAAAGGACCTGGGGATTACAGTGGACAAGAAGCTGGGTATGAGTCAACTGTATGCCCTTATTGCCAAAAAGACTAACGGCATATTGGGTTGAATTAGTAGGAGCATTGCCAGCAGATTGAGGGAAGTGATTTTTCCCCTCTATTTGGCACTGGTGAGGCCACAATTGGAGTATTGTGTCCAGTTTTGTGGCCCCCACTACAGAAAGGATATGGACAAATTGGAGAGAGTCCAGGGGATTGCAACAAAAATTATTAGGAGGCTGGAGCACATGACTTATGAGGAGAGGCTGAGGGAACTGGGCTAGTTTAGTCTGCAGAAGAGAAGAATGAGGGAGGATTTGATAGCAGCCTTTAACTACCTGAAGGAGGGTTCCAAAGAGAATGGACCTAGGCTATTCTCAGTGGTGGCAGATGACAGAACAAGGAACAATGGTCTCAAGTTGCAGTGGAGGAGGTCTAGGTTGGATATTAGGAAAAACTTTTTCACTAGGAGGGTGGTGAAGCACTAGAATGGGTTATCTAGGGAGATGATGGAATCTCCAGCCTTAGAGGCTTTTAAGGTGCGGCTTGACAAAGCCCTGGCTGGGATGATTTTGTTGGGGTTGGTCCTGCTTTGAGCAGGTGGTTGGACTAGATGACCTCCTGAGGTCCCTTCCAACTCTCATCTTCTATGATTCTATGATTATTCATTTAATAACAATATAAATATGTTGATTGGTCTAGGAACATATATGCTTTCAGGAAAACACCAAAGAGGTCTGATGCTTTGGGCTTGATCCTGCAGCTCGGGAACTCACTGTCTTCAATGGCAGGTTCCTAGTATGCTGGAAAGCAGACATATTAGAATCTCATTTCCTATTGCCTCATTTGCCTTTTTAGTCTGTGACATGTTTTGAATAATAGGAATTTATAACAACTAAAGAGTGAATAAAAAGTTAGTTCTGGGACCTCTTACACTATGGCTATTAAGGTTACTCTGAAAGTTTATTTTCTACATAATTATACTATGCAAAGAGGAGTTTGTGAGGAAATTACACCATAGTTTTTGAAAGTGAAAGTCTGCTTCACAGAATAGTTTGTGCTGAAGACATGACAAGTAATCAGTTCCTATATATTTGGCAGACTCTTAAAAATGATTGTGTACTTGTAAAGAAAAATGTATCAAATGATAGGGCCAATGGAAGCCACAGATACACCACAGCTGAGGGCAGGAATTTGACCCTTTGTGTTATGATTTAAAGAAAAATAAAATATAGTCCACTAACAGCAAGACATTGTAATAGGTTTGATTTTGAACTTTAAAATTTAAAGTTAACTGCAAGAAGTAGGTATATCTGTGCTTTTAATCATGTAAATTCAAGAAAAGTTACACCAGATATTGCTTAGTTTATTTTGGCAGATGTGTATTTGCATATGTGTCTCTGGGTGGTGTTTCAATCTGTGCTTCTGGAAAATATGAGCAATGAATAATAACACATGCCTATTTCCATATACCGGTTTATAGTTATGTGTTTTTGTCTACTGTGTGTTGTTCTGCTTAACCAATCCAGAATAGACTTCCTTGTAGTTTCTTTATCAGACATACATGGACCAAAACAGAAAATGAGAGAACCATTATATGCACACTCCTGCACTGGGGGAAGTGTGAAGCCAGCCTACATCAAAGTGAACTCCTGGAGGGCTTGTGCATGTACTGGCCAGTACAAGTCGTGAGCCATTGTTTTATCTCCTTATCCAACATAATGAGCCAAAAAAGGGTATTAGCCAATTTTTCCTCATTAGATGATTAAGCCTTTCTAGACATGAAATACCTCCACTATCCCCTACCCTGTATCCCAACCCAGGATGAAGTCTGCAGGAGGGGAATTCCACTTTGAAGTGCCTCATAAGATCTGTCTTAGCAGGACTTCTACCCTGTGGTCCTGATGCACTACTCTGATTTAAAGTTTTTGATGCTCATTTAAAAAAAAAAAAAGTAAATTCCCAAACAAAAAACATTATTTGGGAAGGGTTAATTTCAGCTAAGACCCAAAAACAATACCACTTTACAAAAACATCAAACCCTTGTTTAGATTTAATCTTGTTAAAAGAAATATTAAAAAACCAGACAGTGAAGGGATCCACCCAATTGTCTGAGATCATCTTCTCCATTGTCACTCACTATCATCACTTTTTTTTGTAAAAGATGTAGAATTTCTGGAAATAAAATATATTGGATTTGGGTTCAAAACATGAAAGGAACAAAGAATATCACACTCAGTTGTTTCATTAATCCTCATAATCATTTCTAACTCCTTTTTGTGCTTTTGGCAGTAATGGATAAATTTTTATTCACATTGAGTTTTTGAATAGTTTTTACAGGACCATTCTTAAGAAGATCATTGTGTCCAAATACATCAGATCTCTAGCTTTATATGTTTAATTAGTCTCATTGTCTTTGTTGCACCATAGGCCAGCAGACTATCAACCCTGTCAATACAAACCTCAAATGTAACTATGGTTTGCAATTCTGATTTTGCAACGAACTGTCTTTTCCACTTCAATACATCCCTGGTGAATTTCAAAATAGCTATAGTTGACTGCAGCTGTGTATGTGACAGTGTTCTACTATACATAGGTGCTGGAACAATTTTTATAGTGGGGATGCTGAGAGCCATTGAACCAAACTGCAAACCCTGTATATAATGCAAACCACTTCAAGTCAGTGGGTGCAACAGCACCTCTAGTTCCAATATGTATGCTACTGTATATGAATTCTGGTATTAGTGTCAGTCCTGAGTAAATCTTATTTGTTCTTCACACCTTTGAATTTACTGTTCAGGTGGGTTCTGAATCCATTTCAGAAGCCATGTGTCTTGAAGATGATGTTCTTCACAGCTACTTGCTGCATTGATTTGGTCTAACAAACCTTCTCTATTTTTCTGTCATGACTTATGGTTCCTCTTGTTCTGCTCTCTGTCATTCTTTGGAACTGCCTGATATCTTCCTGCCTGGTGAATGATCTTGTTTAAGCCTTTGACACTCTCAGCAGGTTCAAACACACACAGTTCCCATTTTAATAAACATGAGTCTTGTCTACATATACCTAAGAACAGAATTTTACTCTCCAAGAATTTCTGTCATAGCAATGAGCAATTTCTATGGTGCTATATAAACTAAGTTACTTTTTAAAATTTGTAATCACTCATTCTTATTCCTATCAAAAGAATCTTTCTCTGCTGTAGAGCAAAGATGGAAAAGGAAAATAAAAATAAAAAGAGAGAAATGAGAAAAAGGAGGAACAACAGAATGGGGAAAAATTGTTCTGGAAAGCAAAATCACCTGAAACATGGTAGGTCATGGTTAAGTATTGACTCAAACATAAGTGTACCACCAACTGAATCACTATTGGAACTTTCTGTAGCACCTAAGTGTTCCTGAGAGCTCTCTCATACATGTTCTGATGTATCCTAACCTTGCTTAGTTTGTGAGACTTGACAGGCTGATAGCAGAACCAAATACAGTAAAGGAAGTGGGGCTACCATGTAGTAGCCATCTTGTTCTTCCTCTTTATGGTCCTCCACCTCTCCTCTCCAGCCATTGCCTTAAAGCTATAGTGGTTTAGACTAGAACCAACAGTAAAGTTTTTCTTTTGAGGCTTTTGGAGATTTGCACACTTTTAATGCTGACTGCAATTACTGTGAAAAAGAAAGGACTTTGTTAAGATAATGCTTCTATGAAGCTGAGATACCAAATCTTCTTTCTGGAGAAATAGTTCCTTGCCCCCTGGTGGTGAAATACTTTTGAAAAATATTACAAAGCACATGAAGGAAAGCTCCACGGAAACGTAAAATGCATGCTAATTGTTTCACCTAACTACTAAGAAATGTAAATCACTAAAATGTTTAAGGTGTCAAATATAATAAAGAATACTTTAACAGTCCAACAAGTGCCACCAGTCTTTGACACTCTGATGAAGTAGATTAGCACTGAACAAAACAACTTCATCATTTGAAAGCAATAAAAATCTGATATTTTCAAAGTTGTTGCAAGATAAGTTCTATTATTGTTTTGTTTAATTTTTGGTTTACCTCAAAATGTTTTTTAAAATACATTTTAACTTACAACAACTTTGAATGTCTCTGATTTCTAGGACAGTTAGGTGGTGGACTGGGGGAATCATCTTCATGAATCTTTAAATTCTACCTCCTTTCGTGAACGACAATGCTGTCAGGACAGTGACAGCCGTCGTTGAGAAAGACACCAGCACCATTCATTGAACAGAAATACTGAAACAGTGACAGATATTTCTAAAAGCCGTCTTGAGAGTAGCAGCTTGAGTTGCACCAAGGGTTCCCATATGCGAGCACTGGACTAGGATATCATTCTTGGCTCAGTTTAATTCACAAGTCAAGAACAAATTATTTTTAAAATGTCACAGTACTCTAACTCAGTGTTTCTCAAACTTTTTGATACCAGGGACTGGCTTGCTGCCTTCCTAAACTGTCATTGATCCCTTGAGAGGAGAAAAAAAAGGAAAAAAAAAAATAACAACGGTGTTTCACTCGTATTTCTTGCTGTTTTTCGATATTGCCAGGCATTTCTTTTTTGTACTATCTGCATTTAAGGCATTTCTTACTTGATTACAAACACAGGACCACTACTCCAGTTATGTTTATTTATTAAAATAAAGTCTTGTTCAACCAGTTATCTGATGTGAAAATGTTTAAAAATCAGGTTAACATTATTTCAAAAGTAATAATTTTGTCTACAACTATATACCTCATTTTGTACATTAGAGATAATTCAATTGATTTAGTTTTAAAAAATAAAAAAGAAATCAGATGGATTCATTCATCACTACACTGTTAATGAGATGTTTGTGCCTGCCTTGTAGACACAAGTCTTTCAATCCAGGATGAATGTTTGACAAGAACACTTGGAGCATCTTTCCAATGCTCAGCTGATTGTGATATTTTGTTTTCATTGCAGTCATTGCTGAAAATCCAATTTCACAGAGGTATGTGGAATGTAATGGAGCAAAGTTTTGACAGTGAGTTCACTGTGTTTTGGGTATTCACTTCTGACTTTGATCCAGAAAACAGGTAGAATTTCTTCATGAAACTGTAGCTTCTGAGTTCCAGCAACTTGTCTTCCAGTAATGGTGACAGAGGTTTCTACAGAGCAGAATGGATCACAAACCCATTGCTTTCCTTTCTGTAGATCAGAGTCTGATGGGAAATAATCCTTGAACTTTTGGAGATTTGATTTTAGATGGGATGCAATTATTTCATGTAGGAGAGGCAGATCCATGTCTTTACTGTCATCAGTAGCAAGAAATGCAAAAGATGGGAACATGTCATAACAGTTGTGCCTAACTCTTTCCAGAATTGGCGCTTCTTTTTTTTTTAAGGTTGTGATCTTGTCAGGCAATACAAAGACACTTGACATATTTCTCCACATAGAGAGATTGAATTGATTGAAGTGATCAAATATATCAGACACATATGCAAGTTAGGCAAGCCACTGGACATCCTGAAAGTATGCTGCCAGAGGAGACTTCTTTTGAGACAGAAAGGCTTCAAGTTCACACTGCAGTTCATACACCTGGTTTAATACTTTGTCATGGGATAACCCCTGCATTTCGGAGTGTAAGAGTAAGGTGCTGGTGTTCAAACCCCCTTCCTTCACGCATTATAGCAAAGATGTGAGAATCGAGTCCATTTGCTTTCACAAATTCACAATTTTAACAACTATACCAAAGATATCATTTAGCTCCGGAGACAATTTTGTGGCTGCCAGCCCTCTCAATGAATAAAGCAGTGTGTTGGTTGATCAGTTGGTACAACTTCCATCACTCTTGCCACTACACCTGAATGTCTGTCATTGTGACGGCTCTGTCAGTGCAAATGCCAATGCAGCAGTCCCACTGAAGTCCATATTCTGTCACATACTCGTTTAGGACCAAGAAGATTTCAGCCCCTGCTATGTTTTGTGGCAGTTCTTTACAGCAGAGTAGATCTTTTTGAAATGTACTTACATAGGCATAGTGCAGATAAACTATAAGAATCACCCTGTTAGAAATATCCATTGACTCAGCCAACTGAATTGCAAAGCAGATTGACGTTCTCACCCTATCAACTGAGCTTCAGTATCTTCTGCAATATCAGTGATGATGTCAGCAGTATCATTTGACAGTTGATTGCAAATCACTTTTTTGGCAGCTGCATCACCCAAGACTTTGCAACAGGCATCTATTACTACAGGCATGATTAGTTCTTCACCAACTGTAAATGGTGATTTGCATTTAGCTATGCATAGTGTGACAGGGTCAGACTAGATGGCTACCAGAGAGTGCTAGAAGGCCAATATATCCACCCCAGGCTCAGAAAGCCCCTTTTCCCCTGGTAGCTGAGCAACGTCTATTCCAGGTTAATTAACACACCTGGAGCCGCAAAGGCCCCACCTAGGACTTGTTAAAAGCCTCCCTTCCAGAGAAGGGGTGTGGTTGGAGTGAGGTGAGCTATCAGAGTGTGAGAGCAGGCAAGATGCTGTCAAGAGCCAGGAGGGTTTAGGAGAAAGCAGCATTTTGGCAGAAGAGAACCCTGCAGGTACAAAGGCTGGGAAGAGGGAAAATGCTGCCTGACAAGGGCAAAGGACCTTTACCAGCCCTAGAGGCTAAGGGAAGAGACCTTGCTAGAAGGCAAAGATTGAACTGGAGATTTGGTTTGGGCACTACCATGCCCAGTGGGGCTGTCAGGGGGTCAAGAGCCTTTTCTGGCAAGGAGGCCAGGAAGGACCCCTGTCTGAGCAGGGTATGGACATTAAGTCAAGGGGCAGGGGGAAGTAACCTGGGGAAGCAAGCAGCTTTCCTGAAGCCACAGTGTGAGGATGCTACTTGTAGGGTACCTGGGTTGAGGCCTGGAGCTGAGGGTGGGACTGGGCCTCCCTCACCTCCTGCTAGTCATTCACTGGAGGGGTAACAGCTGCAGCAAAGAGGCAAGGGCCTGTGAGAACGAGAGACAGGACCACGAGCCAGCAAGGAGGGGCCATTTTAGAAGCTGTATTACCCTCCCCCCACCACTAGAGGGTGGAAGAACACTAAAGGGCGAAGCAGTTCCCTGACATACTGTTAAAAGGAAGTGCTGGACCCACCAAGGAAGAGCTTTGCCACAGTAGGGACAGCAGATATGCTTTTAACATACCTTGATTTGATATTATGGCAGGGTGCAGTAGTTTCTTTTGCCCCTTCACTTCATCTCACTTCTGTTGGAAGAACTCAATTGGCTTTTCTTTTAAATTTGGATGTTTGGTTTCAAGGTGTTGAATCATTTTTGAAGGTTTCTTAACATCATTGCTCAGAGTTGTGCCACACACAGAGGCTTCATGTGCAACAAACCCATATTTAATGTAAGACTAATTGTATTTTCAATTGAGGGCTGAATGTTTCTTTTTCTTTTCTAACCCTTCTTCCTTATCACATTTGTAGTCACTTGCATCTGTTTTTTCTGAACTTCTGTTAGTTCTGAAAAAATTGAGCCAAAGGTAACCTCTTTGACAATAACATTGTCTTGTTTAGCTAAGTAAAAGTTTTACTAGAACTTAAATTTTTTGCTCACTGCTAATCAATTCCATCAAAAAAATGCTCATGAGTGTGCTTTGCATATCAGCACCATGGCAACTGATTGTAACCCAGTCTATTTGTTTATTTTCTTTTTATGTTCAGAAATAATTGAATGAATACAGTGATGTGCAAAAAAGCCTTTACATTTTAAATATTAATATTCTGTGTCAGGGAATCTGAGGGGCTGGAAAGAAGGCTGCTCCAGATTGGCTCTGGTCCATGGACCAGTTGAGAAACACTGCTCTAACTAGTTATTTTGTTCTTCTGCTATTTTAACAGTACCCATCTAGAGATGCCACAAATTGAAGTTTGTCTGACAAATGTGTGTCATAAGAGCATGAGAATGCATAGGGATACCATGCAATACAACATTACGCATTGGTGATGGAAAATATGGGTAAGATAATTATCAAAACTTTAGTGCAGCATATGGCTAATATTCTCAGGATCACCCCTGGATTCCATTTGTTTCTTATTGCCTGGTAGCGCCACAGGTCACCCTGGAAAAAGGTAGTGTCTTCCAAATGCTACCATTTGTAACACCATAATGAGACTCCACTGACAGTAGGTTGCATAGAGCTGTGTTCCTTTGTTTTTTTTAACATGATTTGATATCAGTGAAATAACTAATGAGGTTGATATTTTAAATCATCACTGGATGTTGAGTTGCCTTTCATTATTCACTGAGATGAATCAGGAAGTTCACACCCCTGGTCTATTGTTTCAAGCTCATTGCAGACTCAAACATAGCTGCATCAGTTTACACTTGTTTCATGTTTTCAGCAATTTCTCTGTGACCATAAGAGATTTGTTTTATTTTAAATAAAAGCAGAGATTTAGGAAAATAAGATGGCAGCCTGGTGTGGCCCAATTCATGCCAAGGAGGAAGAGAACTGTCTCAAGAAGGAGGAAAAAAAATCAGGAAATTGAGACAGAAAAGAGGCAGGGAAGGCAGGGTTTAAGTACACCTGGCATAGCCCTTCATTGGGTCCAGGTGTCTCTAATTGTCCTGCTGTAATCTCTCCTCTGCCTGCAGAACGAATGGCCTTTAACCCTTTAGGGCCAACATACCAGCCCTCTGGCCTGACTTTACCACATATAGAATTCTCTGCAGTAAACCACAAAATTGTCCTCTTTCAAAATGGCTACCATTTCCTATCATTCTCAGTAGGTCTGAAGCCACAGCTGTCCTTAGTTGGTGGTCATTTTGAGGAAGTTATTGCTTTCTTTCATTGTTTTCAATGGAATTAAGTCTAAGGCTATGCAAGAGAGCATTCAGTGGCGCAGCTGCACTGATGCATCTGTGCTGCTGTAAACTCTCTAATGTAGCTGCTATAAGCTGACAGGAGAGCTCTCTCCCTCAGCTTAATTACTCCAGCCTCCCTGAGTGGTGGTAGCCATGGCAGCAGGAGAAGCTATCCCGCTGACATAGCACTGTCCACACCAACACTTATGTCAGTATAACTTATGTGGCTCGGGGTGGTTTATTGACAACCCTGAGTGACATTCATAAATTGTGCTGACATCAACTGTAGTGTAGACATAGCTTGCGTGTCTCATCTCCTCCTCTCTTCTCTGAAGGCAACTGTAGGCTCAGCCCTAATGGGAAAAGTGAGAGATGGTGGCCATTTTGAAAGGGGGCAATTCTTCATGACAGAAGATTTTGCTTATGAAAAATAATGGCAAAATGACTATTAATATTTTTCCACTGGCTTATTTGTTGAGTTAGGAGGGATCAACTTTGTGTGTGCATGTGCACATGTATGCCTGCAAAAAACAGAAGCAAGGTGCAGGAAGCAGGAAAAACTTGGGGGTGTGCTTATGTGGAGGAATGAAATACTGCCACTCACAAGCATTCTAAAGTAAGATTGGCATAAAAATAAATGTTGGCGTTCTTTTTCTTTGCGTTCTGGTTTTGTAGCCTTTAGGATTCACTTGCTTCACATTTTCAAGCTTTTGTTCACAACCCTGAGGGCTAGAAAAGCTTAGCTTTATTTTTGTATTTTTTACATGAAAGCTGAGATGGCACAAGAATCTTTTGCTTCTAGCAATTGGACCTTTATGATAAACACCAACTCGTGTGACACTCATGATAAAAATCACATGAGGTGGCAACATTTTAGGGGGCTGCAAGAAGCAGGGGGAATGTAGAGGCAGGGGATTTGAAGAACTGGAAGGAGGAAGGAATTGTGGTGTATTTTTAACTGTTCTGGCAAAACAAAGCATCTATAAAACCCTTTTAACTGGCCTGTATGCTCCAATTGTTTTGTGGTAGTCCTGAGCAAAAGTATCCACAATATACTGAGAAACCTAGCCATAAAAGTTAAAATTAAGAAAATGACTGATTGTGATATTTCTAATGATTTGAAGATATGAAGCATTCTTTCAGGTCCTTGTTTCATATGCATATATGAAATTTTTAATGTAAACAAATTCTCAGATAAAAATTGTTAAAATGGAGTTAAGATTGAGAGTACATATCTTTGTAATGTATTTTACCCTACATTACTGATGAGGCAATTATCCCAAAACAAAACACTATAAGCCCAAGAAATTCATAGTTAAATCCAAACATGTAAAGGTAAAAATGCTTCATAATTGCACTCAGACTCTTAAGTCACTAATTGTAACTTGCTGAAATATTGCACATAGGCAACATTTAAGAAAAATTAAAATGGAGGGAGCAGAAATTAATGGAACTTCACCAAATATTTCTTCAGCAGAAACTTTAACTGTGACTTGTAGTGACACCCTACGCTGGTCATATGACTGACATTTTAATGTTTGTGGTCCCAGATTAGATTCAGCTAATTTTTTAAAGACAAATTTTGTTTAAAACGTCTTTTGCCTCCATTTGGTGTCACAGTAAGGCAGAGTTAGGGGTGTTTGGGTGTATTTCTCTGTCCTAATGTGTTTGGATTTAAGTGTAGCTCTTATCTAGCAGAAAAGGACTCCACAGTTCAAACCTAGGGGGGAGGGAAGAGACAGATATAACCTAAAGAGGAACCATCAGGAAGCAGTGACAGAAAGCAAGGGAGCAGAGGGGCATGGCTAAGTATACTAGCCTGGCCTGGTTTACCCTTAAAAATTAGATGGCCCTGACTAGGTCGCTCAGGGCTGTGGAAAACATTGCAAGCCGAGCACTCAGTCAGGTCGCCATAACCCCCCTGTGCCGGCTGTGGTTAGCCTAGACTGAGGGAAGGACGTCTCTGCCTCTCGGGGGGATGGAGTACCTACAGCCCGGGGAAACACCCCTCCCCGTGTAGGACGCCCCCTGCAGCGCCCGGGCCCTGCGACCACAGTGCAGGCGGGGCTGGCCCGACAGGCGCGGGCGGAGGGGGCAGCCCGGCCCCTGCCCACTCGAGCAGCGTCAGGCCCGGGCCCCCCGCCCGCAGCGAGGGCTCCAGCCTCGGTACCGCCCGCGTGCAACCTTCGGGGCGCGCCTAACTCGGCCAGGCCCCCGGGGGGAGACGTGTCCCCCCCCGCGCAGAAGGCAGCGCCCCCGACCCGACCGTGGGGAGGCGGCAGCCACGCTGGAGCCCCTCCCCCGCTCCGCAGGCCCGTTCCATCCTAGGCTTCCAATCACAGTCTCCCGCGGTTGCTAGGAGCGGTGAGGTCACTGCCTCCAGCCGTGGCGATTGGCCGGGCTGTAAGCCCCGCCCTCCCCGTGGAGTCGCAGAGGGAGGCGCGCTCCTCCCCCTCCCCCCAGCGCAGGCCAGTCTCGCGGAGCCGCCGCCGGGCCGCGAGGGGTCTGGGCAGGGGCCACGTCCGCGTTTAGCCGCCGCTGGCGGCCGGCCAGGCCGGGGCCATGGGCCGCGCGCCGCGGCTCCGAGCGCTGCTGCTGCTGCTACTGGCGCTGCCCGCCCGCGCCTGGGACAGCGGCGACCTGGAGCTTTTCGACCTGGTGGAGGAGGTGCCGCAAAACTTCTACGGCTTCCTGGGGCTGCCGCAGGTGAGCGACTGGCCGGCGGCGCTGGCCCCGTCGGGCCGTCCGTCCTCCTCGCTGTGCCGTCCCTGCCCTTCGCGGATCTCGGCCCTGGTCTCGCCGCCCCCTCCCGCCGCCAGCTGTGCTGTTCCTGCCCCACGCGCACGCTAGTCATGCCGCCCCAGCTCCTCCCTCGCTCCCCAGCCTGGCCATGGCTCCCCGGCCACGGGGCATGGCCCCGTCCCCAGCGCCTCCCCGTCGGCTTCTTCCCCTCTTCCTTCCACATGCCGGGCACGGCCCCTGCCCCCTCCCTGCGCACATCCCCCTGGGCTGGGTTTCTGCACCCCCAGCTTCTTCAATCCCCCTCACCCATGTGGTCCCCAGACCTGGCTCCTACACCCCATCCTCCTCCCGTGCCTGGAGCGTATTTCCTGTTCTTCCTTCTCTTTCCCATGTAACATAGCTTCTGTCTCCGAGCTCCTTCACCCCATCTTCCTGAAACACAGCCAGTGACATGGCTCCTCACCCCCCAACCAGCTCCTGCACACCTCTCTCCCCACACATGTGTATATCCTGGCCATGCCCTCTGGTTCTCACTGCCCAGCTTCTTAACCCTCCACCCCCCCAACCTTCCATGGACTGCACATGGCTGCAACCCCTCAGCTCTGTCACACACACCCTGGACATGGACCCTTGCTTCCCAGTTCTTTCAGTTCATCTGCACCCACACTTGCTCTCCTGATTCTTCCCTCTTACATTCAAATCATGGCTCCTTCACCCTTGGTAATCCCCATTGTGGGCATGGTCTACTGCTCTCTCCCATTTTTACTCTTTGGCATCCTCTTACACATCATGGCTATGCTCCTGGTCCCCTGGTTTCTTTCACTCCATTTCCTTCCTCCCCACTCTGTGCACACATCCTGTTTGACTGCTGGTCACCTCCAGCGCCTTTGTCCCATCCCCTCACCTACACTCTGGGTGTGTAACTGCTGGTCCCCTCCTTCCACATACATCCTGCAAATGGCTTTTGCCCTTCACCATATGTCCACCCGTGTATCCTTTGCATAAATGCTGGCCAGCCAGCTTCTTCACCCTTTCCCCCCCCCCACATCCTGGGTATGGCTGCTGGTCTGACTTAAGCACCTTCACACCATGTACGAGCCCTCCCCCACCACCCATGGCTCTTGGACCCTTTAGTCTACCTCATGCACTTCTGTCCTCCTCTGTGTGCACCCTGGGCATTGTTCCTGGTCTCCTGCCCTCAACTCCTTCATACCTGTCTCCTAGCTATAGTTTCTGATGTCTGCCCAGCGCCTTCACTTCATGTTAACACCACACATGCAGCTTGGGCCTGGCTGTTTTGTCTCCTACCCCAAGCACTTTCACCTAATGCTTCCCAGTCACTCTCAGTATAGGTCCTAGTCTCTTACTCCCCCCCTGCACTTTCACCTCATGTTCACAACTCACCAGCTGCACACCAGGGCATTTGCTGCTGGCCTCCCTAATATTCTCGACCTCATGTCCTCTTTTTGTCACCCCATGTCCTGGTTGTCTCTTCTCCCCTGTTCCCACACCTTATGCCCCTTGCTCCCTGAGTCCCACTTTCTGCCCTAGTTTCAGACCATGTCCTCTTCTTCCTCCCACCCCCATCCCCCAAACAAGCCAGAAACCCCTTCTGTTCAATGCTGCTCACTGGGCACCTTGTCCTTTGTTCCCCACTTCCTCTTTCTGCACCTGTCAGTTCTGGTGAGTAGTCTTCTGCAGTTGGTATGGACCCTCTGGTGACTTCACACAGGCTCTTAGCAGGAGGAATGCTCTTGCGGTTAAGGCACTGGCTTACGTGTCAAGAGATCTGCCATGTGTGATCTTGAGCAAATAATTTTTGCACACAGGCTCTTCTGGTGTCTCACGTGTGGGGAGAATTCAGATGTATGGGGCATTTGGGACACTTTAGTCAGGCAAGTGAAATACTGTGCAGCCTATATGAGGTGGAGCAGGACTACATCCTAAGCGTAGAGATGCCCTTTTGGGAGGGAGGGGTAATTGTGGTGTAGGGGAGAGTAGCACCCGCAATTGTGACTGGTAGCTGCTGGACCCTAAGGCTGTCATTCCTTTTGTGTCACTCTGGGCTAATTAAATGCAAGACCCCGGGGACTGATAGCTGGGAATTAAGTTATTATGTAACACCACATTACATAGCAGATTGCTCTCAAGGATGAAGATTGTCTTGAAGGAATATGTTTTAAGCCAGAGCCAGAGTTTAAAGTTGATCCCTATGGGGATGGGAAACTTTGAAATGAAAATAATTAGACATTTAAAGTCTATCACAATTTAGTATAATATCCCCCCATTCTTATTGGGCCAGTGGAAGATTCAGATCTGTAAGGAGTTCAGCAAGATGGAACTTAATTACTTTAACCCAGCGGTCCTGTGCAGCACCACCCTCCCCCCATAATCTCTGTCTGTGCCTCCCCTTCCCCCCAGGCTGTGAGCAGGGCTACGGTTGGGGCAGGGGTCTGTGCCTGGGGCCATGGTCAGGGGCCTATGGTAAGGGCCTGGGGCCATGGCTCTTGCCCCAAGTGGCTGAGGCAATGGGCTGGGGACAAGGGGGAGCTGGGGGTGAAAGCCATGGCTGGGCCCACAGCAGAGTTTAAGACAGAGTCGGGGTGGGTGGCATTCTCTCCCAGTCCCCTGTGGGGGCTTAGCCCCAGGCCTAGCTGCACTCCCCCCAATCCCCCGGAATGTTCCTCCGCACCCCACAGTTTGAGGACCTCTGCTTTAACCAGTAAAAATTAATTAGTTCTCATTACTGTTTCAAGTATTACAGGATGTTAGAATGTGTCTGCCCAGAGAATCTTGAGTTACTTGTACCTTCTACATGAAAATAGGCAGTGAGTTGAACGATGACAAACTTAAAACTCATAAAAGGAAATGCTATTTGATGTAAATAAATGATTGATCTTGATGACCTCACTAAGACCAAGTGTTTAAATGACATTAGATGTTTGTATGCCTAATAAACCTTCTCAGTTACATTATATAGGATAAAAAATTGTAGAAGGGGATAGAGTTCTTATGGTTCAAGGTACATAGCAACCAGTAGCTGTTAGGTCAGTTTCTTCCTACCTCCTAATGCACAGGTTCTTCCATACTTATGCTCTATGGAGTTGGCACCTTTCTCTGAAGCATCTGGTACTGGCCAATGTCAGGAAGAGAATGCTGAATTAGATGGATTGCTGAACTGTTTCAGTATAACGGTTCCCTTGTTTCGGTCTCTAGAGAATGTGAGACATGAGTTTGAACTTTGTAGTAGAGGCTCGTGGCATCTAAAAGTAAGTAAAACAGATGTAATATATTCTTCTCGGCCAATTCATATCCATAGGTAAAGATGACAGTACTGCTTCTCAAAACAGGGCAAGCAACCCTTATTATGGGGAGCCTGTCCCAGAACACTAACTGCTGTAACTACTAAGCTCAGGATGTCTATTTCTGCAATCCAGTGAGTTCCTCAGGGCCTGATGTCTGGGCTACTCTGCTCACTTTGCAGCTTATGGAGGAGGTGGCTCAACCGTTTGCTGCTTCTCTGGCCATGCCACCTCTACTTCTGCTTGTGGCCAGTTCTCTGCCTCTGTGGCAGCATGTGGACAGTGGATTTAGTGTGCCTGCCTTCTCATCTGACTGAGGGGTGATTTTTTTGCCAAAGTGTGAGGCAGTGGTTTCCCTCTCAGCCCCTCATCCCACTGGGCCAGTTTTTCAATTTGGTGTTTGAACCCTCTGGAGCATCTGCTGCAGGGCCTCCCTGCTGGTTCTTCTGCAATTTCCAGGTATGGCAGAGCAGCCTAAAACACACTGAATGAAAGCCAGTTGGTACTCAGCGTGTGAGACTGCCCTCCCAGACAGTGAGTTGTGCGCAGCCCATGCTCAACCTTCTGTCCCTAACTCTTGTTAAGTCCTGGGGCTATGAGTCAGACAGCCATGTAGGATCCCCTACCCCTCAGGTTAGCTGTGACTCCACCATGGGAAAAATGGACTGGGAGTCTACGAACAGAGCAGAGTGTGGCTCCAAGGATGATGAAGACCCCAGTCAGCTGACTCTGGGTAAATCTCAAAGGGCCCCTAGAGAACAGAGTGGGCATATTTGTGGGGTCACAAGTCTCCCCAACCTAAAATGAGTACCCTGGGAAAAGAAGCAGGACTTATGAGGACCCAGTTTGGCCAGGAGCATTTCTCCTCCCTCCCCCCAAGAAAACAGAGCCCAGAACACAAGAACTCAGAAGTCCTCTCGTGAAATGTCTGAGGCCCTTGGCAAGGCTTCTTGCAAAAAGCCTCACCAAAGCCACCAATGAGCTCATGCTTTCTCTAAGCCAGCTTAAAAAAGCATACAAAAAACCCCCACACAGCAAAAAGGAAGAAAATGCTTAAAACGGCTAGGAGGTCTGAGTCCTCTTCCTTCACAGAGAATGGTGTATTGGTGGGCTCTGACTCTGATCAGTGCTAGGGGAAGACTGATAAGGTTGTCGTCCATACATCGTGTCGTCTCCCCCCACCTCCCTGAGAAATCCAAGGCCATATGCAACAAGAATTGAGTCAACCTGAACAGAATTCCGAGAACAGGCCTGCTGACAGGAATTCTGGGCCCCAGGGCAGAACAACCTCGACCCACCTTTTCTGCCGCATGCCCCTCCCCCTCCACTCAGCCTGCTCACCACTGCGTCTTTTCCCCCCATTTGCTTGTTCCTCTCCTCTCCTCCACACTTCTCCTTCCCCCGGGCAGTGAGCGACAGCAGGTGATCTGGGAAGGGGAGAGGGATGTGGCAAGCAACAGGGGGTGGGGAGGGCAGTGAGGGAGGAGAGGAGGGACACAGGGTGAGCAGGGGAAGAGGGGAGGACATGTGGCGAGTGATGGTGCAGGGGATGGGGCTGAATGGGGAGGCCAAGCAGGAAAGCGGGGGCTGGTGTGGAGGGGATGTGATGAATGGGCCAAGAGGGGTTGTGGCCATGGGCAGAAAAAGTGGGATGGGGCGCTACCCTTTCTGAAGGAAAGCTTTCACCTGCCGCCCATGGCCTGAGCCATTTTAAAATCACTGGGTTGCTGGGCAATTGCCCTCTTTGGTGCCCTCCCTGTCTGTGGGCCTACCTGAGAGTAAGCCTCTGAGGAAACTTCTGCCTTTGAAATGCTACCCTCCGACTGCGATTTCCCCTGCACTCCTCCTTTGAGGAAATATTCGGGGATGAATGGGAGAAGCCAGAGAAAGGCAGGTACATTAACAAATGATCTACAGCATCCAACAACCAAAGGTCCTGATTATTGAGACAATGAAGGGTGGTGGTGCTTAGTGTCCCTGACAAAAGATATGGTTTCCTCCCTCAGAAGGGGAGTTCTATCCTGAGGACTCCATGGCTTAGTCGTCTTCAGCTATCCCTAGTAGCTACTTGCTTTGTGAGGGCATCTCTCTTCAGGCTGGAAGATCTCAGAGCTCTCAAGGATAGAGATCGCCTTGACTTCAGCTCTTTTTGGAAGAGTTTCCCTGACAACAGTCTTGTCATTGTTGCCTCAAGGGGTGTGATATGATTCTCAGCCAGAGTGTCTCCAGCTCAGTCAACAGGTACCACCTATGGCTCTATTCCTGGAAAGTGGATAGCCATTTGAAGCTGGTGCCGTGCTCTGCCAAATTTATAGGAGCCCTGCTTTTCAAAGGGAAGCTAGACAAGATAGTGATGGACAATGCCACAAAATTTAAACAGTCCTTCCTGCTGCCGCACCATGCCTTTTGAGAGAGTACAGACCAGTCTTCAGACAAAGATGTTCCTTTTGGCCTTCATCCTTGCAGAAATACCAATGAAGATATAGCAGGTGCTTGAGAGGAAAGCCTTGAGGGAACCCTATTGCTCCTAAATCCTCTTTATGACAGACTGCATAGCTCTCCACCCAGAACTGAATCTGGAGGCAGGATTTCCCATTTTCTGGAGGAATGGGTGGCTTTGACTGGCCAGTTGGTTGGGAAGATAATGAGTCAGGGATGCTCCCTCGAGTTATGGCCTCCCCCCATCCATTTTTCGTCCAGTCCGGTCTTGAATGACCCCATAAAGCAAGGCTAATCCAGAATGAAATTTCTCACCTCCTAGATTTGGCAGTAATAGAGAACATTCCTTCAGAGGAAAGATTGTTAGGGCTCTACTTGATCTATATCACTCCGAAGCATACAGGTGAATCAGAGCCATTCTAGATCTCAAAAGGCGCAACAAGTGAATCAAGAAAATAAATCTGCAGATGTAAACCCTAACCTCTGTGGTGCCATCCTTGTCCCAAAGGGACTTTCTCACATTGGTGGATCTATGCCATCATAGGTTACCTACAGCAGGAAGCATTATCAGTATTGGATGTTTGCACTGTCCTTGGCTCACTGAGTCTTTACAAAGATATTGGTAGTAATCATAGCCAGACTTAGGTCACAGGGCATTCACCTTTTACCTCTTTCTAGATAACATCGTAATCAGCGTGCCGTCCTTAGCAACAGCACCCAGAGCCATGTCCCTTATGTTGTACCTCCTGCAGGCACATGGCTTTGTAAGATGCTTCATTTCATCCATCAAAACAACCCACTTGGGAATGGATGTAGACACCTCTATAGCAAGAATATACCTAGCTCTAAAAAAAAGTTCCAGAAGATTCAGGATCTTCTTGCATTGTTTTGGAGTTGCAAGAGGCCTACTGGAGCCCAGAGCCTTCAATCGTTATGCCTCCTAGTATTGTGCATATGGATCACTCCTTTGGTACAATACAACATCAAGTATCTTTAGGGTCTCATCCTAAGATATGGGATCACTCCCTGGAATGCATGAAGGCTCAAGTAAAGTTCAAGGGCTGGTGATCAACATCTTAAAATGGTGGTCAGCCCAGGATAGTGTCCACAAAGGTATGCCCATGTGCCTGCCAGATCCTCTGATCCTCACAACTGAGGCCATGCTGGAGGGCTCGGGAGCACACGTGAGGTCCCAGACAGCTTAAGGCACCTGGAAGAGAGGATTTACACCACAAATCACGTAGAAATAAGAGTGGTCAAGCTGATGCCACGAAGATTTCAGTCTGGCTTAGAGGACTGGATTCAGTCAGACAACATGACCATTGTTGAGTAGGTGTACAGCCAAAGGAAAACAAGAAGCGCAGCACTATATGCTGAAGTAATGGAAATCATATGGTGGGAGATACCATTCTCTCCTCTCCCTCAGGGCAGCTTGCATAAAGGGAGACCTGAACCAGAAAGCCAACTGGTGTGGTGCCTGAATCGAGAAATCTTTGAGTTTATTATCCAATCATTTGGTCTTCCGTCAACTGATCTATTTGGAAACCACATGAATGCAAAGAGACAAAGATACGTCACCTGGGAGAAGGATCCCAGATCCAGATTGCATAGGTGGCTGCAAAGTCTTCTCTGTGTGTTTCCATCCTTTATGTAATTAGAGGTGGTGGTGCAGAATATAAAACAAGAACAGTTGACAGTGATACTGGTAACCAACCCAACGTAGGTCTGAAAACCAGGGCTGCCTCAATCAAACAGAGCTTAAATTAAGACTGCCATTTCAGCTCTCAAAAGATGGACATCCTCTCACAAGGTAGTTGTCTTCATTTGGACCCAACGTGGTTGCATCTAATAGCCTAGCTATTGAAAGGGAAGTACTAGTGTTGTTGGACCTTTCTTTCAGAGTTATCAGGACACTCTTCTTCTAGAAAAGCATCAACTTTGAAAGCATACTTTTCTCTGGACCAGGTTCTGCAGCTGGCACCAAATCCTAGAAATCCAGGAATTCCAGCTGCCTTGGATTTTCTCCAAGAGCGGTTTTGACAAGAGGTTTCCAGTCTAGCACCATTGCTTATCAGTTGTTGCCCTTGCATGATGTTCACAGGATCTGCAGTTTCACTGACCTAGAACCTCAAGGTAGCCAGGTTCCCTAGAGCAACCTGATTGCTGACTTTGCTAATCAGACTTCTTTCCCAAATGGGACCTGCTGCTTGTACTGAGGGCCTTTGAACCTCTGATGGCAGTGTTGGCATTTCTCCCCCGAGACTTGCTTTGTGATAGACATCACCTTCCCTAAGCAAATTTTGGTGCTGGCAGTCCTTTCTATGCAGGAGCCTTACTGCATGTTTCATGAGGACAAAGCGGTGCTCAGGACTCCGGAATCATTTATTCCAAAAGGTGAACTCCTCTTTCCATGCACTCCAAGAGGTGATTCTCCCTTCATTTTGTACAAGGCTACAGCATACCATCCAGGAAAGATGACACACTTTAAATGTTCAAAGGCTCCTAAAATTCAGTCTCAAACATACATTGTCTATGAGGAGGTTGGGTGCCCTATTTTAATTTTTTCACTTACAATACCAAGGACTCAGAGCATTCCAGTCCTATAATCACTAGTTGGATTGGACTATGCATTATGGAAGGCGTGCAGGGCATTGGCGATTTTGGCTCCAGAAGGAATCTGGGAACACTCCATATAATTCCTGGAGACCTGGTAGGCAGAAAGAGCTAATGCAGCCACAGCAGGAATTTGTAAGGTGGCCACCTGGTCAATTGCTACCATCTTTATCAACTGCTACAAGGTGGATTTTCTGTCCTCAGTAGGGGCCTCCTTTGGCAGAAAGGTAATGTAGGCAGTGGCCTGGAAATAACTTTGCCTTTTGAGCAAATGTCATAATTGGGAAGATATACTAATTTTTTCTTTTTCTGGCCTTAGTGTTTATCCTCCATATATCTGTTCACGGCTTGTTGCTTCTCAGACATCAAGAATTGTGGGAGATTCTAGGTTGTATAATGGAAAAATTTCTTACTGATTACACTACACCCTTTCTGCTAGCAGTCTCCCCATGGTTCTACCCACCCTAAATGGCTCAAGAACCAGAAGGTCAGTTGCTAAGTGGGATTGTTATCATGAGACTTTTTTCCTGTTATGATCTACTGTAGTTGGGTGGTACGTTACCTTTTAAGTATTTTGCAATTGTTATAGAAGCGTTTACAGCTTTGAAGTAATTCATCTGGCTGTGAGCAGGAGCAGAGGGGGGCATAGCCAGAGTGGCAGCACCAAAAAGTTGATCTGCCTCCATGAGCTGCAAAGTCCGCAAAGAAGCCCAGACATCAAAAATTGTGGGAGATGCTGCTAGCAGAAAGGAAATTAAGAAATTTTCCATTCTTGTGTTAGCTGTGTCCTGTATTATAAGTTCCATAATATAAATACTAATTTTAAAACATAAGTAAAAAAGCTTCTCTTTTCTAACAGACACAATCCTCAAAGATTTTCACTCCTTGGCATGAGGCTTAAAATACTCTCTCGGCTCTTAAAAGATTTTGATCTCAGAGGGCAATGGTATGCATGACTTCTGGCTCTTTCTGCTCCTTCAGAGGGCCCCACTCTGAGAAGTGGCTTTTCTGCTGGGGGTTGTGTGAGAAATTGATATTGTAGTGCTAATAACAGAACTATATCACTGGTATATAATGGATAACTAAACATGAAAGTACCTATTTTGAAGAGGACAAAAGTATAGACCTTTATTAAAACTTGAATGGCTTTCATAACACTGGACCGGAACATACTTTGTCTAGTTATAGCAACTCTTCACTATTTTCTTTTCTAATTTTCATATATAATTGACATTTTAACAGCTTATTTGGAGCACTAAAAACGAACAAACTAAACTGCTATGGTGAGGGACAGTCACTTTGTGTACTACATATATACATTTCAAATCTAAATTTCTATCTGAAAATGTCATTTTAATTTAGACTAAAGTGTTTTTAGAATTGCTAATTTGTCTCAAATGGCTCAAGTTAATAATACAAAACATAATATGGAAGTCTTACAGTAGAACCTCAAAGATACAATCACAGGAGTTACAGACTGTCTGGTCAACTGAACACCATGTGGAACTGGAAGTAAGCAATCAGGCAGCAGGGGAAGGGGAAAAAAGAAAATACTGTACCGTGCCTGTATTGCATCTTAAAGGTAGGCCTATCTGGAGTTCCTGTCCCCTCTCCCTCTTGCTATGTGAGGGGCAGCCACTTACAGGTAGCAGGTGAAGACACTGAAGTTTACAGACACTGCTGTGAGCTCCTACCTCCAGCCCAAGCCAGGAAGGCCAGAAGCAGCCTGGGTCTGTGCTGCTTTCCTGTAAACTGTGGGTGCACACATCTCTCCACCCGCCTCAAAGAGGGAGACAAGTTTGCAAGCTCAGTCCCAGCCAGGGGAAAAAGCTGCTGCAGCCTGAGCTGCTGATGCTGTGATCGCTAGAATGGAAGTTGCTGTGGTTGCAGCCAGAACTGGCCTGGAGTGTGAGGAGCCAAGAGTCTGAGCTCCTACCAGCACACCGCACTGTGGAGGCGATTTAAAGGGCCACAGCCTGTACTGCGCATGCACTGATGCAGCCCAAGCTTTGCCTGTGGCTGTGCTCGTGGGTCCTGCCAGCACCTCTGAAACTGCAAGGGGCAGTGGGCTGGTGGCCACTCTGTGCCACATGCTGCCTCCGGAGTGCAGCAGGCAGTGCACAGAGCAGGGCGAGCCCTGGGGAGTGGGGGCTGGGGCTTGTAGTGCCAAGATGCTGGTCAGGCCCACCCAGCTCAGCCCAAAGGCAAGAAACAGGAATAGGGTAGAGAGCTGCTTGCAAACCAGACAGTGCTGCTAGATTCCTTAGTGGCAGGTGCCACCTTTGCAGAGGGCTCTTCTAGCCTCAGCTGGAAGATAGACTGTAGGGTATATTAAAGAGGTAGTACAGTACTAAAAAATAAAGAGAAAGTTTAAGGTAGAAGATTTCACAAGATAAAGAAACTTTCTGTGCTTGTTTCATTTACATTAAGATGGTTAAAAGCAGCATTTTCCTTCATAGCAAAATTTCAAAGCAGTATTAAGTCAATGTTCAGTTTTTTAAACTTTTGGAAGAAAACCATAACATTTTGTTCAGTTATGAACAATCTCCGCTCCCGAGGTGGTATACTGTAATTTCTTCTTTTCCATACTAGAGTTCAAAACCAGCAGGAGTCTTCCAGTGCTTGAGGACACTCAGTGACATTTAAGTAAAAATTAGACTTAAGAACCAATTAGTTTTCACTTCTTCCTGCTGATTTTACATTTTATGGAATTTCAGCCTTCCCTCTCTGTGGAGGAGAAAACTATTTCCTTACTATTAGTTATTCTGAGTCTGAAAAATACCATTGATCACTTTTGCAACCGCAGGTTCCTTTCACTAGTTCCACATTTGCCCTTTGATTCATTTATTTCTTTTTGGTAGCAGTAGTGAGCACTCTGAGTAGCTCATCTATTTCTAAAAGTCTGCACAAATATCAGCTGCACTTTGTACTGTGGAAAGAGTCTTGTGACTCTTACAGTTTTGGCTAATAAAAGATAATCTTGGCTACTGATAGTGTTGGTATTTGGGTAGCTCTCTTGTACTATTATACAAAAGTGATTTGTTAACTCTGGATTAAAGTGTTGGAATAATCCATAATCTAAAATTAAGATAGTGGCCTAAACCTACTGATAGTGAGGTAGATACACAAAACAAGTGCAGGTTCCCATCACCGAGGTCCAGAGGCAATGCCCCTTGTGAGAAGCCAGCTCCCCTGCTGCCAGTTTGATTTTTTTTTTTTTAAACTGGTTGCTCTCTCTGGACCTGCTTGGGGTGCTATGAGGTTCACTCACCACAGGTGGTGCCTCTTCCTGGCCATCCTGGGGATTAGCTCTACCAGAAATTGCACCCTCTTTCAACCGTGTGTCTGTTGTCCTCTTGTCCTGCAGACCCCTCACTCCAGGAACCACAGACTCTGTGTGACTTGGTCCTCCGGCCAGGTTACTGTGAGTGAGTGTTTCCCCTTCCAGGGCTATCAAAGTCCCACTGTACAAAATGGCAGTCTTCCGTTCACTGCTTTGACTGTGCCGGCCCTACCAGGCCTGACTTCTATTCCCAGTTCCAGTCCAGGGACCCTATCTCTAGCAACAGTGGCCTGAATGTGTAAATGGACTGTCACTGTTGAACATGAACTGAATAAGTAGGTTTAGTCTTTCTGTTGATAATAGTTTGCTTTTGAGACAAAGGCCTGTTGTGCAAAAACTGGAAGCAAACTCTTGGAATGGGTGGTGAGGTGGATATGTGAATGACCAACTTAGAACTGACCCCGAGGCAGCTTTGAGGCTCTGTTACATATTCTAGTCATCCATGCAGCTGCAGTCAAAAAAGATACTTAGACACCTACTGCTGTATGTTACAGGCAACATCTAACTGGGAGCCATCACAGAGAAATTGCAATAAAATTCCAACCCTTGCCATGACAAGTTTTAACTGAGCTAGCTGTGAGAACAAGCCCCCAGCCACACATGTAGCCTAATGCATGATATGGAGGCATATAATCAAGGTGAATCATCAGCATATTCATGAGGTAAATGGGGCATCCTATAATGGAAGCTATCACTTATGAAAGTGTGTCCTACACAAAGCTTCAGGAGTTAAGAATGAGCTAAGAAAGGGGAAGCTAGTCTGGGTCATTCAAATGACTAACCTCCTAGATGGTTTGAAGGAAGTTTTCATTTAAAATATTTCCTGATCTTTGGGGAGTTGCTATTTTCTAGAATTTTGTCTTAGTAGACAGGGGAGGCAAACCTCTTGCTTGAGAAAAGAATCTGTTTCACTGTTATATGTCCCATATAGGTGCTGGTCAGCAGTTGGAAGTGAACCCTGGGATGCAAGAAATGCATATTCATTCAAGGGAAAAAACCAATACCAGTCCATTCAGTCTAGGTTACACTATTAACGAAAGGAAGTGCTTATCAAGTGAACCTGTGCAATGTGCTTTTTACCAATAGTGCCATTCTTTCTATTAGGTCTGGAGAAATAAAACAGAAGTATATGGGGCATATGGAAATGAAAGCTTGGGCAGTTATACTTCAGAGATGTTACAGTTTTAGAGGAAAGTTTGACACCATAATACTTCAATTTTCGAAAGACTATCTCCCAAAGGGAAACACATTCCTGTAAAGCAGTATTTCCCAAAGTGTGGGGGAGCATCCTGATCGACAGCAGGATGGATTAGCTGAGGAGGCATTAGGGTGTGGACAGGTCTCTGATTTGTTCTTTAGTTTTGACTTATTTTGTCTTCACAACAGCTAAATGCTTTCTTTTTTTAAAAGAACCTTGAAAATGTGACCAGAGAGTAACCAATTCATCTATGTCTACCGGTGTTTGCAGAGAGCCTGAAACAGAATCTCTGAGAGGCAAGCTACCCTGTTCACTTTAGTGAATGCTACCTCCAATACCACGTTTTGCTAAAGGGCTTTAACTTGTAACCTTTAACTTGTAAAACTTTAACATCGCTATTTCACTGCTTATTGAAACATGTAATAAAGGAGAGGATATTATTATGAAGACCTACACCATTTAGTGACTTCTCAATTTTGAGTAGCCCTTTAACAAAACATGGAGGGCTTTAAGGGATATGTTTCCTAGACTTTAAGGCCAGAAGGGCCCATCCAGTCATTTAGTCTGATCCCCAGCATATCACAGGCTATTACATTTCACCCAGATACCCCATATTAAGCCCAAAGTCTTCAGGAAACTAAGCTGTGTGCACTGGGGGGAGAGAACAGGAGAGAACCAGATGTCAGCAATTCCTGAGTCCCTTCCAATGGCAGGAGATTGATTAGTGAGATGGTTAGGTGATCCCAACAAGTGAAACACACCTACAGAGGAAGGCAACATGCTTCCTTCCCCTCCCCCCAAGTGCCTGCTAGTCTGACCTGGAGTAAAATTCCTTCCTGACCTTAAATCTAGTAATCAGGGTGTTCCTGAACATGAAGCAGTATACACTGACCAAGCATCTAGTAAGGATTCTCTGTTTGACATCAGAGCAATGGTCTACTCAGTCTCGTGTCCTGTATCCAGCTATGGCCAGTCTGATTCCGAGGAAGGGAACTCTCCCCACCTCTCAATAATGCATTAAGCCAATTGTGTGTTGAGGGGGAAAAATTCTTCCTGACTTCTGCAGGTGACTGGCTGAAGCCTTGAAGCATGATACTCAATTATAGTGACATTTTAATGCAGAGCTATAAGTGTTATGAGCATGTTGAAGGCAATGCAGGCATACTGTTCTCCTCATGGTCTGTGAAGGAAAGGAGTGAACAGGGGACCCACAGGTTCAGATTCGAACGCCAGAGGCTATTACCACAATCACTCAGCCTGCCACATCCCTTCCCTCCATGTCCATTCAGGGTACAGAATTTCTTTCTGAAGATTTCTTCTTAAACATATCCTTTAAGAAGAGATTTGGTATCTTTTTGAAGACTCCAGGTCCACCTCCGGTACTGGTTCTTAAGTTTGTTCTAATATTTAGTTAGTCTTGCTGCTGAGAAGTTTCATCTTATTTCAAGTCTGAATTTGTCTAACTTCAATTTCCAACTATTACATCTTATGCCTTTGTCAGCAAGATTGAAAAGCTTCCCACTGTCAGATATCTTTTCCACGTGTAAGTATCTATACACAGAGATAAGTCATCTCAACCTTCTCTTTGATAAAGTAATAGGTTGAGTTCCTGAAGTCTTACCTTGTAAGGCTTGTTTTCCAGCCCTTGGATCACTTTTGTGGCCTTCCTGGAATTAATGTAATAATAAAGGAGAAAAACATTTTCCACAACGTGTAACAAAACTGGCAATGAACATTTTCAAGTAGCTGGCTCAAAATGGCTACTGTGATGGGAGACTGTTCACATCCATTACATAATCTCCTCTGAATATAGTAGAAAAGGTGAAAAAGTAAAAACACCTAAAAATAAAGACTTTAAAAATACTTCAATGCTGTGTATTAATGCGTCTGCTAGTCCTGATCCAAATGCTTGGAGCTTATTGCTATCACACAGCAAAAAGACTAACTCCCTTTAGCTAAAATAAAAGCCTGTGACTTTTGGTGCCAAAGGTCTTGGCTTTGATTCCTGCTGATGACTGTGATATCCATATGTGTAGGCTGCACAATCTTTTTTAACTTGTATTGCTTAATAGGCATAACAAAGTAATACAGAAAATCTGTTGTAGTTCCAAGAGACCCCAGTCAGGATCTTGGCTTCATTGTGTTAGAAGTTTTACAAACACATAAAGAAACTATCCCTGTATAGCACTTTAATTCGAAAGTGCATGGCTGGAGCCAATGTGCACATGGAATGCTAACAGTTAAAGCATTGATCCTACAGGCTTGTGCAGAAAGGAGTGTGAAGTTGTTACTCTGTGGCTCAAGCATAGGTGGAGACTTGTATGGATACAAATAACATTTAAATATTGGTTGTGTGCTGCGTAGAAGTGGGTGTTGTGCACCTTGCACAATTGCTTTCTTAGGAGAGAAGAAAAGATCTGGATGTGTCCAGACAATGGGATCAAGATATGTGTGTTTAAAAGTAATTTTCCTTAGGCAAATGAGGTGGCTAGCTACATGCTCCTCTCCTTGATCTTTTTCAAGGTACTAAGGCAGGGGTAACTTGCTGGCCAGGCACCAGCATTTTTATTAATGCATCATGGGTTCTCCTGTGCTCCTTCAGCTCTTTATTGCTTTATATCGTGTGCTTATATACTCAATACTCCACACTGCTTTTTGGAAAGGAACAAGTCCTACATAAAGCAAATCTCTAAGACCATGTATACACTACAAAATTAAGTTGACTTAACTTATGTCAGCATACAGCCACCACAGACATTACATTACTTGGGCATGTTTACACTTTTCTCCTTTTGTTGGCAGTGTGCATCTTCACCAGGACCGCTTGTATTGATTGTACTGTCAATATAGGGCATTGTGGAATGGTTCCTGAAAGCCAGTGACCCTCAGTGTAAGTAGCGCAGTGTTTACACTGACACTGCATCAACCTAACTGCATTGACCTTTGACTCCACTGTCCATGGAGGTAAAGTTAAATTGGCACTGCAGGACAGTTACATCAGCAGGAGCAAAGTGGAGATACTCCCATAGTTCGGTCGACGTAAGATTTCTTCCGTCAACTTAACTCTGTAGTGCAGAGCAGACCTAATGTTATGGAAGACATTTCAGTTAAAGCTGCACTGTTCAGTCATTAGATGACTTTACATGATGCTCTGATTTCAATCCTCTCACACATTTTCAGCTATGTGCCCACCCTACGTTTGTCCTAAACTAAATATTTTGTCTAATGTATGCTGTTTGATCAGGGTGTTGTGACTGCCTGTATATTGGCCTTGAAAAATCCTAAAAAAAGGCAATTTTTTTGGTTAGCAGTAAATTCAGCTAGTGGCACAGACAGACGTTCAATTTTTCCCCCCTAAAAGGTCAATATTTGATTCTCAGTTACTTCTATATCAAACTTGTTTTATGCATAAGAGATTTTTTTCTAACTGCCAGTCTTGCAAACTCAACCTGTGATCAGAAAACTAAATTACTTAATTGTTGTGTGAAGTCACTAGTTACAGATTATACATTTGTAATGTACAATAGCTAACAACTTCGCTATATGAACCAGAATGAAATCCAGTTCATTTACACACACACATCCACTTGCATTCCCCACCCCAAGTCTCTTGCCACTCTTTATAATCAATGGGGGAGGACTGATCTCAAATTTATGGTTACGGAGAACTTCTCTTCTTTCAAAGGTTTGTGGGTTTTTTAAAATTTTATTTTATTTTCAAAATAGTTGAAATTACAGATCAGGTGTCTAATGTCAGAAGTAGAGTATGTATAATGGAGAACTTGTAGAATACACTGAACATTCTCATAATGCTTTTGCTCTGGAGAGATAGTTTACAGTTATTTTAATGTAAGCAAGCTAATTTTTATAATCAAACACTTAGGACTTCAGTGGTGGATTTTGTAAGACCTGTTAAATAGGTGGACTACAAAAATATCCTGTTGCTTGGAAGAAATTATTTAAATGAAGAAAACGATGCTCTTTTTCATATTAGCAAGTGTTGGGGCTAGTTGTGGCCTTCATTCTGAAAGGGATAACAGTAATTTGAAATCTAGTCAATTAAAGGGTTACAAGTTCCACATGCACCTCCTATTCTGGTGCCAATTTGTTTGTTAATAGTATTATCCTGTTTGTATAAATGTTTTTCCTCTCCCCTCTTGCTGTGTGAAAAACCAACAGAAGCAAGAAACTGACTCTGCCTGGGAATCCAGTGAAACTAACAATAAACTAACTGCAATTAAAGTAAACAATTTTAAGAACAGAATATTTTTCTCCAATCATAATATGTGGCAGTTTTTTTCACATAAGTGAAAATTAACAGTTAAAAGCAACTCCATCAACTTACCACAGCCTCCAGAAAATGTTTGAAACACTGTTTTGGAACACTTCAGCTGTCTCCCTCCCATTCTTTTTATTTCTCTTTACCCTGGGTCGTTTTCTTCTAAGAATATTTACATGAAAACCTGATCTTCATTACTTAAGCCGCAAGAGCAATTGAACTTCTTATTCTCTTGGAAGTTCATCTTTGAGCTTGTAATTAGCTGCAGGAAAAACCAGCTTCTGAATGAGGAATGGCAACTTATGCCACTGGACTGTGCTAATACTTCATTCTCTTTTTGAATTTGTGCTCCCATGCTCCCCCTTAATCTGCTTCTGCTTGCACCACTGGTACCCCCGTGTATATACCTAAAACATCTCAATTACAATCTTGCACCAACTGTTTTACAGATACCCAGAGGAGCTTCTGTCCCTTGACCCTTCTGGACATTCCTCAGCATGCCCATATCCCTAATAGGTTCCATGGTTAAAATGTGTAGATCCATCCTTTGTTCCCTTTTGATGAATGGTGGACCTTTTAGGCACCATCTAGGAAGCTGATTCTAGTATCCGAGTAAACTCCTTTTTTTGGAAAATTTACATTCGTTTTTAGATTTTGCTTATATTTTTTTGGAGTTTGGATGTTAAGGAAGTACTTATGATTTCATTTTAACTTTAAGGTTAATTACTTTTTGGCGAAGGAGGGAAAAACATCCAGAGTAGAAGCATTCCTTAGATGAATTGGTGTATAAATGGCTCTGCTGAGAGCATAACAAAGACTCTGTTGTGCTGATATACAAATGAGCCAATAAGGAACAAGAGTAGAAGCAATTCTAAACAACAAAGATTTTGCTATTATGCAAAATAGGTCTGGTGTTAAAAATGGTAAGAGAAGCAGAAAATTAGGATAGAATTTTTTAAATTGAATATTTTTCAGTATTCTATAAGGAATTAGTAGAACTTTAAAGCAATTTCTGTTGCTGTTGAAGGCTTCTAATCTTACTATTAATTTGGTGCTTGTTCACTTTCTCTTCCCCTTCTCTTGGCAGCACCACCTATTCTTTAAAAGTTTGCTTCTGCCAATATTTGACTGCCAAGCGGGGTGCTTGCTTTTCTAATGCATTGTGTGGTTTTACATTTTGAGTTTGCAGTTCATAGTTTAAATTCTGAAGCATTTGATGCTTTTTTCCCCCCAACAGAAGCTATTGTTTCAGGGTGTACATTACCTAAACATAATAGATATGGTTTGAATGTATGACTTTAAGCATTTTTTTGGCCAAGAAAATACTTTATAACAGTGTGTTAGTCCTTGATCCAAAATTAGGCCCTGATCCAGCAGAACACTTAAGAAGCACGTGCTTAAGAGCTTTACTGGATCAGGGCTTTAGTTACTTTACTTTGATCACTGCCTGAAATCAATGTGTGATGGATTTTCTGTCAATGTTCCAGTACCATTCCTGTTCAGCTACACAACTCCAAAATTCCTCATTTTGAACAATAGTTTTAGAAAACTTTTATGTTGAAGAAATGTAGGACCCATTGAAATGAGATGATTGGTTGCAGTCTTTGGTTTTATGGCAGGTTATGACTGTGTGGCAAGTAGTATCTAGTGGAGAAAGGGGGAAAGCCAGGAAAGGCCGGTTTTTCTACATAATGTCTAATTCTGAAGCATTATGTTTCCAAGTAAATAATACACTATCTGTTAAAGGAGTTGAGGCAATATTGATGGAAAAAAAAAAGAAAGTTTTGAGCTATGTTCATGGAGCTGACATAGGACAGTTGGGTCCAGCTTTTGTTGGCAGTTATTGGCAGGGGAGGGGAAGGGAAAACACGTCCCATCGACTAAAAATCAGAACTGGACCCCTCCGTAACTGACTAAATGTCAGTGTGTCAAGCTGAGTATTTGTGTGTTGGTTAATAGTTACCTCTTAATTTTTTTGTTTTTGCCATTTGTGATTCTTTTGTCTAAGAGGGGTCTTCAGACAGTCTTCCTGTCTTGGAACAATAGACACTGGAAAAAATACAATTATTTATGGAGCATACTGCATTTTTCAAAATGTGAAACTTTATTACCATTGTTCTAGGAACTTAGAAATTGCCATACAGGATAAAACCCTGTAAAGAATCTTTTTCTCATTCCATCACCAGATCTCATTGGGGAAAGTTTGAGAGGCTGTATAAGAAAAGAAAGTGTTTTAAACTTTGGCAATTGATGCTCCAACAGCAGGATTTTCAGGAGTATAAAAAAGACAAAAAGATAATGAAAAGAGAGGTGACAGATGCTAAAGCTAAAGTCATGGAAGGCCTATATGCTACTTTTGAAATGGAGAATGAGAGAAATATATTGATGGGCAAAGACTCACAATAAGAGAACTAAAGACATTGGAGAGATCAAAGCAATTAAAGATGAAAGTGGAAATTCCTTAATCAGAACCAGATTAAGTAATGATGGTAAGATTCATTGTTAAGACTTTAAATTTCAAAGAATACAAGAGAACCATGCCGTATGATAAAACCAAAGCAGGGTTTGGTTTAATCATATCAGGGCAAACCAGGGCACCAGTCCTAAAAGAAGAATTTGCAGAAATAATGAGCAACGTGAAAAATAAGAAAGCTCTTGGTTCCGATAGCATAACAAAAACAATGAGAGTCCTGTAGCACTTTAAAGACTAACAAATTTAATTTCTGCAGGCATAATCTTTTGTGGGCTGTAACCCATTTCGTCAGCTCACGAAAGTTTATGCCTGTAGAAATTAAATTTGTTAGTCTTTAAAGTGCTACAGGACTCTTGTTTTTTCTGTATACAGACTAACACGGCTACCCCTCTGGATAGCATAACAGTAAAAGCATGGGAAGTGTTTGGGACAAGTAGGCATGAACATATAGATACAATTGTTTAATTGCATCATGAGGACTGAATGGATGCTTGATGCCTGGAGACAGGGAAAGAGAAAAGGATTTTCTCTTTTTTTTTCATTTAAGAGAAAAGGATTATATATACAATGTTGTGGTAACTAATGTGGCATTAAACTCATGAGCCACAAAATAAAGATCTGGGAGCAAGTTATTGATAAGAGACTACAGAGAGATGTAATGGTCAGTGACAATCAGTTTGGACTTGTTCTGGGCAATCCAATAATGGACGCTATCTTTGCATTAAGATTTCTTGTGGAAAAATATAGATAAAAGAGGAAAACATTGCACATAGTATCCATCAATCTTGAGAACGATTATACCACATTTTGAGAGAAGTCATCTGGTGGTGTTTGAGAATGAAACAGATAACTATCAGACTTGTCCAGGGACATGTATGAGGGTGCTGTTACCACACTTACAACGCCATGGGGAGAAACTGAATAGTTTTTAGTAAGAGTCAGAGTAAATCAGGGCTTGATAAGTAACCGCTTTTTGTTCATGCCGGTGCTTGATTCACTTACATAAAAGATTTAGTTAGAAGTGGCACCTTTGCGCTTGCTTTTTTCAGATATGTAGTGCTTGTGGGAAAGAGGACGTAGAAGAAGATTTAGAGAGATGGAGGTGCATATGTGACAGAAATGGATGAAAATCAGCAGAAATAAAACAGTATATGGTCTATAGATTTGATTATACCTTGCAGGACAGTGAGACTGTAAGTGGGGGACCAGCCACTACTAAGGGAACAGAAGTTCAAGTATTTAGATTTGATAGCACAGGCTAATGGTGAACTCGATGACAAACTTATAAGCAGACCAGGAAAGTCATGGGCTTAATGGAGAGACGTGAGTGTAGTGATCTGTGATAGGCGAATGCCTACTACAGTAATTAGGCCTGCATTTTTGTTCACTTGTGGATGCCTGGCACTGAGGAAGAGACGGGAACATATTTTGAATACAGTGGGAATGAACGTGTTAAGATGGATGTTTGGAGTTACAAGGATGGATCACGTTTGGAACGAATGAATTAGGGGAATTGTGAAGGTGGTGCTAATTACAGAAAAGCTGAGGGACTCCAAACTTAGATGGTTTGGACAAGTGAAAAGATTGAAAGAATATATAGGAAACACATGTTACCCTCCACTTCTAAGTTTCAGAAGAGTTGGGAGACCTGAAACTGGATGGATGGATGCATGGATGTCATACAAAAGGATTATCTGTGGCATTTCTGAGGAGCTGCTTCAAGATAGACTAGAGTGGAGAAGGACATGAAGAGCTGACCCCATTTAGATGAGACTAAGGCTAGAAGAAGATGATCAGACACTGTCTCTGACAGTGTGAGCATCAGATGCTTCAGAAGAAGGGGCAAGAAATCCTGCAGTAGGCAAATGGGGGATAATTTCCCCCTCACATCTGTTAAGACTTTATCCTAATCTCTAATAGAATTGTTAGTTTTAAAGCAAAAAGCATGAGGTTTTATATTCCTTCCAAAATCCTTTTGTATTAACTATTAACTTTGGATATTCTAGTTTTCCAAATAAATGCTCATTCCGTCTTTGAATCTTACTAAATTCTTGGCCTCACTGCAGTGTTGTGACAGTGAGTTCAACAGTCTAGTTATGTGTTGAATGGAAAAGTATTTCCTTCTGTTAGTTTTTTGAATTTCCTACCTTTCAGTTTAATTGGATCTCTTATTGTTCATGTACTCTAGTACCTGTTCGACAAGTCAGTCTTCGACAATATAAGGTAACTCAACAGCTGTAAAAAAAAAAAAAAAAATCCTCACTGAACCATATCTACAGAATATACTGTCCTAGTACCATACCTCTGCATTGAGGAAAACAATCAGGAGGCATGTTACCATTAAAACAGTGTTGGGAGACAAAACATTTGATGTGGAAGGATAGGAGCAAATTAATTTGACAATACTTTTCTCTTTTAAAACCCCCCACAAAATCTACAGCATATTTTAAAATTGATTACTGCAGTATGCCCTATTACAGATCCTTCCTCCTCATATTTTATTCCAGTTACATAATATAAGAACACATAAATTGCAATACTGGAGGATACTAGCTGTCCATTTAGTTAATTATCTTGGATCTGGTGGCTTCAGTATAAAGATGCAAAAAACTCTGTAGTGGACAATTATGAAATAACTTGCCAATGAGTTAGTGGCCGGTGCATGATTTAAATCATGAAGATTTACATCCTTCTCTAATAGTTATGTGTTGGAATGCAACTGGTGATGTTCTCATTGTCTCTGTAAACACCCAATTATTTTTTAATCTTAATAAGATCTTTGCCTCAGTGGTATCTTGTGGTAACAAGTTCCAAAGTTTACTCATGATATAAATGTATTTATCTCTAATGTGCTTTCTCTTACTCAATTTCTAATCCACGACAGTAGCTAATTTCCAAATCATGACCATATCACATCCTGTTTCCTTAATCTTTTTAAAGGACTTAGTGCTTTTGAAAGACCTAATAAGCTGTCAGTTGGTTGTCCTATAACACACAATTCTAGTATATTTGTCAAGAGACAGGGATGTGGGCAGACATGCCCAGTGGTTGGAGCAGACGTCAGAATGGAGTTAGATGCTGGAGAAGAAGTCAGGAATTGGAACTAAGGTTCAGAGACAGGATACCTGGAGTGAGGCAAGGCAGGAATAGGGCTGGGTCTAAGGCTGAAACAAGGTGGGGGCAAGACTGGGAACAAGCAGGCAGAGGAGCTATCGCAGCTGTGGGCCACCGCTTTAAGCAGTTTTCAAACTGCTGCTGGGTTTAAGAGCTGGCCTGGTGACTCTTCCCATCACTCAGTGTGTAGCCAGTTAGGCAGCCTGTTCTAGGCCAACTGTGCTCGTGAGGTTGTCCAGAGACTGGTTGTGCTGCAGGCCCTGACTCTCTTGACAATATTGGAAGGACTTGATTGTCCTGTACTGAAGCTGTGCTGGTTTGTCCTTGTCACAGGTGTCTTAGAATTCTGTTTAACTATTATTTCCGTCAGTTGTTCTGGAACTGAGGAATGGTTGACTGGTCTCAAATTGCTAAGAAAGTCCTTAGTGCCTTTTAAAAATATAAGTACAATATTTGCTGCCTTCCAGTCCACTGGTGGATCTTAATCTGTGATAGGATATTTTTGCTTGCAGCTCTGGTCTTCCAAGTTTCTGGTCATCCAAGACTTCTGAAGGAATTTAAGAATTAATATTATTCAGTCCTGGTTATTTATTTCTTCTCAATCTGTTCTAATCCTCTTTGGCACTGCAATCACTGACAATACTTCATCTATATTAATCTGAAAAGAATAAATTTTTGGTTTAGATATCTTCTCCCCTCCCTCAAAACCCCCCACTCCCAAAACCTAGTGAAGACTGAGACAAATCCTTACTTTACTTCAATGTCTTTATCTTCATTGATTACTTTCTTTATGCGCTAATAGTTGAGTGGACCTACTGATTTTTCTCTCAGGTTCCCATTTTTGGACGTACTTAATTTCTTATTCCTAATTCTATTTAATCCTCCTGTTTCTGTACCTTGCATTTCACCAGCCATATTTGTGCTCTTTTCTATTTGTTTATGTGAGGTTGGTTTTCCAATTATTGGGCTTCCTGTGGAGCTTTTGATTTCTTCAGCGTTAACTGTGGGTTCCCTTTAAACTCTGATATTCAGATTTTTCGCTTCAACTATGAAAAATTAGAATAAAATTGAGAAAAACACTGTTAAAAATCATGCCAGAGCTGAAAAGTTAAACTTGGAGCAGGATTTGCTTTTGCAAGGGCACTTCACCTGAAATGTGAGAGCTTTTAAGGTTTTTTACAACTTAAAATATTTAAGTTGAAAGCCCCCTATTGTAGAAACAGATGTCAAAGTTTAGGCATGAATATTTAAAATATAGTTAGATCATATCCACTCTGCTAAACGGAACGGCCCTATAGTAAGTGTTCGGCTTACAGCTTTATAGTAATAATTTCCTAGATGTTTGTAGTATAGATAAACTTTTTTATTTTTGTTTCACACCTGCAGTAATTAAACATTGTGGGTCAGATTCTGCCAGTGGCTTGCATGCTGCGCTCTCCCCGCCCCCAAAGCCACCAAACTGATGTAAGTTGAGGTAGAATTTGGTCCTCTGACCTTAAATTCCACAGTTAGCAATAACTCTGAGTTTAGACTCAGGCAGTACCTCATGGAGAGAGCCTGAGATCTCAGTCAGATCCAGGCTGGGAGCACCTCCACCCACCAGCTACATCGGCTTCAGTCTGAGACCACCACCCCTCTGAGCATGAACTCTGGAGCAGAGGCCAGATCTGTTAAGCCCAAGGACTCATTGTTTCTGGCCCCTCACGAGAGGAAGGGGCACTCTCCTGGACACAAGAACAGATCCCCTTCCAGATCTACTCACAAAAGAACGGATTCCCTCCCTGACTCCTTCAAAACAGGGTGAGTCTTTGCACTCACATCCTAAAGACATAGGCCCACCTAAGTTTTCCAACCACAAGGGTAAGGTGCAGAGGAGCAAGCATCCAGCACCAGCTAGCAAGCTGAAAGAGCAGCATTTGACGACACTGACTAAGCTCCAGGCGGGAATCTTCTTCCGCTGTACTGACTTGGCCACATAAAGAACTGCTGACCCTAAGCATGTGGATATGCTGGATTCCTCCATACTGACTACCAGGACACTTCAAGTTCCCAGTCAGACTGAGACTTGTATCTCCACAGAGGATATCTTTGCTCTCCCTTACCATCGGCCTTGCATTTGTTGTGCCCAGTCATATTAAAGGAAATTCAACACCGAAGAGAGGAACCCATCTTGAGGAGAGGGAGCTACTTCCCTATTTGGTCCATGAACTGCAGTCTCCATGTACTGGCATTAATGATACTGCCAGTGGAGCCAGAGGCAATCTTTTCATCGACCAAATCTGACATCCAAGAGAAGCCATCATCTCCACATAGAGAGGTTACTTTAGTCTAAAGGCTTTGTGTCCATCTTGGACCTGTTCTCTGCCCAGATGCGATTACCTGAGGGACTGCTTTGGGGTCCCCCTCCAGCTAGTCTTTGATCCATCATACTGGCTGGAGCCCAGGGGATCCCTAAGCACAGCACCCTGGTTCTGTGCAATTGTCTCACTAACCCTCTTCCCCTAGACAACAGCAACAGGCTCTGCCTGAGTATGTGGAAGAGGAAGACATCCAGCCAGATCCACAGGTATCGGCAGATATATCATTCTCCTCACCTGTTGGTGCTATCACCCCATCTCCACCATCCATGCCTGATGACTGCAGACAATATCGAGAACTTTTGCAGACGGTTGCAACTGAAGTCCAGATCCCACTTGAGGATGTCCATGATACTCAGCATACGCTCCTGGATATCCAGCAGTTTACTGGTCCTGATCGTGTGGCCCTCCCAGTAAATGAGGCTATCATGAGGTCTGGCACACACCTGCGTCTTCCACCCTTAACTCTAAAATTCCTGAGAGGCTCAGGCCCGCAGACCGCAATTCTGGGTTCCAGGGCAGAAGAGTCAATGGCTGCCGCCTTCCTAGAGAGGGACGGCTGATATTCACAACTATGGGCGGTGGGTGAAGCTTCCTGTTGGAGAGGCTAGCTCCCTGTCCACCTCTTCTTCCGGTGGCCTCACCCACACTCCACCCCTCCCCCACTTGCCAGGTCCCTCTCCCTGCTTGGTCTCCTTCCTCTCTTCCACCCCTCCCTTCACTTGGGCGGTGAGCAACGGCAGGGGGGCTGAGTGGGGAGGAGGGAAGTGGTGAGGCCAAGTGGAGTGGGGGTGGACTATGGGAGGTGGTCCTGGGCAGAAGAGGCAGGGTGGGAAGCTAAGCTGTCTGAGGGGAATCTTCACCTGCTGCCTGTAGCCTGGACCCTTTTAAAATTGCCAGTCTCTTGGGCAGTTGCCCCTTTTGGCACCTCCCCTGCCATCAGCAGGCCTGGAGAGAGTATATTTTGTGCTTGTGAAGAAGTCAGAATTTTTGTTCACCTACCATGCCCTCAATTCCCTAGTAGTACAAACAGCCGCAGAAGGGTATAGGTAGCAGCACTCCGGAGTGCTAAACACCTTGAACTTCTAAGGAGGAAGGTATTCCCATCTACCAGCCTCCACTTTAGAATTGCTGTCTACTACCAGGTCCTCTTAGTGAATTACAACTTTATAAACTAAACCAAATTCCTGGAGTTTAAAGACAAACTCCCTTATGAGGACAGGGCCCAATTCCAAGCCCTCATTGATGAGGGTAAACAGGCAGCAAAGACCTCATTTCAAGCACAGTGAATGTGTCCAGTATAGCATCGCAATAGTTATGTGGTGTGAATTGTGGCAGCATGCTTTGGGACTCCCCAGGGAGATTCAGAACACCATAGAGGATTGCCCTTCAAGTCTAACCTGCTTTAAAACAGGAAGATGGATGAGTCCTTGCAGTTGTTAGAAGACTCCCTGGGCATTTATACCCTGGTACTGAAGAGGAAACACCATAAACAGGGGTAGAAACCAAGGGCTCTCTCACAACCTTTTTACCACTAGCACTTATCCAATCTACCACAAATGCACCAGAAGGTGCAAAGATCGAGATATCCAACCTCATCCACCTTGATGTCAGCCATTGAACCCCATCCACCAATCAAAGATTAATTTTGACATACTCTTGAGAACCATCACTGATGCCATCTCCAACTACTCCCTGATCCTTTGGTGGTCACCTGACAACTGGAGGGCTAGAACGGTGAACACATGGGTTCTAGATGTCATCTGCATTGGCTACATTGTCGAGTTCCTTTCCCCACCTCTGTACAAACCCCCTTTCTGGCATCTCTTCAGGGACCATTCTTATGAAGAGATCCGCTGGCAGGAAATGGACGCTCTCCTTGAATGAGGGGCTTTAGAGCAAGTGCCACCTCAACATCAAGGCAGAGGGTTCTATTCCCTTTTTCTTGGGAATGATGAAACATTGGAAGGATGGAAACCCATTTTCCATTTGAATCTATTAAATATTTGTATTTGCAAATTAAAATGCGGCATGGCTACACTGCCATCAATAATTCCCACTTTGGAAAAGGACACATGGGTACTCAGGGTCAGAATGACACTGTTGAGTAGAGAAACCATTGCCAGGTTAGGCTCATTCCTGGAACTCCTAGTCAGGGTAGAAATCATTCTTTGACTGAGATTAATATCTCAAAGTCCAGTTTGGCAAAATATTTCTGCTCCAGCTGCAAAAATGGAACAGGCTATGCCATCAACTAATGTTTGGGTAGGATTGCTTGCAGGCCCTGAGATCTGTCTGTAAACTGGGAAATAATACATGGGACTTGTTTACACATGAGCTCTGCATTCCGTTCTGCTCTTTTAATGAAGATCAGGTTCAAAGGACTTCTCAAATATGTAGTGTTACTATCTTTATTAAACTGTCCCTTAGATGCTAGCTGAACAGTCTAAGGGGATGCTGTCTGAACCACCCAACAACAGAAAATTAGCCATGGATTCATTCCAGCCTTTAGGACTGGGGAGCATATAGAGGTGGCACTTAACACAACGTGGCACAGCTTGAAAAAATAAGATGATGGTTTAGATCAAGTGGTTTTATGATTCAGCATGTATAAGGGGAAGGTGCTTCAGCTAGCATGAAATCTAGGCATTCCTACATTTTCAGTGCAGGCGTAGTTATAATCTACATCCAGTTAAATGGTAAAGCAGTCTGCTATATAAACCTGAGGTGGCACAGTAAGTAAGGCAGTGGTCAAAGAGTGATGATATGGGAAAAGAAACACTTGAGAAGCCATCTGCAATCCACATATCCAAGTAGAAAGTAAATATAATATGCCTAATGTGGGAACTGAACTCCAGAGTGTTCAACTCTTGTTTGCTGATTTAGTCCCCCATAAACAAGTTGTTCCTGGTATACAGATTAACATCAAGGCTCATGAAAGGAGGGTTTCAGAAAACAATCCAGTCCTCACAAAATGTTATCCTATTTGCCTCAGCCTAACTAAGGAGCCTAGGTGGCTTGGACCTGGTGAATGTCAGTGGAAACAGATTCACCTTTTGGAAAGACACCCTTAAATCAGGGGCTCGTCTTTTGCAAAGATCTGTTTGTGGTTATTGCTTGCAATGTGGCTGTTGAAAAGTCATGCCTCAGGAAGGAGAGCCTTTCAGATGAGGTTGGTTTGAGCCAGGATTTCTTACTTTGGTAAGGTGTGAAACGGCATTTGCTGACTTGCATCCCACTGTGAGAAAAAGACCAGAAAAATCCTATGGTCCAGCAGGAGCCAGTGTAGGGGTGGTCTGAGTAGTTTTCTTCAAGGTCATTCTCTGTTTCAGCAAGACTTGAGTGGGTTTTTTTTGTTTTGACAAAATCTCTGACTGAATTAATAGTGGTTCAGCCCCACTGGTGGGAGCCACAATGTGAGTGCTGGTGTAGACAGGCCACTGGTGTTCTATAAATTATTTAGACCTGGAGCTGCACCAGTGTTAGCACTGGTGGAGAAACTTGCCAAAATTGTTAGTGAAGAGCCAGCTTGAGAGATTCAGACCTTCTCCTGCAAAGAGTCATTGGCTCATCTCTTCACCCCATTGTTATGTGGCCATTCCCTTGGTTTTCTCTTCTGGCTATACTCTAATTTCCCTCTTAGCAGGCAGAGGGCTCTTAAAAGTTTTCCTCTGTCTAATTTAGAGTTTCACCCTTCTGTGTTAAACCAAAATCTAAACAATGGCTTCAGTAAACTGTTGTTCACCTTTTCTGGGCCAAAGACCTCCTTCCAGAGTCTGAGCAATGTTTCCTTCCAGTGCAGGGGAGGCTTCCATCCATTACTGGTGGGGGCTGGATCCACCATAGATTCCAAAAAGGAAGCAAATAGATGCTTGTATTAGGCTTCCTGTGAACTCTGCTTCAGTTGCTCACAGTTTTTCCTCTGGGTGAAGGAAGTGACCGTCTAGACAAATCTCCCAATAAACAAGTTTCTCTATTCTGAGTGTCTCTTCAGTCTTCCTCTGAATCCTCTCTAGACACCTGTAGTAGCTCCCCAGGTCTGTCCTACTGGGGAGCTACTAGCAGAGTATCCACCAGCTGCTACTGGTTTCTCCAGGTCTTGGTCTAGAGAGTCCCACGACAGGTGTATCATTTTCCCAGGCTTTTAGCTTACTGGGAACATGTAGTTCTTTTATTTCCCTGCCCCCTTTTCCTGGCATACATTGCTAGCCAGGCTACAAAATTCCCTTTGTCACTCCGGACTACCAGTTTCAGAATACCTTGGTTCTTGAGCAGGGTTATGGAAAGCCATAAGCCTATCTTAAAAACCCCAGCCTATATTATTATTCCCATCTCTTATTTTTCAGCAGGATGGGGGTCATTCTGAGGATGGTACTGCATTTCAAACCAAAAGTCGCCTCCCTTCATTTAAACACGGAATAGTTTTACTAACTTTTTGTCCTAACCCTAGTAACTACAAAGAAGCTAGATTGCAGTTTTGGAACATTGCCAGGGCGCTCTAAATATACTTCAGGAGAACCTTTTATATTTAAATCAGCCTTTGATGCTATTGATCACTCCCATCTCCTTGGCACCCTATCCTCCCTTGGCTTTTTGTGCCACTGTTTGTTCTCCTTATTTCACCTGTTCTACCAGTGTCTATTTTGGCAGTTCTTACTTTGCCTTCCCTGGAAGTCCTATAAGGAGTTCTTCTTTTGGTCCCTCCTTCTCTAACTATATCTAACCCTTGGCTGGCATTAACTCATACATATTCAGTTCTCTATGCTACTGACTCCCACATTTACCTCACCACACCTGACCTGGCTACCTTTAATTAGTTCTTCATATCATCCAGGGTGGCCTGCAGCTGGCTCAAACTAAACATGGGTAAAACTAAGCTCTTTATTTTTCTTCCCAGACTATCTCCATAGTCTCTACTTCCTGCTTTCCCATTACTAGCTGTCACTCTGATTCATCCTTGGTGGTTATCTGGCCCTTTTAATTTTTGGTATACATCCGCGCTGTCACCAAGTCCAGCCACTTTGTTTACTTCACATAAAAAATCCAGTCCTTTCCTTTCTGCTCAGTAGCTAGAACACTCATCCACAGCCTGGTCACTTGCCAACCTGACTATTTCAGGGGCAGCCTCTTATTTGGGTCTCCCTGATTTCCACTTCACTTTTCTCTATTGTGTCCAAAATGCAGTTGCTAAAATTATCTTTCTCTCCTGTGGATCAGACCATGTCATTCCTCTCTTTAAATCCTTCCCTGACTCCTTGTTGCCCTGTATCAAATTTAAATGCAATATCCTTGCCTTCAGACCCTTCACAGCACAACCCCAGTCTTCTTTTGTCTCCCTCCCCCGTCCCTCTCTCCCATGCACACTTTGCTGTGCCATTTCCACCATTTCCTTAACTTTCTTTTCTTTTCCTCATGGAGTCACTTGTGAATAAAATGACTTTCCAGGCCCATGCCCTCTCCTTATTCAGATTCCTTCTTGAATACTCAGTACTTCTACAACACCATGTCAGTCAAATTCTTTGTCCATCCTAACACCACTGAAAGATAAGAAATTTTAAAAAAACTTATCTTCATCCTGAGTTCCCCAGTGTATTTTATTTTTTATCTGTGGCTATCTTCTAGACCAGGGATCATCAATTATTTTTTGTCAAGGTCCAAATTTCTTGGTCAAGGTATAGTTAAGGTCCAGACTCCAGAGAAAATAATAATAATAAAAAAAATAACAATGATCAGTAAATAAAAAGATTTTGAGATCCATTCAAAAGCATCTGGCAGTCTGGATTTGTGCTGTGGTCCACCTATTGACCACCCCTGTCTAGACTGTAAGTTTCTCAGGATAGGAACTGTGATTTGCTCAGTGCCAAGCAAGCAAGTGCTTTAGTAATATACAAAAAATAATGACCATACCAGAAAATTATTTCTAGTCCTTAGGTTGACCTTTCCTGGCTGGAGAAACATCATCTGAAGTTTGCTTTAGTAATGACAAGAAAGTACTGGATTCTTTTGAAGCTTGCTTCATTACATCAGTAGAATTCTACTGAAAAGAGAAAACACATTAGTCTCCATTGGAAATATGTGGTGTAGCCATCGAGCTTTGTTGAATGTCTTAACTGTTATAGAATTAATGTCCACGTATTGCAGAGGAGCCATTTGATAGAAGTCTCCTGAAGGCCATTGTTATGAACTAATCTCTCCCTATTGTCATTATGTATTGCTTGGCAGGTCCTAAGTGTCGGAACTAGCAGGAAAGATTGTTCTCTTTCCAATATAATTTTTATTGCTCCTTCCCTTGACTTTCACTTTATTATGCAGGGTTGTTGTAGCCGTGTTGGTCCCAGGATATGAAAGAGATGGGTTGGTGAGGTGATATATTTTATTGGACCGGCCTGTCAGTGAAAGAGACAAGATTTTGAGCTACACAGAAGCTCTTACTACGGAAGGTTATCTAATAAAAGGTATTACCTTACCCATCTTGACTTTTTTTATAGAAAACTTCAAAATTGTTAAGTTCCAAGTTTTCATAGTTTTGGGAGCTGGCAAGCCTGTTATACAGGAAATAGCATCATCAAAACAGTCCTTGTACTGGCAAGAATGACATATATTCATTTGAATTGGGATAGCTACTGAAGAAAAATAATTATGAAACAAATGTTTCAATATCTAGAGATGTTTCAGTGGTGGATGTGTACTATTGGCGAACGTGGTTTCATTGGACACATGGTGTGAGGTATATTTTTAGAGGTGCATTCATTTCTAGCTGTGCAGTTTCCATAGATTCAGTGGGACTTCTGTTAGTTAAAATACTGAAATGAAATGTAGAGGGGTTTATATCTCAGATGCTCATAGACTCATAGACTCATAGGTCAGAAGGGACCAATATGATCATCTAGTCTGACCTCCCGCACAAGGCAGGCCACAAAACCCTACCCATACACATTTATAACAACACCGAACCCATGACCGAGTTGTTGAAATCCTCAAAAATGAGATTTGAAGACCTCAAGCTGCAGGGAATCCACCAGCAAGCGACCCATGCCCCATGCTGCAGAGGAAGGCGAAAAACCTCCGTGGCCCCTGCCAATCCGCCCCGGAGGAAAATTCCTTCCCGACCCCAAATATGGCGATCAGCTAAACCCTGAGCATGTGGGCAAGACTCACCAGCCAGCACCCAAAAAAGATTTCTCTGCAGTAACTCAATTCCCATCCCATCCAGCATTCCCACAGACCATTGAGCAGACTTATCTGCGGATAATCCAAAATCAATTGCTCAAATTAAACTATCCCATCATAACATCCCCTCCATATACTTATCAAGCTTAGTCTTAAAGCCAGATAAGTCATTTGCCCCCACTACTTCCCTCGGAAGGCTATTCCAGAACTTCACTCCCCTAATGGTTAGAAACCTTCGTCTAATTTCTAGTCTAAATTTCCTAATATCCAATTTGTACCCATTCGTCCTCGTGCCTATATTAGTACTAAACTTAAACAATTCCTCTCCCTCCCTAACGTTAATCCCCCTGATATATTTATATAGAGCAAGCATATCCCCCCGGAGCCTTCTTTTGGCCAGGCTAAACAAGCCAAGCTCTTTGGTCTCCTTTCATAAGGCAGATTTTCCATTCCTCGGATCATCCTAGTAGCCCGTCTCTGAACCTGTTCCAGTTTGAATTCATCCTTCTTAAACATGGGACACCAAAACTGCACACAATATTCCAGGTGGGGTCTCACCAGCACCGTATATAACGGCACTAACACCTCCTTCTCCTTGCTGGAAATACCTCGTCTGATGCATCCTAAAACCGCTCAAGGGGTAAAGGAAGTAAATCAAGACCTTTCAGTCTGGCTCCGTTCTGCTGCTGCTATAGTCTTTCTTCAGTTCCTTGTGTGTTTTGTCTTGGTTAAATCCTTATTCAGCGTGGACTTTATTTGCTCTCCCACAGCTCAGTTTTGATTGCATAGCCTTCATCAAGGAAGGGGCGATGGACTTTTCTTGACATAACCAATTTGTTCAGCAGATTACAGTTGCACACAACAAAGGCCCAGTTGCATACTTGCTACATCAGACAATATGCCTAAATTGTTTGCTGCTATTTTGCTCTTCCTTTGAAATGTATTGCTAATAGACAAGGCTAAGTTCAATAAGATGTGTATGGTGGGATAATAATTATTCCATATATTCCTGAATTAACATCAGCCAATATGAGAAACGTAATATGTACCAGCACAGTTCCTTTCTATCTGACTATCTTATGTTAAGAGTAACAATGTCTTCTGGGCAGAAAGTGTATTCAGTTTTATGTCCTCAGGAATTTTGCTATTTGAAATAAAACTGAGAATCTAAAGCCAGTGCAGAAAACATTACTGCATCTAGGGGTATCAGTGTTTTGGAATTGACACCAGGATTTCAAACATGGGAAGAACAGTTAGGATTTAAAGTATTTTGTAAGTCTTTGTTATATTTTCTGAAAAATCCATACATACTTACACTGATTATGTGGGCACTTTAAATATTTAAACTTCAATTTTGGTCTCTTACCACTTGATGGCAGTGAAGGAGCTAGTGTTGCCAGGAAAGGTTCAGGGCAAGAACCTATTATGAATAACAAAAGGGGAGGTACAATGGAAGTCTTTGACATTATAATATTATTCTCATTTCTAGGTGATATTACATGTATTACAAACGACAGTAGGGAAAGAAAAACCTCTAGATGGAGCTTCAGTACTTCATAAGGAGGAGTGATTTCTGTACCTTTTTAAGAGTAGTGTTTCTAATTTGTTTTAAATAATTCTGTCAAACTAGGACACTTTTGTTATGAATGGAATTTTCTTCCTGTAATCAATAAAACTGTAAATTCTGCTTTATACTGTGTTATAAATACTTACTGAAGATCTCATCATTCTGCATGTCATTTCTAATATATTAGATTCAGATCTGTTTTAACAGATTTAACAGTTATCAAAGCAACATTAGAAATCGTTTGAATGATTAAGTAGATACTTGTTAGAAACTTGTATCCATTAATTTTTGGAGGCAAATTAAAAAAACAGAACAATCTGAAGTTTCACACTTGATTGCTATGGTGGTACAAGGCAAGTTTGAAAGCTGTTGCTAGAATTCTAACTCATTCACTATCTTGGAAGGATTGATTGTAACTTTAAACTTTAAACATTATAATATGCTAAAATATGTTTTAGGCCATTTATGAAGGCTCCATTACTTCCCATACCCTTATACTCCTCTTGCCAAGGTGCTTTGGAGATATTAACCATAGAATGGCCCTGATCTTGTAATTGGCCTCATGTGAGTGGACCCTCATATGCAAGTAAAGCCCCATTTGAAGTAATTGGGCTTTATGTAGATGCAAGGGTCTGCGCACACAGATCCAGTTGAGAATTCAGGACAAACATTCACATTTGTAAATGTTTTGATTCTGTGTAGTGTACCATGTCTTTGACTTACAGGTGATCTGAGTGACTTCTAATACAGTGTATGTCTGTATCTCTTTCACATAATCAAATTGCTTGTTCTATTGTGTCTGTTCTTGTGTATTTTGGGAAATTTGTGTTTAAATGTACCGTTATGTACTGCAAATGCTTTAGACCTACTTATCAAAAACCACTTCATTGTGCCTATAGTTTCCAATTTAATACAGCAGAGTTAAGTTCTATTCAACTGGGGGAATTTTTTAAATGTCATATAAGATGTATTATTATTAAGTGCAAAGATAAAGGTGTATGTTCGTGTACATTAGGAAATTTAGGAAAAATATTTTTAAACAAAAAATATGGTAGCTTGTATTATCCACCAAGAGACCAGATGTAAATTCTCTAGATAACTTGAGGTATTGTTGTTTCAATTATATAATAGGGTCTGTACTTGTCTTACATTTAAAAAAAAATCCCAATGGAGACAATGAGTTATTGAAATGTAGATATTTCTTAACCTTGGTATAATGCAAGGACAACTCAGAGTCCATACGCACTGCTGAACAAAGTCTAAATCTAAGGGATTTTTTAAGGTTGTTTATCAGAAACACATTCTATCTATTGAATAAAATTAAAAAGTTCAACAGTTGACTTGAAAGTTTCTTATTTTCATCTCTTAAAATGAGCAAATCATTGCCATTTCTGAAAATTCGTGTGGATTATTTAAAGTAAGAAAATAATAAAATTTTACCTCACTCCATAGTGGGCAGTTATGATTGTATTCATTCCTCACAGAGCATTTTAACTGGTATATAGAGAGCATTACACAACTTTTCCTAATAGTTGCTATTTAAATAAGTCATTTTAAATTCAGTACAGAGAACATTTTATACCTGAAAGTAACTAATTTTATTAGTTTAGGACAACAATGTGATATTACTCTTCATGCTAAAACAAATCACATAACTGCTAAAAATCAAGGTATATGGAAAATTGAGGTATATTTGTTTGCAAAATGTTAGTATTCCTATTTTCTAAGTTACAGTAATTGACAGGTAATATATTTGAATAAAAGTAATGGTACACTAGCTTCTGCAGTTTACTGTAGAAAAACATAAATACACAATATGAATTGTAGAATGACCTCAATTTGATAAGAGGACCTCCTCTTTTTTAAAGTGTGTGTGCAAGGAGAGGGGGAGAATGGTAACACACTCTCTCTTACTTCCTAGATGATAATTAGTTTCTACTGAGTAGTTTCCATGTTAGTCAGCTCACTGGTAGCAAGCAGTTCCTCAGAAAGAAGCTGTGTGTTCTGTTTGCTGCTTATATGATTAAGCAGTGCAGACTATGATAAAGCGGGATGACATTTTCAGAAATGCCTCAACATTTCTAGAGTTCATGTTTAATATTAGTCCTTATTAAATCAAATATAAATTTTAAAGTGATTTCTGCTATGCTCTTCTGAGATGTGTGAAGGCAAAGCAAGTATCCAAATATTATTACTGACTGCACATTACTTACTATCTGTGCTTATAAATGACTCCTCTTCATGGGTCAAATTCTCTGCAGGTATAAATCAGCATAGCATTATACATGTCAACGGAGCTATGCTGATTTAACAGCTTCTGAGAATCTGGTTCCATGTGTATATATGGAAGTAAATGTTCCGCACAAAAAATGGTTGATAATGAAAATTGTGCTTGAGCATGTTAGAAGTATACTGTTAGTTTTATATTACAAAGGGCATAATTGTTAAACTAACTTTTTTTCACTATGCTGGTCTTTTCACATTTCTCTTTAATAATGAAAATAGATTGGCTTCACTTGCATTTATGGTCAGTTCCACTTTCAGGCTTTCGTCTGTTACCACAATGTTAAATGTTTTTTTAAAAAAGGAGTTTCCGTCAGTTAAAAATTTAAATTTTAAAGGCTGCAATGATTTCTATTGATTTTTGTTCTAATTATCAAAAGCCTTGGTTTCAGTTTTATCTTGAAAGTTTTATCTTGAAAGTGACTCCCTAATATAAAAACAATTAACTTTATGATGAAACGTTTTGAGGCGAGAATTGTATGTTATAATGCCATAACACTTGTATCTTGCACTGCTGTATAAATCCCAAATTACTTCCTGTTTGTATTAGCAGAGCTAGCTGAATTATTGTGAAAGGTTTTCAGTTTGCAGTCATAAATGAACACTAGCAACTGTGGTATAAAACATTTTTTTCTGAAATATTATTAGATTCAGTATTTGCTGTATACTTAGAACATAGTCTTAATAATTTCATATCTACTTTTGGAAATTTGGAAATTTTTAGCCTCTATTTTAATGAAAAGAAGGTCGGGTCCATAACTTGAAACACAAGTGTAGTGGGTCCTTTTTACATTACTACCACCAGTTTAATTTACTTTTATTTTATTCATAAATTGAAAAAATTGAGTTTGTGTGTTGCCAACTTCACCTAAACTAATTAGACAATAACTTCCTTCAAAAAAATTTGTTTTATATTTGATTTAAACTGTTCATTTACAAATTTAGAATGTGTAAGAGTGACTTTATCTTTTAAAAAATTTATTTAGTGTGGGTTTTATGGATAACCTCAATGAAGTATAATAATTCATAGGTTTAGCTCTTTTAATAAATATAAACAATCTTATTTCACTATAACAAACACTTTGGAACTTAAATTGCATTGATCTGTGACCATTTGGCTAACTCAGTTGGCTAGGATTTTTTCTTGTAATTTTGTCCTTATGTAATGTTTATATTAATTTGAAATCAGAATTTTTCTTTCAAATGACTATGAACTTTGATGGTGGTTTTCTCACTAAAAAAAGAGCAAAAAACTTTATTTTTCATTCTCTCTCCATTTTCTCTCTCCTCCCCAAACCCTGAGAACTTGTATTATTTTGAAGCTTACTTATCCAGTTATACTTGCGCACATATTAAAAACTTGTAAAGAAAGTTGTTAAAAGTAATAGTCATTAATCACTAATATGTATTTTATAATATCCCTCTAAGTTACCCCCTTCCAAAATACCTCTGCCTCCCTCCTTGCCACTCTTAATTTGCTCCAGATATTAGTACTGAAATGTGAAAATTAATGGTAATTGTTTTAAATACATCATCCTGATTAATGACATCCCCAGTTTTTGGTATGAATGAGTGAAAGAAACTAAAGCCACTTTTCTTTCAGTGGTAGTATATCAATGTAGGTATTAGCTGCCTAGTGAGATGTTAGGCTAAATTTTTTTGTTTTGTTAGAATCTTGGAGACTTTCAGATGTAGCAATATGTAAATTAAATTATTATGTATAAATTTACTTTTCAGTTAAATTTTTCTAAAACGGAATGATTAACATGGAATGTTTATAATTTATTGGGAAAGTTCCTTAATTTACAACTCTATATAAATATTTGGTATGTTCAGACTGCTTTACAAAAGTGAATTTGTCATATGACTTGAACTTAAATATATTTGTATGTCTATTGAGAATCTTTTCAGTGTGTAACTTCACAATCTTTTATTTTAGAGGTCGTTAATAATATACATATAATGTAATTAACATAAAAAGAAAAATCAAAAGGCTGGACAGGATTGGGATCTCTATAACAGCTTAGTCTTGTAGACCAAATTTTAATGGTCTAACAAGATTGTTGTGGGGTCAGATTCTGCAAATATTTATGTTAGCTAGTCCCATGTGAATTCCATGGAAATACTATACAGGTCATCTAAGCCTTACTCAATGGTTTTTGTAGGACTAGAACTTTAATATTAAAACATTAGTATTTTAATTACTTTCTTTTTGTGACTAATTCATACAACAATAAGGTGTCTTATCTTATGACTTACTAGCGTCACTTTATTCACATTAGAATATGCAGGAAAACTCCAGTATAGATATATGAAACATATTATGTTTAAGAAAGATAGCTTATAGATCATCTTTCTTCATTCATGATATTTTTTTAAAATAAAGACGGTTTATTCACATTTGTTCTTATTGGCAGGGGTTCTAGGTCAAGATTGCTGGGTGTTTTACTTTGACTATTTACTTTTGGAAAAATGGTGACACATTTTTAAGGCAAAAAATCCACATTTTCAATATTTTTTTATGATCTTTGGGTATACCAGTTCTTTTTTGAGTGTTTGCTCATGTCTACTCCATGTTAGGTGCACAGTTGCCAGAGGATTTTCTACTAGTGATACCCACAGGAACAGCTCTAGCGCCCTCTGGAGCTGCATGCATACATGCCAGTATAAGGGGTGCTGCTGGCCTCCCTCTCTTACCACCCAGGACAGTTCTTCTTACCACCCAGGACAGTTCTTCTTACCACCCAGGACAGTTCTTCTTACCACCCAGGACAGTTGCTGGAATGACTTCCCTCTTGCTCTGACAAGGCGTCTTTCTTAGTGGTTATTAAAATTTAATTCATTGTTTTCTAATAGTTTTTAGTGTATATAGTTATTGTATATAATAGTGCATATATAGTGTAGGATAGTATTAGCCCCTTTGTTGAGGGACTTCTCGCTCAAGGAGCCGGGCATGCCCAGTCTGTGTTTCAAACCCTGTGTCTCCGGTGGAAAGCACAAGCCCATGAGCAACCCACATGCTGATTGTCTAAAGTGCCTCGGAGAATCCCACAAGAGATACAAGTGTCAGATCTGTCAGGGCTTCAAACCCTACATGAGAAAAGAACAGGACATAAGACTGAAAGCTATCCTGATGGAAGCAGCCCTCAGGCCCGTTTCAGAGCCCAGCCTCTCCAGTTCCACTCTGAGCATGTCAACGTTGGTGCAAAGTGTGCTGATGGCACCAAGCTCTTCCCAGCACCATTCACCATCTCTGATACCGAGGAAGAAGCACAAAAAGCAGCGCGCTGACGGAGGGCGCTCGCTGTTTCAGGGGAAAGACTAGTAGGCAAAGGGAGCGAGACCCAGGATGGACCACTCTGCTCCCATGAGACCCAGGTTGGCACCGTTGAGTTCGGTGCAGGACCTGCTGCCTACTCTCGGTGACACCAGAGAGGCGGTCCCATCTACACCTGAGGCCTTTCACCTGAGATCTGTTGTCCCTGCCAGTTCCCCCCGCTCTAGCAGGACACAGAGTGTAGATGGTCTTTGAAAACAAGAAGGAGAAGGAGGCTCTGAGCACCTTTTTGGCACCAGGCCATCAGGCGCCTTCCAGGGACTAGCTGTAGATGATGTCAACGACCTGATCCCTGTGACGCCAAATGCTGGCATGACATCGCTACCCGCTGTGGTATCAGTCTCCAGAACTCTGGGACCCAATAGAAGTGGAAGTCAGCACTCCTCCACCTGTGGTCATTGGACTCTGAGGAAGACCCAAATGTGCCACCATCAGAATGTTGGACTTGCCCTCCAGCAGGCATTTGGCTGGCTAGTCAATGGCCCATGTAGTGGCTTTATTGGAACCCCAGGGGGTTTCTCCTGGTACAGGGTCCCTCTTTTCACCGATTGGGCTCAGCAGCTTCGGGCAGGCGAGGTTCCACACCTGCCTGCTTGGCACTGGACCCTGACTCCGGTACTGAGGTCCTGGAGTTGCCCTTAGAAAACATAGTTGATGCGGGGGAGGAAGGAGTCCCTTCCCCAGTACAATCCTCCTCAGATGAGGTAATGGCAGAATCTAGGAATCTCTTGCCCCAGGGTGATTTTAAGACCCATCAGGACCTATTAAAGTCTGTTGCTTCAGACTTGGGCCTGGAAGACCCTCGCACACCCTCATAGATATCTTGGCTGCGTCATCTCCGGCCAGGGTCACACTGCCTATTAATAAGCCAGTAATGGGCCCAAAATGCATCCGGAGGTCATCAGTGTCACCTTCCAGAAGTAGGGGTCTTTCCAGGTGGGACCTGCTCACCACAAGGCAGAACAGGAAGTGCCATCAGTTCTGCCCACTGAGTGGACACAATTTGGGCTCCCTCTCAGTTGCCTTCCTGATCTCATGGTCAGACTATGTTCTGTATGCCTTCCCTCCAATCCCTCTGGGTCACAGAGTTCTCCTAAAAATCAGATGGGAGAAATAAAGGGTCATCTTCATAGCACTGGCATGGCCACACCAGCATTGGTTCGGCACACTGCTGGACCTTTTGGTAGCAGGACCCCTCCTGCTCTGCCCAGATCTGAATTCACAGGACCATGGCAGGTTACTTCACCTGAACCTTGTCTCCCTACACCTGATGGCATGGCTGCTGCATGGTTAAACCCTGAAGAGCAGGCCTTTTGGAAGAGGTTCGACAGATCTTGCTAGGCAGTAGAAAGCCTTCTACCACAGAGATCTACCTAGCTAAATGGAAATGTTTCATGTGCTGGGCTTCTGAATGAAATCTTTCCCCATCTCATTCTTTACTGCAGGCCATAATGGACTACTTGCTCCACCTAAAGCAGCAGGGCCTGGCATGCTCATCTATAAAGGTTCACTTGGCAGCCTTCTCAGCCTTCCACCCGCCAGTGAATGGTAATCAGTGTTTCTCATGAGATGACAGTCAGGTTTCTCAAAGGGCTGGGAAAGCTCTACCCTCAAATCCAACAGCCCATTCCACCATGGGACTTGAACCTGTCTAAGCTCACAGGGCCCCTTTTCAAGCCATTAGTATTGTATTCCCTCCTTCTTCTCTCATGGAAGGTCACCTTCCTGGTCATGATCACATGGGCTAGAAGGGTTTCTGAGATCAGGGCCCTCACATTGGAACCACCTTACACAGTGTTCTTTAAGGACAGTGTCTGAGGTCCCATCTGGCCTTCCTACCAAAGGTGGTGTTTTGGTTTCATACCAGCCAAGACGTCATCTTACTGGTTTTCTTTCCAAAACCTCACAAGTCATATGAGGTGCGGAGGCTCCATATTTTAGATGTTAGGAGAGCCCTTCCCTTTTATATGAAGAGGATGAAGCCCTTCCACAAGTCCACGCAGCTCTTTGTAGCAATATCCAAAAGGATGAAAGACCTTGGTCATCCGAAAGAATCTCATCCTGGATAACTGCCTGTATCAAGGCGTGCTATGAGAAGATGAACATCACGCCTCCAGCCATTGTGACAACCCATTCCACAAGAGCCCAAACTTTGTTAGTTTCTCACTTAGGTACCAATTCAGGACATCTGCAGAGCTGCCACTTGGTCATTGGTCCATGCCTTTGCATCCCACTACACTATCACTCCAATAAGACTGGGACGATGCCAATTTCGGGAGAGTGGTATTGCAGTCAGCACCTCCATGAACGCTGAGCCCACCTCCAGAGGAACTGCTTGGGAGTCACCTAACATGGAATGGACATGAGCAAGCACTTGGAAAAAGAAAAAATAGTTACTAACCTTTTGTTCTTCGAGATGTATAGCTCATGTCCATTATATGATCCTCCTTCCTACTCCACCTGATGTGGAATGGATATGAGCAACACATTTTGAAGAACAACAGTTATGAAAGACTAGTAAATGTTTTCCTCCCTCCCCCCCCACTTAAGGGGCTGGTTCTGCAAATCTTCACTTTACTAAAAGCCATTCATGTGAAGGGTAGACATCATCTTGATTGCTAAAACTTAATTTATGCCCTTGTTTGATGGAGCAGAGAGAGCCCACACCTGCAGAGAAGGGGTCAAAGAGAGCCTATGGGCCCAATTAGCTCTGCTCCACTATACCTGGAGGCCAGTGCCATGCCTGGAGGGAGAAGAGAAGGAGGGAACCTGGCTCAGTTCAAGCTGACTGGAGGGGAACCAGGATGCAGCTCTGCCTTTTTGATGAAGGGACCTTTACTACAATCCTGACAGATGCTGTGGGAGAAGCACTGTGTCCCTGACCAGGAAATGCTTTGAGGAGAGTGAGGAACATCCAGTAATGAGTGGCCTCACTGTTTACTTTAAGGACATTATGGGGCCAAGGCCCCGCAGCCTTCCACCCTCCACCCCCTGCCAGAAGAGGTGAAGGTTACAGAAGTGCCCAGTGAACATAGGGAATAAAGACTCTCCACTGCCACCGAAAGACAGGTGGCTTCAGCATGATACTGGAGAGGGCCACAAAGGGGCGCTATTCCAGGCAAGGTATTATAGAACTGGGGAGAAAACAGGCATCCACCTAGTCCGTGTGTAAGGGTGTTGCTCAAGGAGGAGGAAAAACCCTCAACCCTCCTGTGCCCCCTGTAGCTGAATAGATATGGATCAACTGAGCAGAAAATGTAACAGCAGCAGCAGCTATTCTGACAAATGGCCAACAGCAGCAGCAGCTAATACAGCAGGTGGTCACCCTACTCTGTCCATTTGCCACAGCAGGGCCTGAGAGCCTTAATTGAGTATTGGCCCGCACTCCTGTCAGATTTACAAAGATGGGACCTGATGATGATCCCAAGACGTTCCTTGAAATCCTTGAGTGAGTGGTTGTGGTGGTCTGATGGCTACTAGAGCACTGGTTTTCAAACTTTTTAGGCTGCATATCTCTTTCCAAATAAGGTAGTCAACTGCGTACCCCATCTGAGAGTGGCAGAGGTGATGTGGAGGAGAACAGAGGGTCATGTGCTGTCCCAGATATCTGCCTTCCATTTAGCAACAGCTTCTACAGGTTTTCAAATTGTGGGGGACGCATGGAGGAACACTCGGGGGGTGTAGGGGGAGTGCCACCTCCACCCCCTAACTCACCTCAGTGGCCCACCCAGCCTGTCTTGGTTGGGGACATCAAAAAATTTTAACTCAGAGGGAGGCTTAGCTCAAAAATTTTGAAAACATCCCTCCTGAACATTCCTTTGTGCCTCCCACAGTTTGAAAACCTCTGATTCTGAATTGCACAGTGGAAAGGAATCATATACCAACGTGGCTGCAGTTTTAATTGAAAGGAGATTAAACGTTGATTAGATTACCAAATCTTGCTAAATAAAACGCACTGTCCGCCATTACAGGATTTTTTTCGCATACCCCCAACAAGAGCTTGCGTACCTTAGAAGTACGTGTACTCTAAAGCAATGGGCTGTTTTTCTGGCCTGCATATCTAACCAGGATGGCACAAATGGCTTATCATACTCCAGGCCTGGTTGCGGCCTGAGATTATGCACAGTTCAAAGTGGTCACTCTCAATACCTTGGGCGTCTCAGAAGAGACGTTTTGGCTATGATTTCAGGATGAGTGGTACCCTCTAGAAGCAGGGACCTGCCTGGTCACCCAGAAGCTACAAGACTTGTACTGGAGATGGCTCAGACTCCAGGTGAAAATGGGATCCCGAGTGGCATATCTGGTTTTAGTCTAATAGTTCACCCAGATACTGCCCCTGGGAGAAAAGAGAGTACAGCATTGTCCCAGGACCATGACTGACACCATTCGTCTCAGGAAAAATTAGCTGATGGCCTAGGCCACCACGATAATGCCCCAGCCAGGGCCCATTGGGATCAAGAGCCCCGCACAGGTGAATGAGAGAATTGGCCATGGAAGTGGACATCTTAAGGGGCTATAGCCAGCTTCCCCCTCTCCCAGACTCAGGAAGTCCTGGGGATTGAAGGGCCATGGATACCCTAGACCAAAAGTCTGGAGCTGTCAACCTGTGGCCCTATTCAAGAGCCCACTGACTCACCGGATCTTAGAAAGGGAGATCTGTGGTCCTTGAACAAGGGAGATTTTGTGCCAAGGACTATAAAGATGTTCTAAACTTTTATGCCTCATGCCCAGAGTGCCAGCTCTCAGCTCCTTGGCCAATGAAGAAAGCTTCCTTGGTTTCTCTTCTACCTGTAAGTACGCCCTTTGAGTGCATTGGAATGTATGTAGTTGGCCCTGTTGAAAAGAGTGCCACAGGCTACTGGTTCATATTAGTAGTGGTGAACTATGCGACTTGATACCTTGCGGCTATACCACAATGCTCCATGAATGCCAAAGTGGTTGCTGAAGAACTTTATAAAGATCTTTTTCTGCTTGGGGGTACATGTGAGATTATAATGGACCAGGGAACAAACTTTATGTCCCAGACAGTGAGGCAGCTGTGTCCATTGTTAAAAATAAAGACCCTCAGAATGTCTCCAAACAGACTGGTGGAATGGTTCATCGGAACACTGAAGCCCGTGCGAAGGAGATTAATCGCTCTGGATATCCAACACTGGGACTGATTGCTCCCTCTCCTATTTGCAGTATGAGAGGTACCACAGTTCTTGACTGGCTTCTAGTCATTTGAGCAGTTATATAGGAAAGTGTTTCTCAACCTTTTAAGTAGCAAGTACCCTACCCCAACACTCAATTTTCTACTCCAAGAAATACAATCTTTTTCCCTTTCACCACTGGATGACTGTATTTCTCGTAAAGCAGGAGAGGTCTGAGTTTTGCAGTGCTGTGTGGTTGTGGGAGATCACAAAACCCCCTGCTGTTTCTCTCCTCCTTTCTCCCCTTTCTCCATATAGTAGTAAAGGTCAACGCCAGCCAATCACTATGGCCTAATGGTGGGGTCACGTGGTGTTCCCCTCACACAGGTGGGAACTTGTGAGGTATGAGCAGGCACTAGTGGCCCACCAGAGTGGGGAGTAGTGCTGTTGCGGGGGAAGGGGGTGCAGGCCTGGGGTAAATCACACTATCTGGGCCCCTCAAGATTTTTATACTGGTAAAATCTGGGGCTGTCATAGTTGTCAATTCCACTGCTCAGCTAGTGCAGTACAATTGACAAGTAAGCCTGCAGATAGAGCCTAGCCCCAGGACTGGGCAAGCTGCTGGGCTCTCTGCCTGGCTTTCTGGGCCACCAGGCTTTGAGCCGGGGAGGGGAGCTGTCACCTGGGCAAGTTGCAGGCAGTTGCCGCCTGGCTGCTGGCCTGGGAGGTGGGCGACTGCCACCTGCTCCGAGCTGGGGCGTAGGAGGCTTCCGTGCAGACTCGGACCCGGGGATGTGTGCAGGCGGCAGGCAGCTGCTGCCCATCTTCAAGCCAGGGCGTGGGAGGCTGTCTCTCATCTCAGCTGGGGCACAGGTGGCAGCCACCCAACTGCAAGCCCAGCTTGCAGGGCTCAGGGGGCTGCTGCCAGACTCCCATCTGGGAGCTGGGACTGGGTGGGATGCAGGGGGCTGCCATCTGGCTTCCCAAAAAGCCAGCGGCTGCCGCCCAGTTTCCCCCGAAGTTAGTGGCTACCACCTGGCTCCCTTCACTGGGAGTATGAGTATAGGGGAGGGCAAATGGAGGAAGGACAGTGGGGTCATAAGAGATGGTTGTGTGCTAAAGCAGAGAAAACCCATACCAACAGAGAAGGGATGAAAGAGAGCCTATGGGCCCAGTTAGTCTTGCCCCGCTATACTGGAAGCCAGTGTCTGGCCTGGAAGGGGAAGACGAGGAGGCATCCTTGGTCAATTCAGGGCTAACTGGCGAAGAAGCAGACTGCAGCGCCGCCTCTCTGCATAGGAGAACTTACTACAAGTGTGACAGCTGCTGAGGGAGAAGCATTGCATCCCTAACCAGGAAAGACCGTTGAGGAGACTGGGGAACATCCAGTAGTGGGTGGAATTCACTGTTTACTTTAAGGCCATTGTGAGGCTAACCCCCTGCAGCCTTCTACCCCTACAAAAGGGGTGAAGTTTATAGAGGCACCAAGTGAACACGGGATAGAGATTTCTCCCCACCTCCCACTCGGAAGATCTGTAGCCATGGTACAACACCATAGAGGGCCAAAGGAAGGTGCTACTCCAGGCAAGCCATCACATCTTGTATGAAATTTTCTAATGCAGGTAACTTCATTTGGTCCTCTCTTTTTTCCCCCCCCAGGAAGTGTTTTTTTTAATAAAAGGATACAATCTATATAAACTCATATTGCTTGGGTTTTTTACAATATCTGAGGTACACCTGTTTGTTTTAAGGGCTGTTCATCATAGTGATATTTCCATCACCATCTAAATACTTCCTTATTCAGCCTGGATATGAAAGCAGTGTCATTTCTTATTTTTGATATTACCAGAATCTTTTCTTTTTTTCTGGTCAGGTGTCTCATATGCCCAATTAGCAAGTGTGGTTTTTTTTTAAGTTACAGGTGATTGGCTGCCAGAATTTTGGATGTGGGCCTAGCACAGAATTATATAATAAGATAGTTTGTAAGTTTCAGTTCTGTCTGTATCCACAATGGGTTCTTTTCATTAGGGATTCCATTGTAGTACTGAGCTGATTTGTGTTGCCCTTTAGTATCTTTTGAAATCTGGTAGCACCAGGCCTCCTATCTCAACTGGATGTTCCAGCTATTCCATTCTGATCCTTGGTTTCCAATTCGGCATAATAATCTCTGAATAACTTCAAAATTTCTTGAACATAATTTTGGGGGTGTAAAGGGAATCCTGGGAAAATGATACAGGATTCTTAGCATTTTAAGTACTGAATTTTATCAGTCAGTGTCATTGGTAATAATATCCATCTGTCCAAGTCATAGTAAATAGTTTTCATTAATGGCTAAGTATTTAAATTAAACAGTTCCTCTACTATAGGTGATACATTAACTCCCAAACATCTAATTCTTCTCTGAGTGATGGTCCCTATGTGGATTCCACACACGGGTGTGCATGCGTGACAGGCATTGGAGCTGGAACTGTTTGAAGTAGTCTCCACTGACCGCATGCACATTGTGTGTTGTCAACGTGGTGTGTCCGTGGTCTTATGAAACCACGTGGGTTGACGTCCCTTCAGTTTCCTCGTACTGCTGCATGGCCAGAGTCAGAACACTCCTCCTCTTCACCTTTCAAACTGCATAGCAGAAAAAAAGAAAAGAAAATTTTAGTAGTCTTAAATAGTTAATAAGTGTATTAGCTTTAGTAGTTAGTATAGAATCAACATTTCTCTCTTGGGGGCATCCTACCCATTCTGGGGGTTTATGCCCTGACAAGTCGGGTTTAAAAACTGCGTCACATGCCCATGATCGTTTTTGGTAAGTGATGACTATCAACGCTGCCCCACTATCTTGGGGAGACTCACATCATAGCCCGCTGTTCTATTTGCTGCTTCTTCCCAACTCGAACTCATGAGGCAAGGAAACTTAAGTTACGAAAATATCTCATGGTGCAGGTGACGCATCTGTGGGCGCACCTGGAGATGGCACTGATGGACTCATTGGAGCGCCCACCAAAACAGGCGGTTCTGATGTGTGCAAAAGAAATCTCACTTGTGTGCACAAGTTGCACAGTCATGGGCATAAAAGTGGATCCCCGAGAAGGACCACGTATAAGTGCAGCATTCCCTCCCTGAGCCAGGATGAGCCGGGCGAGAAATCATGTGTGGACACCGCAACACAGGCGCGCAAAAGATCCAAAGTGGAATGCAAGACCAAGCACCAAGACAAACTGGTGCCAACTACTGCCATGGTTGCTGGAGTACCACCACAACCCCGGACTCCATCCACTCCGCCAGGTCTGTCCAATATATCATTCCTGGAATCATGCACACCAGGTTGCCTATCTCCCCTGACACCAACAGTGGAACTGTGTTTGCTGCTTGAGGGCTCCCCGCAACAGCATGGATTGTCTGGCATCGTTCAGCCACCATCTCCAGCTGATGAACTGCTGCTCCTCTATCACCCTTCTCCACGTCAACCTGGTGGACCATCTACACTGCCAGTTCTGCCCACTCCAATGACATCCAAAACATCATTTGGATTTGGATTGGTCATCAGACCCGGGCCAAGCATTCTCACCGGGGGGTACACATTGCTACAGGAGCAGTGGCTTTAGATACCCACAGGACCCTCCATCACAAAGGGAACAATTGGTACAGCTGGGGACCCCTACTATGACCGAAGAGCGCTGCCTCCCTGTATGCAGTACAGACCTCCATCGGAGTATGCTGCCCCTCCCTCAATTTATAATGAACCACAGGGCACCAGAGTACCACTGGCACCATTGGTATTACTAGAACCGTCAGAACAACTGTTCCCAACCGGTGTGTCATCTCCTGATGAAGCTGTCATCCCCTTGTCACTCTCTCCACTGGATGATCACCTCCTGCAGTGGATGGCAAAAGCTCTCAATCTCCAGGCAGGGAACGTCACAGACCCCAGGATGAATTCCTGGACATCCTATAACCAAAAGGCCCTTCACGAGATGCACTGCCAATCCCAACGCAATCCTCCAACTAGCCCAAGCAATCTGGCATGCACCAGCATTGTGCACCCCAACACCCAAGTGGGCAGAGAGGCATTACTTTTTCCCAGCTAAAGACACCACCTAACTCATTAGTGGTGCAAGCAGCTATTCAGTGAGAGAGACAACACCCCAGAACCACCCCTGGATCGAGTGGCTAAGAAACTTGACTAGATTGGGTGCAAGGTCTACTCTTTGGTGGGTCTACAGTTCCGCATCCCCAGCTACCAAGGCATAGTGGCAAAGTATGACTTTAAATTGTACTCTAAATTAGCGGAATTTTAAGGCTCCCTGCCTGAGGACAAACAATCCAAATTCAAGTCCCTCATAAAAGAGGGCAGGTAGTGGCTGAGGTCTCCCTCCAAGCGGCAGTAGATGCCGCAGATACAGCAGCACACTCCCTTGCCTCAAGAGTCATGCTTTGAAGGGACTCCTGCCTCCACACATCTGTCTTCCCCAAAGAAGACCAAATGATCTTGGAGGACCTTCCATTTGATATTAATAAATTATTCAGCGACAAGAGCCTTCATTCACTTAAGGACTCTAGGGCCACAGTCCGGTCATTGGGTCTGTACAACCCGACCTGTGCCCACTATCAGAACTGGCCGGCCTTCCAAACCTGATATCCTGCCTGGGCCACATACCAGCCATACCCCCCATGTCAACAGGAACAACCCTACCATCACCAGCGCTTCCAAAGACCCAGATTCTCTGCCACCTCCATCTCTATCACCTCCACCATCCATCAGTTCTCTTTCGTTACCCCCTATGTCTGCCTCCCCTTGAGAAGTCTACAACTGTGGCTATGCCTGGTGTATGACCCACTGAAGGACCACCTAAACAAATGAATCATCCTCAACGCTGCTTTCCCTTGCATGGTGGACACCCCCTTCAACTCCTCTGTGCTGGACAACACCCTTACCATGAACATTTTGCCCATAGGCTGGGGTGCTCACACACTTGTGGCCACGTGGCCTAGGGCAGGGGTGTCCAAACTTTTTGCAAAGAGGGCCAGATTTGGTGAGGTGAAAATGTGTGGGGGCCGACCATTCAGCCTGACATTCTTTGAACCATTAACATTAAATGCAAATGAACTATTTTAGGAAATTTTTATTGCAAATGGCATACTTTTCATTTCTTCACACAGAACACAAATAAATCTAAACAAGTTTTTACCAAAATCACTCTGCCTTTCATATTTGAAGACCACATAAAAAAAAGAAAAAGTCTGTCTGGAAAAAAAAACTTTCGGGAAGATTAAACATATCTAGGTTCATTTGAAACATTACATATTATTCACTAATAAATGCTCACTGTAAACTTCTAAATTCAAAACATGTAAACAGGAAAATAACACTAACAGTTATCAGATTCAGAAGTACAAAACATTGAGGGCCATATGAATCCGTGTATCACTCGTTCTTTCGTTTTTCAATTGACCATCAAAAATCAAAAAACGAAAATGTTTGATTTTGAATCGGATATCAAAAACGAAAAAGGCCGTGTTTTTCATTATTTCAATTTTAGATTCGGATCAAAAATATGAAATGGAAGAACGGGCTGCCGGACCGAATTTGATTTTAATATTTAATTTATCGGGTTTATGAGACCCGGTTTGATTGTCAATTGAAAAACAAAAGAACAAATGGTACACGGATTGAAAAGACTCAGTGCATATTCAAAACTGTGGTTTTGATCATCACAACAAAAATCAATTCACTGAGATTTTAGAATTTATTCACCTCAGAAGACTAAACAAATAACTTGCCTGCACTAATGTGAAGGGTGATACTGAGATCTCGACTGCAGTAAATAGGCCAGGTCTGGCTCAAAAACAGTGGTTTTGATGTGCAAGATGTCACGCAGGTGAGAGTCACTTAGTCTCGTCCTCACGCGGTTCTTGTTAATGTTCATAACCGAGAATGTCTTCTCGCACAAGTATGTCGAGCCAAACAAGCTCTGCATTTTCTTAGCAAATGTTCGAATCTCTTGGAACCTGCCTTTATCCAGCTGGCGGTAAAAGTTGACAAGAGGGAGCTGTTGGTGCTGACTGCGACACTGGGCGTCACACTGCAGCTCAATGAGCTCCAGCTGCAGGTGGTCTGGAGCGTCATCAGGATCCACGGAGAAAGGAGAGGAAAAAAGCGTGATCTCCTTTTCAATAGTTGCAAAATCCCAAAAGCGCTGTTGAAACTCCTCAGCCAGAGATGAGATGTCTGCTGCATACCTCCTCATTTGCGCACTGATATTGTTCTGTGGAAAACTGGTCATTATTTCCTGCAGCGATGAGAAATGTGTGGTATTGGGCTGCGTTTGTGACAGGTGCCTTTGGAAAAGTAGCAGCTTGGTCCCAAAGGCGTTGATGTGTGAATACAGTTGGCTTACCACTGCATTTTGCCCCTGAAGGCTCGTGTTCAGCGCGTTCAGATGTTGTGTTATGTCAACTAAAAATCCAAAATCAGCCAGCCAAACAGGATCAGATAGTTCTGGCATCGGTTGTCCCTTTTTTGCCAAGAATTGTCCGATTTCCTCCCTAAGAGAGTAGAAGCGCTGCAGTGCAGACCCCCGACTGAGCCATCTTACGTCGTTGTGATACACAACATCTCCGTATTCAGCCTGGATGTCGAGTAGAAACTGTTGAAACTGGAGGTGGCACAGGGCTTTGGAGCGGATATAATTAATAGCCTTTATCACCGGTTTCATAACATGATCATATTTCAGATATTTGACACAGAGAACTTATTGGTGAATAATACAGTGGAGTTTTATAGCTTTGCCTCCTTCGCTGACTTTGTTACAGACTAGGGTTGATAATCCACTTCGCTCGCCAGCCATGGCAGGTGCGCCATCCGTAATAATCCCAGTGACTTTATTCCACGGTAGTTTCATGTCATCTACGGCGGAACAAACAGAAACAAATAAATCTGTTCCTCTTGTTTGGTCCTTAAGGCTCTGGAGGTCAAGTAGCTCTTCACTCACGTTCATTTCATTGTCCACTCCTCTCAAAAAAATGAGTAACTGAGTAGTGTCAGATGCATCCGTGCTTTCGTCGCAGGCTAATGAAAAAAAGTCAAACTCCACTCCTTTTGCCTCTAACTGTCTCTTAATATCAGATGAAACGTCTTCAATTCTCCGTACCACAGTGTTACGAGCCAGGCAAACATTGGCAAACTCTTGCTGCTTCTCAGGACAAATTTTCTCCACCATTTTCATCACGCAGTCTTTAATAAGTTCACCCTCAGTAAAAGCTTTGCAATGCTTGGCAATCAGCATTGCCACCTCGTAGCTCGCCTTTGTGGCATTTTCATTTGACTCACGGGCTCTTGTGAAAAAGCACTGCAGTGCCATTAAAACAGCTTCCAGTTGCTTCAATTTTTTGCTGCGTTTGTTCCCAGTTAGCTTGTCGTAGTTGGCATGTTTTGTCTGGTAGTGCCTCTTGATATTGAATTCCTTGAAAACAGCCACAGTCTCTTGGCAAATTAGGCAGGCACAGTTGTTTCATATTTCATTGAAAAAATACTCCAATTTCCACTTGTCCTGGAAGCGGCGGCCTTCGCTGTCAACTTTCCCTTTTTTTAGTTACAATAGCCATTTTAGAAATGGGCTGGAAAGGATCACACAAGGGTCACGCGGCGAGAGTGCAGCCACAGGTCTACTGCCATCTTCTGGTGAAATATAAAATAGCTTTTTTGTACGCGTGTATTTTATACTGTGGTCAACAGTGCTGGCGGGCTGCATATTACTGATTTTATGACAGAGACTGCGGGCCGGTGGAAATTTAAACACAGGCCGCAATTGGCCCCCGGGCCGGACTTTGGACATGCATTGCCTAGGGCCTAATGGACCCCCAGAGAAACAAGGATGGACATCAACATCCTAGAACTATGAGTGATCCAGTCAAGTGCTTCTCTCCCTCATCTACTCTAAACACGTACAACTTCTCCTGGACAACATGACAGCAATAATATACATAAACAAACAAGGTGGAGCCAGATCAACAGCCCTTTTCAGGGAGGCAATTTGTTTGTGGAACTGCTGTCTATGATGTAATGTCATGATGCATGCAGTCCACATACTGGACACAGAAAATACTTTGGTGGACATGCTCAGTGCTGTAACAGACTTCTGTAAAGCCTGTAATATATGTGTGCCCCGAGGCCATTTTATGAGTAATTGCATACCAGCATAGAGAATGCTCAGGCAACAGAGACAGATATTACCCAAACTAAGCTGTTCCCGAAAGTTTAGCAATCTGAAATGGAAGCTTGTCAGCAGACCTGTTGACTGTTAAGAAACAGAATCTGCTGAATCAGAGAATCTGCCCAGCAACAGCAAGTCACCCCAAGGCGTGCAACTTGCCACAGTGGGGCAAAAGTCCCCTCACAGGCGTGGGACTTGCTGGTTGGGCAGTAGCCAAAACGTCACTATTGGTTTAAGCAAGCAATACGCTGGGGTGGAGATATAAGGTTGTCAGAAGAGAGGCAAATTGGACGAGCCACACATCACAAGGGTGCACCAGAACTGCACCGCAAAGATGGCCTGATCAGCCATCATTGCCTCTCCCCAGCTCGCTACTCAAGAAAGTATAGGGCATTAGAGCTGGTAATCTGGGTGTGAATGCGATAGAGGTTCCACCTGGATTAAAACCAGTAACCTTGGTGTGAATGCGATAGAGGTTCCACCTAGATGAAAACCCAGGAATATAACATAAAGAGTAAGGAAATTTGGCCATAAACTTACATTGTTTTTGTTGCAACTGAGTTCATCCATCTATGTGGTAAGTATTACTCAAATGTTTAGTTGTAAGTAAGCCTTTAAGTATATGTTTAGTATATTTGTGTTAGTATAATTAGTTGTTTAAGTTTTAAGTGTTAAGTTTTGAGTTTAAAGAGTTGTAAAAGAATAAGGGAAGACAACTTGTGAGAGAGAGAGAACCCCAATAAATAGTGACTTTAAATTGAACAGAGAACGTGTGTCATTGTATGAATGAATGGTAGATTTATGAACCGTTGACCAAGTCTTGGACTAGGACAGGTTCTAGCCGCCTTCATCCATCCACAAGTCTGGTGAATAGCAAGGGCGGCCTCTCTGAACCTAGTGACTGAACGGACAGGCGGAGTGACTTCAGCCACATGGCTACCTTCCCCCCTTCCTAACTCATGAGCCTTTGTAGCTCCGTGGCTCAATAGAGCTTCTGTGACTTCAAAGGATTCCCTCTGGATCTGTCTGTCAGCCTTTCCTCCTCCCTTCCGCTAAATAAGCGTTCCATTGTCGGATTCATTCACCCTATCGGTATCCAGGCTGAATAGAAACGGTGCAGACCCCTCAATCAGTCAAACCTGAGTAAGTTGTATGACTGTGTGTGTAAGTGTGTTTTGAGAAATTAATCCCTTTAGAAAAATCCAACTGTCTCTAGCAAGGGATAAGAAAAGAAGAACCCACAACAGGCCATAAAACTATCACCAAGCCATAGATGGAAGTAAACCAGATAAGGAGTACTTCCTTCCTCTTTTCCAAACCAGCTCCCTCCCCCCGTCTGAAGCGAGGAATACAAACGAACCAAGACAGGAGTTTTTTAACCCCTTGTCACCACATTCAGCTGCTCCTTCCATCCAATCACGACTGGGAGATTCAAGATTCCACTCTTTGCTCCACCTTCCGTCAGTGGGGTGCACCAAGATGGAACTTATTCGGAACAGCCACCAACTACAAGCTTCCCCTCTTCTGCTCCAGAGTCGTCCTCAGGCAGGACTCGCAAGGGGATGCTTTTCTCCTCCCATGGACACTGGACCTACGTTACACTTTCCCGCACATCCTACTCCTCCCACATGTCCTCCAGAAAGTGAGGTGGGACCAAGCAGTCCTCAAACTCATAGCTCCTTTCTGGTCCTGTCAATATTTTTTCACCTCTCAACCTACCCTCCAGTCTGCCTTCCCCCTCTTCAGACCTCCTCATGCAACAGCAGGGCCAAATCTGTCATCTCAACCTGAACCCTCTGCATCTCACAACCTGGTATTTGGATGGGGCTCGCGGATAAACAACACGTTTTCCACGCTGGTGTAGGACGTACTCACCCATAGCTAACACCCCATTACCAGATCTTGCCACCAAACCAAATGGCAGCGCTTTACAGAATGGGCATCCAACAACCATCACTCAATAGATACCATGTCCATACCTACTATACTAGATTATCTGCTTAACCTTCGCTGCTCAGGTGTTGTCCTCTCCTCCATTAGAGTACACCTTGTTGCAATTAGTGCCTTCCTCCCACCTATAGACAGCTTCTCTTCGTTTAGCCACCCAACTACTACTTGATTCCTCTGTGGTCTGCTTAGCACCTTCCCTCAGATCAGGAAACCTACCCCCGCTTGGGACTTCAGTCTCGTCCTTTCAAGCCTCACAAAACGACCCTTTGAAGCCCGGGCCACTTGCCTGCTCATCTGCTTGTCTGTGAAAGTGATCTTCTTAGTAACTGTCATGTCCACCCGCCAAGTCAGTGAACTGGCAGCCATGATGGTGGACCCACCCTTTATGGTATTCCACAAGGACAAAATCTCCTCACAACTCCATCCCAAGTTTCTCCCAAAGGTGGTCTCTCTGTTCCACCTCAATCAAGTTATCCATTTCCCAACCTTTTATCCTAAACCACATTCCTGCAACAGAGTGCATACTACACTCCCTCAGTGTCTGTCATGCACTGGCCATTTATCTACAATGCACCCATGTCTTCCAAGTCTTGCCTAGACTTTTTCTCACAATAGCAGAACACAATTGAGGTCACACCCTCTCTTCCCAATGCCTCTGTGAATGGATTACCTGCCGCATCACCGAATGTTACTCCCTTTCTAGAGTCCATCCACAGCCGGGTACCTTGGTCCACTCCATAAGGGTGCAAGCCACCACATCCAGTTTCCTTTTGGATATTCCACACCTGTAAAGCTGGAACATGGTCCTCTTTCCACATGATCACGGCTTATTATGCAATAGTCAATTCAACAGCAGCCAATGCAGCAGTTGGCCGAGCAGCCCTATGCACTCTCACATCTGCTGAGCTTCACGCTGATTGCTGCGCACTACATTAGCCATGTATAGGATCCACATAGGGACCAGCACACGAAGAAGAAAGGGAGATTACTTACTGTAACTGATGGTTCTTCAAGGTGTGTGTTCCCTATCTGGATTTCAATCCCACCCCCTACCCCCTCTGCTGTGGGCTAGGGTCTGTTGGTAAGAGGGAACCAAGGGGGCATTGACCCCCACAGTCCCATAAGACCTTGGGTGCACCCCGTGGACAACGCACAATGTGCACGTGGGTCAACTGAGATTACTTCAAACAGTTCCAGCTCCAGCGCATGGCACACGTGCGCTCATGTAGAATCCAGATAGGGACCACACATCTTGAAGAACCATCGGTTACAGTAAGTGACCTACCTTTTTATTATCTACTACTTTTACCAGGCATTTCTTACCTTTTAAGTATCTTCTGGAGCCGAGGCATAGTATCTTATTTAGTGTAGTTTAGTCTGTATCCCAGTTCCTGAGCAAAAGCTTCAATTTGCTGTAATGCAGGCCAACTTTATATTGTTTATAAAAAGTAGAAGATATTACCCATCGTTAACATTTCTCTATTCCCAGTGTACTTATTCCCTGAATTTCTTCCATATGTCTGATCTTTTGTGCTAAGGGTTCAATAGTTAAATCAAATAATACGGGTGAAAAGGGACATCTTTTACTTGTTCCTTTATATCATGGTGTCTGCTCAATTTTTGCAGCATTTTGACAGATACACACTGTAGGACTTATATAGATTATTTTAAGGCACTCTGTAAGTTTCCCCCAAACAATATTTCTCCAATATTCTGTGTAGAAAGCCATTTTGGCATCCATAGTTAGAATGTAGGTCTGTATTACTCCTGTGTGCAGTACATCGGTGGGGTTCTTTTTAAATGAGGCTACTTTGGTTTTGGGTCACCAGTATAGCAATTTTTGTCTCTAATCTGGATGCCAGTATTTTAGCCAGACTCTTTCTATTTTTTGAAGAGAGAGGCCTTAAAGATGCTGGTTCCAATAAATCTTCCTTTGGTTTAGGTGTCACAGCTACATATGCCTGATAGAAGATGTATAGTAAGCACTCTGTTGCTTCAGACTGATCTGCACTTGCCAACAAGGTTGTTACCTGTGTTTAAAATCTTTTATAGATTTCACAGATATATCAGTCTGGTCCAAGATTTTCCCCTTATTTTAATCATGAAATTATGGTCTCTGTTACTTCCTGTGTTGTTGAACTGTCTAGAACCTTTTTCTTTTTGTGTCAATCTGGATATTTTAAGATCCTGCAGTAGACTAGCTCCCACATGCTCCATATTTATATATCTGCCAGTGTAAATCTCTAGGAGATATTCCAGTAGTATTTTGTTTAATCCCTTTTGCATGCTTTTTTTTCTTTCTTTGGGCTTGATTGACTTGATTGATCGGTGTATCCCATTTTTATCCTTATGGTAAGGTATGACTGTCTTAACTTTTTTTATTAAAAATCTATCCACCTAGTAATTTGCCCAGTTTGTTTTTCCTCATTCATAAAGCCTATGTTGGCAAATAGAGCTGTTTGGGTTTTTTGTTTCATACACTCATAAAGTCTAAACCAGAATGGACCATTAGATCATATGTAGTCCGGACGCCTGTATATCATGGGTCATTCAATTTCACCTAGATACCTCTGTTTTGAGCCCAATAACGTTAGTTAGGCTAAAGGATTACAGTCATGAGACGTCTAAGGTATTGCCTGCTACAAGCAGAATACAGGCTTGACCAGGGTGTCACCAGTGCCATGCAGTAGCATGGAATTGATTAGGTGAATTATGCCTAGATGATCCTGTCTTGCAATCCACACCCCACACTGCAGATGGAAGCAAAAAATCCCCCAAACCACACCTCCCTCCCTAGTTTCCTGTTAGTCTAAACTGGGAGAAAATTATTTCCTGACCACAAATCTAGCAATCATTTTGACCCTATGTATGTGAGCAAAACACACCAGCCAAACATCTAAGAAGGATTCTCCATACCACCTCAGAGCACAGGTCCACCCCATCAGAAGTCCTGTCTGCAACTGTGGCTCCTCTGATGCTTCGGAGAAGGACAGGAAAAAAACAGAATATGTCTGGCCAATTGTGCAATGGGGAAAAGTTTTCTTCCTGACCCCTGCAGGCAGCTGTCTGAAGCCCTGAAGCATGAGACTTGATTATAATCATTGTCTTAAAGCAGAGTTACAAGTGTTCAGAGCATGTTGAGGGAAGTGCAGAGCTTCCTATTCTCTGTGAAGGAAGGGAATGAATGAGGGGATTTATAGATTCACAGATTCCAGGGCCAGAAGGGTCCACCTTGACTATACAGCCTGGCCTTCTTCTGCCTGGTGCACACAGACTACATAATTTCTTCCAGAAGATGGATTATAGCATGCCTTTTAGAAAGATATCTAATCATGCCTTAAAGAGACTCTGAATGATGGCGAGTCCACCACCTCACCTACTAAGCTGTTTCAGTGTTTAATTACTTTTACTGTTAGAAAATAGTACCTTAGACAAATTCAAGGTTGAAATGATTTCAAATTCCAGCCATTAGATCTTGTTGTGCCTTTGTCAACAAGATTAAAAAGCTCACCTTCCCCATTTCCGCCACTGTCATATCTCTTCCATGGGTATCTGTATGCAGTGATCAAGTCACGCCGCTCAATTTTTTCTTTGATAAATTGACTAGGTTAAACTCCTTAAGCCTAACATTGTAAAACTTGTTTTCCAGCCCTGAATAATTTTTGTGGTCCTCCTTTGAACTATCTCTAGAATTTCCACATCTTTCTTGAAGCATGGACACCAGAACTGGACACAGTATTGAAATAGTAGTCTTCCCCACACTGTGTACAGAGGCAAGATCACTTCCCTATTTCTAATGCTATTTGCACATTCTTAATATCTTAGAGTGAGTCTGTGTTATTAGTCTTGTTATATTGCTTCTGCAAACCATAATTTTTTCCTTTTATCTGCTATTGCCTGTCTTTTTTTCTTATAATTATTATATGATATATGTCTCTATTACTGCTTTAAAGGCCTCCCTGTAGTTCTAAGGGATATATCCTGCAACAGATTGTTCTTAATATAGTTATCAGTATGTTTTTCCATTTAATTCACAAAGTCTGTCTTTTAGCAATATTACTAAATCGCCAGCTTCTCTTGTTTCTGAATTAGACCTTGTTTTCATGAAGACAGGCACATGGTCAGATGTATTATTTGAGTGCTAATGTTAGGAATTTCATGAAGGAGAATTTCAATATCCAATCTATTCTAGTGTATGTTGGCTGTTTGAGAGAGTTCATCCCTTTAGAATGTGGGAACCTCCAAATAACCATAATTTCCTATTCTTTATATGCTAATTCCAGCTTCTTGACTACTTGGTAGTCTATTCGACATGAGGGTAAAACAATAGTTAAATTATTTTGCCACTATTCCAGTGAATTCTGAATCATTGCAATCATTCAAAAGTTACTGAAGGAGGTATCTTCATCATTTTGGTCATAAATGTTACATAATACACACACCTGCAACAAAACCCCTCTGTCTTTTGGATCTGTTTTGTTCATGTTTATGTTCCCATGCTGCTTGTTAACTTAGTATATGCCCCCTTCCCTTATGGGAGTTGAAATACATTCCTTATATATGGGATACCTGTTCCCTTTTAAATTCGATGAATTATTTTATTTTGAGATAAGCTTCCTGAAGCATTGCCACAGATACTGTGCTTTAAATAAGAAAGTACCTCTTGTTTTAGGGGTGGTTTAATACCCTAATGTTCCAGGAGCACCAAATAGTTCCTGATTGTTTTACCCCTTTTTCAGAATATTTAGTATTTTGCTTTAGCATGCAACTCCTTCCCCTTCTTCCCCCATCCATAACATCAGATACTTGTATCTATGCAAATGTTTATTCATTAGCTTCCCTGCAATTACATTCAGTATCATCCCCAATTATAACATATAACCGTAAACCATACATTTTAAGCATTCTAATTTTCATTTTCTCCTAATACTTTGCGCTGTATTTTCTGATATCCTTCCTAATGATTATAGACTTTCTTAATACTAACTCCCATACCATTATTTGTAGAAAATTACTTAACATTCGTAATAGATGTAATTAAAAAAAATCATTCTATAAATTTGTGCTACTAAAGCAGTATGTTTTGTACAACACATAACCTCTGTATTTTATTATATTCAGATGTCTTCCTGATTCCCCTTCCTTGATGCTTAGTGAGCCTTCAGCTGAGAGGTACTTAACTTGAGTCTAATCAATTCCTTCTTGGTCTATTGTGCTATGTTCTGGCACTGAGGTCAAGAACCCTGGCATGTAAAATTGTCAGTTTGACCCACCTCATACATTTTTTAGGGTTGCCAAGAATATCAAACTTTTAAGCCAGTAGGGATCATCAAGATCATCTAGTCTGACGTCCTGCACATTGCAGACCACACAACCTCACTCACCCATTCTTGTGATAGGCCCATAACCTTTGGCTTAGTTACTGAAGTCCTCACATCTTGATTTAAAGACAACAAGTTAGAGATTTCACCATTTACTCTAGTTCAAAGCAGCAAGTGCCTGTGCCCCATGCTGCAGAGGAAGAAGAAAACCCCCAGGGTCTCTGCCAATCTGATCTGAGGAAAAATTCCTTCCTGACACCATATAAAGCGATCAGTTAGATCCTAGAGTGTGTGGGAAAGACCCACCACCAAGACAGCTGGGAAATAATTCTCTGTAGTAACTTGGAGTTCTCATCTCTGGCCGTTGTAGATATTGGCTATTAGCAGTAGATATGGGCCATTTGCCATTGTAGGCATCTTCATTACACCATCCCTTCCATAAACTTATCAAGCTCAATCTTGAAACCAGTTAGGTTTTTTGCCCCCACTGCTCCCCTTGGAAGGCTGTTCCAGAATTTCACTCCTCTGATGGTTAGAAACCTTTGTCTCATTTGAAGCCCAAACTATATCCATTTGTTCTTGTTCTGACATTGATGCTTAATTTAAATAACTCCTCTCCCTTCCTGGTGTTTTATCCCTCTGATGTATTTATAGAGAGCAATCATATCTCCCCTCAGCCTTCATTTTGTTAGGCTAAACAAGCTGAGCTCCTTGAATCCCCTTTCTTAAGGCAGGTTTTCCATTCCTCTGATTATCCTAGTAGTCTCTTTTCTGCATCTGTTCCAGTTTGAATTAATCTTTCTTAAACATTGGGAGACCAGAATTGCACACAGTATGCCAGATGATGTCTCACCAGTGCCTTGTATTAATAGTATAACACTTCCCTATCTCTACTGGAAATATCTTGCTTGATGCAGCCTAGGATTGCATTAGCTTTTTACACAACTGCATCACATTGGTGGATCATAGACATCCTGTGATTCACCAGTACAGTCAGGCCTTTCTCCTCCTCCTTTTCTTTTGTTTCTAACTGATAAATTATCAGTTTAGCAAAAAAATTTGTTGTTAGTTTGTGGCTGAGTCTACGCTGACAGCGGCAAATTCACCACCGTCAGATCGATTGCTCTGGATCAACTGAGCGGTCTGTGTAGACGCGCTCAGTCGATCCAGCAAGCGGTGCAGGAAAACCACCCCGGTAAGTGGTGTAGCGCTGCGTCAAAGGGAACAGCGTTCCCTTTGACGCAGCACAGTGTGGACACTGCGCGGAGGAGACGCTGCAAAGTCGACGGGAGATATGCAAGTGATTTACGTCACTTGCGTATCTCCCATTGACTGCCGCCAAATCGCAAAGGTAAGTGTAGACCAGTCCTGTAAGTGCATGACCTTGTGCTTTGCACAATTAATTTTCATCCTATTTCTATTACTCCTGTTTTCAAGGTAGTCCAAATCTGTTTGTATGATATTCCTGCTCTTCTCTGTAGTGGCAGAACCTCCCAACTTTGTGTCATTCACAAATTTTATTAGTATGCTCCTGCTTTTTGTTCCAGAGTAATTTATTAATATGTTAAATAAAATTAGTCTCAAGACCAGTCCTTTAGGAGCTCCACTAGTAACCTCCCTCCAGCCTGATGGTTCACCTTTCAGCATGACCTGTTGTTGACTCCTCTTTAGCCAGTTCCACCTTTCAATTTTCTATTAATCCCCATCTTCTCCAATTTAATAATTTCCCATGTGTAACTGTATCAGATGTTTTACTGAAATCCAGATAGATTAGATCTACTGCTTTTTTTTCCCCTAGAAAATCAGTTATCTTATAGAAAGAGATCAGGTTGCTCGGGCTTTATCTACTGTTTATAAAACCATGTCGTATTTTATCCCAATTACCGTTTACCTTTCTCCTTAAGTAGTATCTCTTTAAAAATGTGTTCTAAGATTTTGCATATAGTTGAGGTCAGATTAGCAGGCCTGTAGTTTCCCAGATCATTTCTCTCTTCCCCTCCCTTCTTAGATATAGATACAGTACTATATGTACAATTCTCCAGTCATTAAAAACATAAAATCATGTCTACAAGAGTCCATAAGAGATTGGTATGGATCAATGGCTGTAGAAATGTCTGGGGTTGTTTTTTTTA